>CM031080.1:9322308-9746257 GCA_018257905.1 Gillenia trifoliata | reverse complement strand
CTCTAGCCCAAACTCGCTTAACTTCGGAGTTCCGATGGAATCCGAAGTCAGTGAGCTCCCAAAAGGCCTCGTGCTAATTGGAGGTGGGCATGTACATATAAGGCACATCACCCCCTCTTCGTTGGTCGATGTGGGATATAACAAGTAGGTCTAGCTTGATGATTTTTCATCAACAACTGGTTTTACTTTTTAGCAAGTAGTAAGACAAAGATCAAATCCGAGAATTTAGTGAATTTTTGTGCCTTATATTGTTGTTGTAGGACAATATTAGTGGCATGGAAAGTTGAATAGGTATTCTTTAGGAGATCCTGTTCAGTCAAGTCTTCTTTGCAAAACTTAAGAAGTGATCGGATTCGACATCCTTCAGAGTTGTACTCATTCACAGACTTAAAGTCTTGGAAGCGTAAATGTTGCCAGTCATGTCTTGCTTCAGCCAAGAAGATATCTCTTTGATGATCAAAGCGCTCTTCTAGAGCGAGCCATAAACCTCTTGGATCCTCTTCAACGAGGTACTCAGCCTACAATGCGTCATGCATATGTCTTGGGATGAAGATCATGGCGGCTGCTTTGTTAGCTTCACCAATTGGGTTATTCGTCTTAGTTTCAATGGTAGCCGTAAGACTCTTTGTAGTGAGGTGGAGCTTCACATCTTGTACCCACATGAGGTAGTTCCTTCCAGAGACTTCTAGAGTGGTAAAGTCAAGTTTGTTCAAATTCGACATGTCGCTGTAACGAAGGGAACAGGATTGTGGTCAATACTATGAAAAACGATCCATAGACATGGAGTAGAACATTCCGGTTCTATTAGACATATTTTGATTTAAATTTTCATGAAAACTATGGGTTTCATGGGTATTTATTTTTATTTTTATGAAAACTTTAGGTTTCATAGCACTTATATATGGAGAAAACTTCATGTTCATGTATACCTACAATCAAATGCAATATATAGAGAAAAATAAAAATAAAAACTATACATAGCACTAACAAGTAAATGAACGTAGGTCTACGAGACAAACAGAGTATGGAAATTATGATTCAAAATAATTTGAGTGGATTGAGTTTGGAACTACAGGTCCAAATGAGAAATAGCTGAGCTGCAGACCAGCTAATCGGTGCGGGTTGCAAGCCTGAGCCCAACAGGATCTGTAAAAGTACTGAAATGGGATGTAGCCCCTTAAAGCCCAAAAAAAATAAAAAGGTTGATGGGTGGATTAGGCCCACATAAGGTTGGTTTCGTTTGCACGGGCCAATTTGCAGGAAATGGGAAGGCCTATTTTGGGGCGGTGCAGTGGATCAGCTGAGCCCAAAGACAAAGGCCCAGAGGTCTTGGTGGCCTGCAAGAACCTCAGCCGAAAGTGGGTGTGTTAGCTCGGTCGAAAAAGAGCAGCGGCACCGCTGCTTGCGGGTTGTGGCTGCTGGACGGAGGTGTTACAACCCGTTCCAAAATTTCATGTAAAATTACCAAAATACCCCTAGTGAACAAATGATGACTATTTCAAAACGACATGTGGAAATTATTTTTCTTTACATATTCAAGTAGTACTTGTCGATATGAACACGTGAACGCAAGCGGAACTCAATTTGGAGTTAAAATTAGTATTTACTGAACTTTAAAGTTCAGGGCATTTTAGTAATTTTACGCTCCTAGGTTAATTAGGGTTAGGGGGTTTTAACCCAGCTCTTTTTCCCTCTCACTCTCTCGTTCTCTCTCGGCCAAAACATACCAAATACATCGAAACCCTAGAAATTGGTTTAATCCCAAAACTATCGAAACACCACCCAAGACCATAGCCGTTAGGAACGTCTCATCGTTCTCGACAAGACTGTAATTTTAGAATTCTCAAACTCGAACCAAATTGGCCAAACTGATACTAGAACGAAAACGACAAACTGTCCATCGAGCTTCCTTACAATCCCGGCTTAGGTAAGCCTCAAAACCATTTCCATTGGTCTTATCACGTTGAGTAGGTTCGATTTCATATAAAGAACGTAAATTTTGGTGCAATTTTGGAGTAGAACGAATTTAGGGTTTGTCCGAGACTTTTCGGCCAATTTCAGGCCACTTTCGACCATTTTTCCAGCCCCAAATTGGTACGAAAATATTCTACTCTTCAATACCTTCAATTTGATATATGGATCATCGAACTTGGTTGAGAAACGAGGAAGTTATGAATTTTTGAAGTTTTGAAACAATTCCGGCTAAATTTTCCAGATTCCAGTGAACCAGACAGCGGCTCCGGTGACCGGCAACCGGCGAGAGGTTGAAGGCGACGGAATATTCTGTGACCGTAACAGAATATTCCTGACGGCGTCAGCATATTCCGTCGATTAAGGTATATTCCGTTAACTTTAACTGACGTCGTTAAGTCTAACAGCTCAGTTAAGAATTCCATTAACTTTAACGGGAAGCCGTCAAAGTTAACGGCGATTACGTCAGCAGCACGTGCAGGCGCGTGCCTGAGCGTGGGGATGCGTGCCAGCGCGTGGAGACCCCTGCCGGCGCTTGTCGCGTGTGGAGGCGCGTGCGGCGGGAAGGTTTTCGGGTCCCGAAAATCATTTTTCGAGCCCGTTTTCGCTAAAATAATATTGTTTTTAGATTCTTTTTATTAAGGGTAGTTATTATTCATTTTGAGGATGCTTTTAATATTGTTCCCTAATATTAAATAGGTCATCCTACGACTAGGTCCTTCGAGGAACGCGACACTGAGGAGGATTATACTCCCGAGTACTTGTGAGTGGACTTTTGTTTTAATAAATAGTTTTTATGCTTTGAAATATTTATGGTATTAATATATACATGATTTAAAATGATTTTGAAGCATGAATATATATATATATATATATATATATTATGAAATGGTATTGGAACATGGTTTTGGTTATGCATAAATGTATTGGTATTTGGTATTTGTTTTATTGAGTATACCTATTTATGCAAACGTTGTGTAATTGTGAAATTATGAAGTTTAAGTTATTCTTTATTTATACACATGATGTATATATGTATGTTTTCAAACACACTTGGTATGATTTCACTACGTTGTAGTACCGTCTCACGGCCGTAGGACAAGTCTCACATGTTTGGGTCACATGCACTGTTCTCCAGGGGTATTGTCTGGTAAATACCTTAGTGCAAGCTTGTCTTACGTTTATGTTTATTTTTGGGGGAAGGCCCCACAACGTAAGGACTCGGGTGTGACGCGCTGATAGCGCAAGTGCTTACATGTGTGTGGTACTAGGAGTACAAATGGATTGATAACGTAAAGTGCTTGTACGGGGTTGGGATGAGGTTCCTCAACACGTACATGGGTGATTGCACATATACCCTGTGTTGGTTTTCTTTATTATACATATTGAACTATATTGCAGTATGACTTTTGGAAATACAAATGGTTCATTACGGTTTACACTTTGAGATCTAATTTTCTTTATATATAAAGTATGATTTGATATATACTATGGTAGTATGAGCTTATACTATACTGATTTTCAAACAGGGGGTTAATATGTTGAAAAGAGAGAAGGCTTTAGAAAACTTTATTTTTCGTCCACTCACTTTCTGTTTTGCTCCCCCTTCAGGACTTAGTAGCGGTGCATCAGGTGACGTCGAGACATTTGACTGGCAACTCTGAACTTTTCCCGACAATGTAGGAATTTATTTTTCTTTCAGTTTCTAAATAATATCCACCCGTGTTGTGGATAAGATTTTAGGAGATTGATTTGAACTTTTATTCCGTTGTTTATTCTTAAACGCTTTGAACCTTGTGCGTGTTGAACTTAATTACTATTGAGTTTTATTTTTAATAAGTGTTGTCATGAATATTATGGCTTCGTTGAAGGGAAATTTTCGTAAAACCAAGTTCATTTGAACAACATCATTAGCATGCAATTAACAATTAATTGGCGGAATCATGCTTGTATGCATTCAAATTCAAAACTTTACCCAAGAACTTCTATGCCTAGTACATATAGTGAACTATTACATTAACTCAAACACAATTTGAGTAGATAAATCATATACCTTTGTAGATTCCTCTTTGCCTAAGCAAAGGCTAATCACCCATGGAGAGGGCCTTCATTCCTTGCTTGGATGAGGATGGATGAATCGGATTCTCCAAGTTCCCAAAGTAGGGAACCTCTAAGTCTCCACACCAAGGAGAGCCTTGATGAGAAGATGAGTGTCCTAGAGGAAATAGATTGCTAGCTAAATCCCTCTAGGGAGCCGGCCTCTTTGAGAGAAGAGAGCATTTTCATGCTCAACCATTCTCCCAAAAGAAAACCTCTTTTTTTTTTTTGAAATGTTATCAAGTTGCCATTATAACATCTCACAATGTAGTGGCAAACTTGCAATTAAAGCAAGTTCACTACATTGCATCAAATGGCCGGCCATGTTGGGTTCATTGGGCTTTTGGGCCCTAATGTATTATTAGTCATTAAGTTGTCATACAACTTAAGTCAATGGGCCTGACGTTCGAAGCCCATTGGGCCTTGAGGCCCAAAACTAACCCGAGGTCTTTAACGAACTTATTCGTTTGATTAATTAACATATTAATTAATCATTGCCATAAATAATTAAACCATTTAATTATTCTTACTCATCTCCATTCTTTGCATCAAACTCTACCTTACACGGTGTACGATCCATTAGGTTCCTTTTAGCGAGGCAGTGGAGGATTAGAACTCTTTCAAATCATTTGTGAATTGAAACTTACTTTCAATTCTCCCTTTAGTGATCATACACCTTTAGGGCTACCACAAACCATGAGTGACACCTAGCAGTATGTCATGGCTACCCAAGCTAATCAGAAGAGGTGGAAAACCTATTCAGTTAGGATTGCAATGCAATACGGTCCTTCTCTAATACAATACTCTCGACCACATTGTTTGGTTTGATAGTTTATTCATGTCTACTATCCAATGCGATTCACTTACTTATATGATTACCTTGAATATGATTTGGAACGACTTCCTAAATCTTATTCATACTCTGGCCAGAGATTCTTAATCATATCATAGAGTATTCTCCCTCAAACGGTTTGAAGGTTAGAGATCCCTTGTTGCGCATTCACTTGCCTCCATGGCTAAGTAGCTTAACCCCAACTATGCCGTGGACACCCTCGGATGGGGTGACTTTGACATAATCAAAGATCAAGGACCTCACCACAAGACAACTGTGATGCCTCAGGTCAAAGGACTAATTTGCATTATCCCAACTATGAGTTCTCATGTGACATGATCATGAAAACTCATAGTTGATCGTGTTCAGTGGACTCAGTCCATATTGAGCACCTACATGCTTGTCTTGGTGTCAGTTACACCAATGACTCGAGACTAGTCACTCTCCCTGAGAGAAGACATAACATGTACTGATCTTAACGGACTGTCAATGCCCAATTGGCAATCCTATGATCCGGAACGTTTAGGATATGTCTCATGTGTGAGAATGGTCTCATGAACCTAACTTGTTTAGATTACATTCTACTAAGCACATATTCCTTGGACTTATTGTTTAAGCATATAACATTTATATGAGACTACTTTAAACAATAATCATTGCCCTTTATATTAAACTAAATTAGTTTAACATTTGAAATGTCCGTAAAGTATCATCATATGATTGGTTTTAAGGCACATTTCCAACATTCGTCACTTACAAATGTCGGCCAGCACGCCCCAAACTCAGTGTCCACGTGGATTTTGAGGGTTGGGTGTGTCAGGAGGCACGACAATCGTGGTTGAAAGCGACGAACCCAATTCCGGTAGAGAACTCAAAGTTCTCAACGTCGGGGTATAGAATTGAGGAGGAATCGGCGATTCCCGTCCAGATTCCATTAAGAATCTCCAAGGTCGCAGTTGGGGACGACGGGGGATGATTTTGGGACAGCTTTTGGTGTCAGAGGTGGTGGTTTTCACCGAAAAACGGTGAAAACAAATGGTTGGGTTCTCGGGCCTCAGGTGAGGTCCGTTTTGGAGATCGGCTCAGCTTTTCTAGAGCCGTGACTCGGCGCATGGTTTTTTTTTTCTTTTCAAATACGAGTTTAAAAAAAATGAAAACCAGAAAAAAAAAAAAAAAAAAAAACCCCCTTTAATTTTTCCTTCGTTCACACAATCATCAATTCACTTAATATATAACATATATATTAAATTTAATGCAAACACAATATTTTGCAGAAGATTATAATTCTTTTAAAAGCATAAAAATTGGATTCATGCATCATGGTGAAGGTTCATGCAATCAAGGCTGTAAAAATATCGAAATTGAACCCGTGTTTTGGAGGTACTTGGATTGCTAATGATGATGGTGGAACAATTTTTTTGCTGAGGAATGCCCTTCGGATTCCATAGCGCAGCGTCAGAAGCATGCTGATAACGTGTTGTGGCCTATGTTCTGGAGGGTTAAGAACATGGAGATTGTAGGTTGGCGACACAGAGAAGATAAAGAGAAATAGGGTTGAGGGAAATTGTGGTGAATAATTTCCCTCATACTAGTGCCTTTATTTATAGTAAAATAAATACAATCATAATAGAACAATGGCTTTTGGATGATGAGAATATCCCAATCCATATCTACCTATGATTTACACAATCACATTTATCACATGTCAATATTATTTACAACAAAATGCAAGTTTTTCTATATATGACAATGTATTATTAGATTGAATTTGCATTTTATTGGGTTTACCAGCCAACCCGATGAACCCAACCAAAATTGGTTGGGTTGAGTTTTAAACTTTAAAATTTTATTTTCGAGTAAAAATTTGACCGCACGTTCAATAGGTGAGTTGAGTTGGGTTGAATTATTATTAACCCGATTAAAACTGACCCATCGAATGTCAACAATTCTTAAATACACATGCGTATACATACAATTTAATTAGTTATTAAACACAATTTTTTATTTATACTTTATAGTAAAATTTAAATATTAAGTAACAAATAATGATTATATAATACTAAATTTACATGATTTAAGCCTAGTATGACATATATTTTGAATTATTTATCACCCATACTCACATAAAGATCAATAAAGAGAGCAAATAATCCCAAACTATGAAACCTGCCCAACCCAACTCGTCTAAAAATAGTTTGAGTGGGTTGGTTTGCACATGTTCTTAGGTGGAAATAGGTTTCAACAATAACAACTTTAGCCTATTGGGTTGAAGTCCAACTCGACCCAATGCCCACCTCTAATCCAAGAAAGACTTCTGGTAATAAACACTTTTATTAAAAGTAATTAAAATTTAAAAATACTTTTATGCGCCATAATCACTTCTAATATTTTTCTACAAAATAAAGTCAAATTTAATAAAACAAAAACACAAAAAGCCGAGTTGCACACCGATGAGTGAGTGCTAAGAGACTAGTACTTACTAACTAAGTACAACACAAGTTATTCCCCTCGGTGAAGATTAATGGGTTAAAATTCTTTTAATCTGCTTATACTATTCAAACACCGCTTGGTGAGCAAACATATAAAAACTTATGTAAAAAAATAAGCTAAAAAAATAAAATAATTTCATTCTTTGAATTAATAGAAAAATATTATCTCAACCAAAAAAATATACACTCATATACCCAAAATTTGTAGTTATGAAATAGAAAAGTAGAATAATGGGTCAAAACTTTGGAATAAAGAAGGAGAAACGCATTAAAATAAAGGAAATTAAACAACACTCATTTCTTCAGGTAGGAAAAAAAACAATACTCATTTCATTCATGCTTCCATTTAGAAGTGCAAAGCAATATACATACATCAACAGATAGATTCGAGTTTCAATGAGTGACCCAACTCATTAAGAAAGTGAGCGTATTGGCCTCCATTAAAAAAACGAAAATAAAAAACTCATTTAGTTTCACTAAGTGGCTGTTTAATAATCATTTCATTTTTAATTTTTACTTTTTTTAAAATTAAAATTTTGTTTGGTACCTGCTTTCAGTTTTTAAAAAAGTAAAAACTCAAGGCCAAATTTTGAAAACTACAAAAAGTAGTTTTCAGTTTACCTTTTGGAAAACTGAAAATTGTTACCAAACAAGATTTCAGTTTTCAAAAAAGTGAAAACAAAAACTCAAAACGAAATGGTTATCAAATGAATCCTAATTCAGACAATTTTAATTATAAACTTCTTCCAATTTGCGCCCTGAACTTTTAATTTTGTTTTGAACTTCCTAATCTTTAAAAACATGCAAATTTATCTCTATAGCCCTGTTTGTTATGATGGATTATCTTGGACTAGACTAGCGCAAGGGACTAAGCTGGATTGACTTAGCTTGAATTAAGAAGTATAAGAATAGTGAAGCATTTGGTGTAGTACTAGACTAAATCACAAACTAACATATTTTTGTGACCCAATTTATTTATTTATGTTTACTACTTTTTAATTCACTTTTATATTAAAAATAATCTAAAAACTAAAATAATAATAATAATAATAAATGGGGCAGTTACCCATCTCATAGTTTCCATTATATCCAAGTACCTTTTTGACACATCCCGACCCGGATGTACACGTGGACACCCAAAAGTCGAGTGTGCTGGCCGACACCACGTAGGGTGACGAAAGCCAATTTGAAAGAAATAAGAATTAATTTGAACAATTGAATGAATTTAAGGTCAGAGTACACAAAAATTGTACATGCGGAAGAATTTATACAATAATAGTCGTACAAAGTACGGAATGCAGAGAATTTACAATTTCCAAGAATTTAAACACTTGTCATACCACCGCCTCGAACGTCGACAGCTCCAGCCACTAAACCTGAAGGGGCGCAAAACAGAAGGGTGAGTGGGCCATAGATAGTTATTTTGTAAAAACCTTTCCTTTCTGAAAGTAGTAACCCCTCGCTGTCAAAATCAAGTAATTGGTCGGAAAACCATTTCAGAAAACGTACTATAATAGTAGGTAGAAAACCAAGGTAAGTACGAAAATATACTTACCGTCCGAAACGAGCAGAAAACCACCGTTCGGCATAAAATCCTTTATCCGAAAGTTCGTAAAATAAGGATATACGGAAACCCGTAAATCAAATAAAAGCCTCCGTGGCATCAGTGAAAACCAGTGGTAAAATCACAATACAAATCTATAAGATAAACGCTCGTTTAGGTATGGCAAACACACGAGTTCATACAGATGTACTCTGTCATGAACAGGCTGGGTGTATAAGTAACGGTACGCTCATGTACTACAATCACGTGAAGCTGGCGCTATGCGCATCACAACGAGTTTGAGTCGCCAAGGCGACCTAGAACAGGCTGGCACCTGCTATAGATCCATAGTGAGCGTATCGGTGCGTGTGAACAATCACGTGAAGCTGGTCCTGGCCCCGGACAGTACAACTAACACCGTGTAAGCATTCCTGGTTGAGCGTGTGAAAACATACCACGGGATATTTTGAATAAAACAAGGTGGGGTAATTTCCCTTTAAGGGATAAACCTCAAAATTGACACACCCCATCCTCGATACCCACGTGGATACCGAGTGCGAGCGTGCTGGCCGACACTCGTAAGTGACGAAGCCATTAAATGCATGACAACACTTGTGAAAACGAAATTAAATTATATTAAAGTTGCAAAATCCAATGTCAATATGCATATGGTTCAGAGCGTACTAAATTTGAAACAGCGGAATCAAATAATAAACTGAGTTCCTAGAATCTCTATCCATAACAGGGGTGGATATTATTATAGAAACTGAAAGAAAGAAGAATCCCTACATGGTCGGGATGAAAGATCAGAGCTGCCACGTAGAAGTCTCGACCTCGCCAGATGCTATCTCACTATGTCCTGAAGGGGGCGCAAAAACGAAAGTGTGAGTGGACAAAAATCAAGTTTTCGCAAAACCTTTCTCTTTTCAACATATTAACCCCCTATTTGGAAATCCAGTATAATCGTAAAAACATACTATCATAGTATAGTTCAAAAGGTACTTTATGAGTATACTGAAACATATCAAACGGTATAATATCCATAAATCACAATTTCATAATTCCAATAATATATAAATAATAATCGAAAACCAACACAGGGTATATATGATCACCTTAAGGTACGGGTTGAGGAACAGCCTCAATCACCGTACGTTAATTTACGTTATCCACTAATTTGTACTTAGTACTCACACACATGTAAGCACTTCAGCCGCAGCGTCACACACCCGAGTCCTTACGTAGGGGCCTTTTCCCCATAAACAACAATAAACGTAAGACAAGCTGCACTAGGTATTTAATGGACAATACCCCTGAGTACAGTAAGTGTGTGACCCAAACATGGTAGACTTGGTCTCTATACAGAGAACGGTACTACAACGTAGTGAAAGCATACCTAGTGTGTTTGAAAACATGGCATACATACTATGTGTATAGATATGTAGGGAGTCAAAATCCTATTCAAATTCAAATAATTTATATGGTATAACAATAATCTCCTCAAAACATATGTCATATAAATTACTTTCATACTTGTGCAAAATAAATTCATAGTATAACCCATTTCAAAAACATATAATCATGCTTTGATAAATAACTCAACACAAACCATTTTCCATATGTAAGTAGTACTATAAATAAAACAATTATGGTTGTACAAAAAAAAAACTAATCAATAAGTATATATATTTATAAATAAAGACAGTATAAGTAAACAATGCTTAAAAAGCCATTTTAAAACCATATATAAACAAAATCATAAACATTTATAATCATAGAAACCATTTTATAAAAAGTAATGTCCACTCACAGGTGACGAGTGAAATCTCCCTCGGTGTTGTCCTCCTGGTGCGGAGCCGCAGAATTACCTATTTAAAGTTAGGGAATAAATTGAACATCCCAAAAAGAACAAAATTAAGCCCTATGAATAACCCCCAAAATAATATTTTTATGAAAACAGCTCGAAAACGAATTCCGGCCCCGAAAGCTCACCGCCGCCGGCGCTGCCATGCGCCGCCGCACGCGCGCCACGCGCAAACGGTCGAAAACCGCCCACGCCGGGAAACCTCACGAGTTTGTATCGGGCGCCGGCACGCGCCGGAAACCCTGACGCGCCCCCACGCACTGGTGCGCCATTTCACGCGCCGGTGGCTTCACGCGCTGGCACGTGTGTCGCCACGCGCTGGCACGTGTCGCCACACGCTGGCACGTGGTCTCACGCGCTGGGCACGTGGTCCCACGCGCTGGCACGTGGTCCTAATGCGCTGGCGCGTGTCCCCCACGCTCGTCACGCCCCCACGCCACTTCGCTGACGTCACCCCACGCGCTGCTGACGTCAGCCATGCGCCCACGCGCTTGCTGGGACGTCAGCACCAAGTTTAACGGAATATACCTTCGCCGCCAGGAATATTCCCTGCCGTTAGAATATCTCCGTTGCTAACGGAATATTCTCCTCTTCCTCTCGCCGGTCGCCGGAGCCTGCCGCCGCCGCCGTCTGTCTGCCGGAATCTGGAATATAACGCCGATTATGTCCCTAAACTTAAAAATGTCCATATTCTCTTTCGTTTTTTGGCCAAATTGGACGATAATATGTCAAATTAAAGGTATTGAGGAGGCAGAACATTTTTCATGCTCAATTTGAGGCCGAAAATGGCTTGGAGATGGCCTGAAATTGGCTGGAAAGCTGGGAAAATTCCTAATTCCGTTCTCCTTCAATACTGCACCAAAATTGACGTACTTATATCAAAGAACTCCACTAACCCAACTAAGCCAATAATGGTCTCTGAGGCTTACCTTGGCCTGAATTAAATATGAAAATCGACGGTTAAGCTTCTGTCTGCTCGACGCCGGTTTGAAACAATCGGGTCGAATTTGACGAAACGAAACACAGTCTCGTCCACAATGACGCAGAGGAACACTCTGGTATGATTTTTGGGCGTTGAATTTGCGGCTTGTGATCCAGTTCAAGTTTGGTGGCTTTCGGTTCGTAAAAATGGCTGATAGAGAGAAAAGGAGATAGAAAGAGAGGGAGAGAGAGAGAATGTCGCGGCAGGAAAATGAGGGGAAGGGCTGGCTGCTGCAGTCAGCCAAAACCCTAATTCCCACACACAGGAAATTACCAAAATGCCCGTACACTTTAAAGCTTCGTAAAACGTTCGTTTTAACTCCGAATTGAGTTCCGCTTGCGCCCACGCGCTCGTGTCGACAAGTACAACAAGAATATGTAAAGAAAATAACTTTCACATGTCGCTATGGAAAAGTCAACAAAAGTCAACATTGCTCCCTAACGGTATTTTGCAATTTATAATTTTGGGACGGTTAAAATACGGTGCACGTGTCACCACGCGCCCCACGCGCCTCACGCGCCTGCAGTCGCGCGGCCCCGATCGCGGCTGACGTCAGCCACGCGCCTGCTGACGTCAGCACCGTTAAAGTAACGGAATATACCTTTTTCTGGACGGAATATTCCGGACACCGTTAGGAATATTCCACGTTTCCGTTAACGAAATATTCGGCCTCCTTTTTCTCACGCTGGCGTCAGCTGTCTGCCGCCGCTGGTACGCTGAATTAGGAAATTAAATAATTGAATAGTCCAAAACTTCTTTAAAATTTGTATTTTTCTTCATTCTTTGTCCAAACGACGCCAGTATCAAATTGAAGGTATTGAGGAGTAGAATATTTTTATACCTATTTGAGGCCGGAAAAGGGCCGGAGATGGCCTGAAATTGGCCGGAAAGATTCGGGAAACCCTAATTCCGTTAGCAAACCGCACCAAATGGGACGCCTTTAACAAATTGAACCCACTCAATCCAGTGAAACCAATGGTAAATGTCCGAGGTTTACCTTTGGTCTGGTTTTACAGAAAAATGGACGGACAAAGGTCAAACTGTTCTTGACGTCGGTTTGAACGTGATCGGGGTTCGAGTTTGGTGCCAAATTCGAATGCCAGCCTCGTCCAGAATGACGAGGGGATCACGTTCGCATGAATTTTGGGCGACGGTTTGGTGATTTTTGTGATTCAACCAA
The DNA here is from genome assembly GCA_018257905.1 of Gillenia trifoliata. Classification (NCBI taxonomy): domain Eukaryota; kingdom Viridiplantae; phylum Streptophyta; class Magnoliopsida; order Rosales; family Rosaceae; genus Gillenia; species Gillenia trifoliata. The sequence goes on along the minus strand of CM031080.1, from coordinate 9,733,299 downwards.
GATTAGGGTTTATCGGTGTAGTTTTGCCAGAGAGAGAAAATGGGAGCAGAGAGAGAGGGAAAGGAAAAACGTGCAGAATGATTGGGGTGGGTTGCTGCTGCAGTCAACCAAAACCCTTAATTCCTTAAAGCACACGGAGTGGGAAAATGTAATAAAATGCCCCTTACACTTTAAAGCTTCGTAAAATGTTCGTTTTAACTCCGAATTGAGTTCCGTTTGGTGTCCACGCGTTCACGACGAGTACATCAAGAATATGTAAAGAAATAATTTTTCACAAGTCGTCACGAAAAAGTCAACAAAAGTCAACATTGAATTTAGTATTTTTGGTCAGCTTCACATAATTTTGGGGACGGGTTGTGACATCTCCAACCTCCATGCCACTTTCCAAGGTGATAGCTTCAACTATTTCAAATCCTTCTGAATTTTCAATTGGTGAGTTAGAGAGTTCCTCTTGTTCTTGAATTTGTCCTATGAATTTTACGATCTCTCCCATTTTGATTCTTCAATTCACCTAACTGCAGCGTCAAAGAAGTTAGTACATCACGAATTTGAGCATCATCTATTGACGAACCTGAGTTTTGTTGGGCATATTGTATATGAGGCTGTGGTGGATACGCAGGTCTTCTAAATAAGCTCTCTCCTCATGGTGGCCGCCAGATCTCTCTTAAGTGGAACTGGTTGAGGTTCCCACCACATAGAGTTTGAATGATCACTCCAATTGAATTGTACATGTTGGAAAAATAAAGTGTTCTGATTGATTATGACTGGGCGATAACCCCAAGTATTGGTACTTCCAACTTCCTTGTGAACATTGATTTGTTTGATATTCTTTGCCCATAGATTAATTCAAATGTAAGGACACTTTGCAAAAGTAATGCTTCGGCAAACTGCGACAACTGAGAAGTGCAAGATTCGCCAATTGGAGCGAATGTTAGCAATATCCATACTTAAAATTTAAAATGAAGCAAAAGAAAGAAACTAAATCAAATATCAAAAGTAAAAGACACGAATAGAAACAAAGGGATGAAGCAAATTTACTAATCCTCGCACCATACCAAAATTGATGTGAAATTAACTTGGCACACAAATTAAACCCTTATTGTTGACAATTGTAGTATGTGAGGAAAGAGGGACTGTTCTGCTTGGGATTAACTAGGGGATGCTAACTAACTAAAAAATAAGACCAAAAACACTAAACTAGACTCTATAGACTCAAGACTAACTTAAAGACACTAAAAAAACAGTAAGAAACAATAAAATAGACTCAACTCTCTAGACCCAACAATTGGTTTTGACGAAAATAATACTCTAAAAGACTCAAGAAAGACTATGAGAAACAGGCTTTGACTCAATAAACAAGACTTAAGAAAAAAGGGGATTTGTTTTCACTTCTGAAATTAAAATTTAAAACAGAAACTTAGAAACAAACTTATGGAAAACGAATTTGAATGAATTGAATGGGTGAATGGCTAGCTAGAAGGTCCTTCTCCACACATGACACATATGTAAGATAAAATCAATCTCCAGTTATTCTTTTTCATTAAACCATGAATCTCAACACCCCAAGGTAATTAGGTACGCTAAATTAACCTTCAGATTTTCTCAGACTCATTGAATTGGACTTAGCCCCACAACCAAATTATTCTTATCATTTCCTATATGACATATTACTTCAGAGGATAGACCTCAAAGATCATTAAGTCTTTATGAAAACCATAAGTTGCTGACAAGGTATTTGTATCATGATAGCATGACACTCCTACCAGGAATTCACTTAACGCGATCATGACCAACAACTCACTACTTGTGAATATAAGTTTCTAACTATTAGGTGAAAGTCCCTTATACTTCTACATCAAATTCATGCAAGCAAATTAAGTAAAATCTCAACCCACACATACAGTTAAGTTTTGATAACTCAGTTACAAATTGCATTCACGATTTATGAAATAATAACTGGATGTAATCAATCATATTTCATATGGTGTCATGGCTTTGAATTGTTTCCCAGCTAAAAAGAACTTAGTTACTCATAATTACAATGAAACAAAAACAAATAAATTTAAACATAAATAGAATACACCTAAAACCCAAGGCACAATCTGGGATTCTTACTTTTTGCTCTTGTGTGCTCTCCCCTGCTGGTTCTCTTCTCTATTCTAATTAAATTGCATCCTCAAATACTCACATGGTTTTCGCAAAGAGTTTAGGCCTCATTAGAACTCCTACATCACTCTGGAATTAAGTCCAAAGACACGCACAAACAGCTGCCACATTATCTTCCTGAAACCCAACTGAGTAGGACTCTTTTTCTCCTGCTTTGACCTTCAGTCACCAAAACAGCTATAAATTCTGCAATACGTATCCGAATGGACAATCTGTAAATCCTAAGTGGAAACTAGACTTCTAAGATGCCCAACCATATATGGCACGACACGTAATTCATTCTGAGGAATTCTGGGTGCCATGTAGAAGCGGCAGTTATGCGCAGCACTGCTCAATTTTCACTCGGATTCTGCTTTTGCAATGTACTTGTCTTCCAAACTTCCTAGTGACTTTAGGGATGAATTGAAGTCCTCAAACAAGTCAGATTATCCAATGTCTTCATATGAAAATAAATCTCCCTTTGCAGATAGAATTAGGTAGAAAATGGTGATGATAAAGTTAGATAAGATAAGATATAAGATAAGGATAATGTTCCAGATAATGTTCCATGTTTTTCTGCTCTTCCCTTATCTTCTTTGTCTTAATCCTATTTCTTTCTCTTCTTCAAACAGATTCTCAGGGGCCCCATTTGCTCCCAATTCGTCCATTCCCTGGGCTCCATATACATGCACTCCATTTAAGCTCCATTTTTGCTCTAAAATGCACAAAATGCACTTTCTTGATTCACTTGCCATTTGAACCTACAAACACACGAAAATAGCTTTAAATTACCATAATAAACAATAACTCACTGCGTAAATGCAAGAAAATAAAGTTAACTAAGTCGCATAAATATGCCTTATCACAAGTGAAGATCACATGAATGTTAAGCTGTCAAGATACTTCGATACTTAAAGTCAGCACCAGGCTTGGTAGTATTATGTTGTCCAAGAGTGACACTTTAGAGAAGGATACATCCATGCAGAATGGGCAGGAAATTAACAATAGGCGATTCACTTCTTGGTTACTTTACGTCAGGAGTGTAACTTGGTTACTTGTAAGTAAGAAACAAGTAGAAGCCTGTATCAAGTACAGAACAGAGGAATGGTAAAATAAGTGTGTGAGTTACTTGCTTCTGGAGGTTTCTAAGGAGCTTGGGCATCCACCCTGGAGTTAGTGAAACATATTTATTTTGTGACAACAAAGCTGCCATTGATATTCTATAAATATGATTATAAAACATGTTGAGTTGGACAGACACTTATTAAGGAAAATTGGATGAATATTATTCAATTTCTATTTGTGAAATTAAAGGATCAACTACGGATATTTGACAAAGGTAAAGCTTGAAATCAAGCATTCTATTAACTCACTTGTCAAGTTAGGCATTAATGACATCTATGCACCAATCCTTGAGTGGGAAGTGTTGGAGAATAGAGTCCCACATTTGTGTATATGACAAAATACAATACAATACAACTTATATATATGGGAGATCCTGCACTTAACATCATCGAGGCCTTTTGTGATAAAACCCAACACCTAGCAATAGGTGGTAAGTTGGGACAATATCGCAGATGGCTGGTGGTGGGACCATTCATGGGCTCGCCACAAAGCCATGGTATCATAGCTGGTTACTCTTCAACAACACATCATAGGCTCTGATTTGGCCGGGCTCGAACATGCTTGGAAGGCAGTTAGCTTCCAAAAGATGCGCTAGCCTGAAACTGGGGTGATGCTACTGGAATGACTGGGCCTCAGAAGATTGGCGTTGGCTCCAGAGACCCAACACCGACCGATCAATCGAAGCCTGAAAAATTAAAAAGTTAGCTCCAATATGTTTGACTGCACCAGTTCCTGATGGGAATTGTTTCCTTGCGACCCTGTGTGGGGTCACTAGTGAGGAGGCGTGTTACAACCCTGGCCCCAAAATTTTTGTGAAATGACCAATTTACCCCCTTCTCTAAGTCATGTTGACTGTTGCACTTTTTCGGGACGACTTGTGAAAATTATTCTTTTACATACTGAAGTACTGTCGATACGGAACGCTGCGGCGCAAGCGGAACTCACCTGGAGTTCAAACGAACGTTTTATGCTTTAAAAAGGAAGTATTTTTGGTACTTTCTCCACTCGTGTATGGAATTAGGGTTTTGGGCTGACTGCACAGCAGCCAACCCTCCCCCACATTTTTCTGCATCGCTTTTCTTCTCTCTCCATTTTCTTTTCTCTCTCTTCTTTCTTTCTCTTTCTCTTCTCTAAGCCAAAACTGACGAACCGACGAACCCTAATCCTTGTTGAATCACAAACCACCAAACCAACACCCAAAATTCTATACCAACGCATCCTCTCGTCATTTTGACGGGACTGTGATCTTTGAATTCCTTCAAACTCGACTCGCTTGCTCAAACCGAAGTCGGAACGGAATAGGCGAACTGTTCATCGAGATTCTGTACAATCCGGACCAAGGTAAGCCCCGAGACCATTACCATTGGCTTTGTTGGATTGAGTAGGTTCAATTTCATATAAAGTACGTAAATTTTGGTAGTATCGAAGGAGTAATTTACCCATAGGTTTGAAGCTTTCCGGCCAATTTCAGGCCATCTCCGGCCACTTTCTCCGGCCTCACAGCATAAAAATATTCTACCCTCAATACCTTCAATTTGATATATGGCACGTCAATTTTGACAAAGAATGAAGAAGATACGAATTTTTGAAGTTTTGATTAATTTCTTGTACCTGGGAATTCGCGAACCAGACGGCGGCGATCGCGGCTGGCGGCGGAGCCCATGACCGGCGAGAGGGAAGGGGAGAGGGAATATTCTGCTATCGGTAATGCAGCGATTCTTAACGGCAGTGTAATATCTCCACCTGCGAAGGTATATTCCGTTAACTTCAACGGGTGCTGACGTCGCGAGGCGCGTAGCGTGGCTGACGTCAGCAGCGCGTGCGTGGGTGACGTCGCGCGCGCGTGACGCGTGTAGGGACACGCGCTGGCGCGTGTATTCACGCCAGCGCGCGTGGCTTACACGTACAGCGCGTGGGACCACGCAAGCCAAAGCAAGGTGAAGCCACCGGCCGCCAAGCGTACGCGCCAGGATGCGTTTCCAGGGGCGCGTCCGGGGTTTCGGCGCGTGCCGGCGCGTGCAGGCGCGTGGCGGCGGCGTGCGGCGGCTGCACGGCGGCGCCGGCGGCGGACGGCGGCGGTAGGGTTTTCGGCCCGGAACGTTTTTCGAGCCCGTTTTCGCTAATATTCATATTTTTGGGGATTCTTTAAGGTCATTTTTAAATTATTTTTAGGATGTTCTAATTTATTCCTAACTTTAAATAGGTAATTCTTCGGTTCGCACACCCAGGAGGGCAACACTGAGATTTACTCGATCACCTGTGAGTGGACATTTATTTTATTAAATGGTTTCTATGATTTAAAATGCTTATGATTTGATTTATATGGTTTTAAAGTGGTTTTAAAGCATGTTCATTTATATATATTTATTATAAATATATATACTTATTGTTTATTATTTGTGCAAATCCATAATTGTTTAATTTATATATATATTGGAAAATGGGTTTGATTTGGTGATTTGGGATTATTTACTGGCATGATAAATATGCTATGAAATGGGTTATACTTGATATTGTTTTGCATAAATATTAAATGATGTTTATTATATGTTGAGCAAATATTTATTCATACAATACTTGGATATTTGGGAATTGGTGAATGGGATTTGGTTCTATATCTATACACATGAGTATGTATGTATGTTTTCAAACACACTTGGTATGCTTTCACTACGTTGTAGTACCGTTCTCATGGCTATAGGACAAGTCTTCACATGTTTGGGTCACACGCACTGTACTCCAGGGTATTGTCCGTAAATACATCTTTATGCAAGCTTGTCTTACGTTTATTGTTGTTTATGGGGAAAAAGGCCCCCACTACGTAAGGACTGGGTGTGACGGTGCCGCGGCGCAAGTGCTTGTTATGTGTAACAGAGCACAAATTAGTGGATAACGTAAAAGTGCTTGTACGGTGATTGAGAGGTTGTTCCTCAACCGCATATGGGTGATCGCGACATACCCTTAAAGTTGGTTTTTCGATTATTATATATTATTGAATTATGAAATTGTGATTTGGATATTATACTGTTTGATATGTTTCAGCATACCTTAAAGTACCTTTTGAACTATACTATGATAGCATGTTTTTATGGATTATACTGGATTTCCAAATAGCGTAGTTATGTTGAAAGAGAAAGGTTTTGAGAAAACTTTGACTTTTGTCCACCTCACACTTGTTTGCGCTCCTCTGTGACATAGTGAAATAGCATCTGGCGAGGTCGAGACTTCTACGTGGCAGTTTCGATCTTTCTTCATCCCGGACCAGATTCTTCTTTCAGTTTCTATAATAATATCCATCCCTGTTATGGATAGAGATTCTAGAACTCAGCTTATTATTTGATTCCGCTGTTTCAAATTTAGTAATGCCTGAACCATATGCATATTGACATTGGATTTTTGCAACTTTAATATAATTTAATTTCGTGTTCACAAGTGTTGTCATGCATTTATCGCTTGTGTCGGCTTACGAGTGTCGGTCAAAGACGCTTCCGCATTCTCGGTATCCACGTGCGGGTATCGAGGGTGGGGTGTGTCAAGGCGTGTTGAGAATAAAGCTCCACATCGGGCATGGCGACAAACAACTTATATATGGGGATATTCCACCTAATATCAACAAGGCCTTTTGTTATAAAATCCAACAATCTAACAATAGGTGATTGGTTAGGCAATATAGGTGATATTGCGGTGGACCATGCTTGGTCCTATAAAGTTTATCAGAGATGAAACCGACCTTGGCACGACGTCTGCAGTCGATAACGTAAAACGAATGACAACCACCATGGTTACTAATGTCGATATCCTACCCGATAAACCGTAGGCTGCCAACGACTTTCGCCTAGAAACACTTCCTCGTTGTTGAATGCTGGGATGAAGGTGCTGGGACTAAACCTAGAGCTTGGTCCTCGAGACCTCTGACACCAAGCCTGCAGCAGCGGGCTTCTTGTTTTTCAGGCAAAAATGGCACACCTCCAGCTTTGGCTGGTGTGTACTGAATGACCAAGCTCTTTTGGCCTCATGAAACAGGTCAACCCATTAGTTAGTTTTTAAACTCCAGCCCAGACTTGGGCTGGCTACCTTCTACTTGCTTGCTGGGTCGATAAGTCTGCAGTGCCAACAACACAGTAAGCCAAATAAGCCTTCCTTCTTCATGTGGAACTGTGGATAACACCATCTCTTTAAAGGAGATTGGGGCTGGAGGGCTCCAAGCCCATTTGGTTTCAAACCTGGACTTGGATGACATCGATTTGGTCCCAAAGACCATATGGGCCCTGAATTTCATAACCATGCTCAATCTTTATGAGCTACTTGAGTCCTAAAGACTCCTCACACACACCATGGCATCTGAAGTTATCCACTTCAATTAATTAACATTTTAATCAGATTACAACTCTTGCAATTTTATTGTTTATGTTTCACAATTAAACGGTATGTAAGATCAGATATTTGTATTGGTATTGAGAATGCATGTATATTCAAATCTCGAACTGGAAAGTTTATGTGCTATTGAAACCTTTGAGTTTCCTAAAATTCACCACTCATGTTGAGACTCGAAGTTCTCCACAATTAATCTATTTAAACTAATCATGTCTTTAGAACCCGAATGTTCTAACTTTAATGCTTATGGATGTTTTATTTGTCATAGGCATCAACCACGACTTAAGTCTTCTATTTCAGTGATTGTTGAACCGCACAAGTTCGATTTCATTGATTATAGAGAAACTACTTAATGTGGGTACAAGACGTGATGAGTTTACCATTAGCTAAGAATGAACAAGTGGTAAAGTGTTTGAGGTTGTAACTCATAACCACAATCTTGTTCCTCTATTTCCAGTAAGGTCGAACCATAACAAGTTTTGATTTTACTACTTTGGGAAGTTTGTTGAAGAAACTACTTTGGGTACAAGACATGAACTCCACTTGACTAACAAGCATTGAAACCATTGTGCTTAACAATGCTGGATAGAGCTGGAATAAGCCTTCGCCATGATTCATTCGAAGACTTGTACTTGAAGCACAACAAATGGAAGTACCTAGGTAAAGAGGATTTTGCTGGCTCTTCAATCACATGAAAGATGATCTTTGCCCAGAATATATATCTTTGCCTCAAAGCAAGCATGATTGAAACTTTTACATCCTTGAATGAGCAGTACTTGCTTATAGTCGATTGAATTTTGATTGGAGAAGATTTTCCTTCCATGCTCTGCAACATGCTCCTGAAGTAGCAATGCAGAGAGCGGAAATTCAACAAATTCTCTGATGATTACTACCACATTGCTCACCGGTGCCACAATATTTCCAATAATATATCATCAAGCCGCGCCCCACTGACTCGAAGATAGTCCATTTGCCCAAAGCAAATGTTACAATTTCACGAAGTTCCACCGTCAATATTGGCATAGGGGGCAGCGTGAGAAACCCATGTGCAGATAGTGGTAGAATCAAGGCTCACTATGGCATCAATGACCAAAAGCGTGATCCCTAGAACCTAATACCCAAAATTTCATGAATAAGGAGGCATTCCAGAACCTCAACCCTGAAGAATCTATTTCGTTTTGATGGAAGAGATTATTGGTTACACAAATTTGTTTCAGCCTCTTACCAATGTTGTTGAGGAGTACCATTCTCGTAGTCAACATGTATAACTAATTTTTGCTCCACCCCAACACATTTGAAGGCCAGAATTTTGACATGGAAAAGCCATGTTGGCCGAATCCCTAGCAAAATTTGGTTTACTTTTGTGAACAATTTATGTTTCAGATTTGGAAGCTTGTGTATGTTTTAGTTTTGCATAATGTTATGGATATTGTTCTCAAATATGAGTCTGAAGAATCATGTTTCTTGTATACATGTGACCGAATTAATTAACATGTGATTAGGTATAAAAGTTGGAAAGTTAGTTGTCTAGATGAATGTGCTACTACGCACACTAACTTCATACCTAATCACCATTTTGACAACGAATTCAGATCTATCCAACTTGGATTAAGGGCCTTGGCAATCGCCTCCCTCATTGTATTAATGGTACTGAATTATCATTAAGATCTTATATTCTCCTCTTTTCGAAGAATGTTGATGATTTTAAGGATATTCGAGAGAACAATAATCATGATTGAAACCAAAGTGAAAGTTAGGCGGTTGGATAAAACCAATTCCAACCCTAACCCCAAACTTTCACAATCTGAGTCAAGTTGTCTATGTTCATGGTTTAGTAAGGTTCAGATTTTTTTAATTGGGGTTTGAGCTATTCAAGCATAAGGTTTGCCCAACTTATCGAGTTCTTTCATAACAATCTTTATTTTGCGACTTTTCAAACTCTTTAACCAAACAACGTCAAATATTATTAAAATTCCATTTGCTATCACTATCCGCATAAAAAAGTTAAAGTAAACAACTTGAAGAGTATTTCAATGTTTCAACCATGCAAAAGTTGAAACCTGAAATGGACAAGACGGGATTGTTTAGAACTCAAAGAAATGTAAAAGTAACACTGTCATTCATTATCAATATGAAACCCATTACCAAACTTCCAAGTATAGTCATTCCAAAACTTGCAATTGGTATTATGGAAGAATAGTGTTCAACTCATTGACCCCAAACTCCTATATATTGTCACCACCTAATCTCATATATTATATTTTCTCTATCTATCATCGCAGCAAATAGACATTCTATATGGGACAAGTTGCTGCCAATAATATAATACGCGCACGCATGCAAAGATAGAGAGACTCGATCGCCAAATTAGAGGGGTAAATTTAGAGACCATCATTACCAAATTGAGAGTGCTTTGAGAGGCTATAGGAACAGGGCATTTGCAAAATAAATAAATAAATAAGAGTTTTGTTCTGTGTCAGATCATGGTTTTCCAGTCACGGATATATGTAAGAAGTTTGATCTTAATTAAGTCGAATTTCGATTTTTGGCTCTAATATGGATCGCTTGATGAGCCGTGATCTATTTTCCAAAACTACAATAACTATATATAGCTACATAGTTTTCTCTTTCTTTATCCCAATGTTTCAAACTAAATGGAATTTTAGTTTTTACAAAGGTAGGCATTTATTTCGTTGACAAAAAACAAAGAAAATGTTTTATATGCATAGCCCTTTTTTTTAGCTAGCCCAATATTTTTAGAAAACCCAAAAACAAGTGAGCCAACTATAGGAATAACAAATGAATAATTTTGTTTACAACCAAAACTTATCTGATAAATAATGAATATTTTTGCTAATTTCTGATAGGAGCATATTTATGTGACTTTGTTAGCCTATTTCCTTGCATTTACTCAGTTAGTTTCTATTTATTAGAGTGTTTTAAGCTATTTTTGTGTGTTTGTAGGTCCAAATGGCAAAGTTGGCAAGAAAAGGCATTTTGGAGCATTTAAAAGCAGTTTTGGGCTTGAAATGGATAGCACATGCATGGAGCAAGGTGGATGGACATTTTTGAAGTTCAAAAGAGGCTAGGAATGTGCTAAAGAGATGAAGAAATTAATTCAAGACATAGAAGATAAGGAATGTTACAACCCGTCCCAAAATTTATGTGAAATTACCAAAATACCCCTAGGGTTAATGTTGACTTTTGTTGACATTTCGTGATGACTTGTGAAAATTTATTTCTTTACATATTCTTGATGTACTCGTCGATACGAACGCGTGGACGCAAGCGAAACTCAATTCGGAGTTGAAACAAACGTTTTACGAAGCTTTAAAGTGTAGGGGCATTTTGGTAATTTACCACTCCGTGTATGGGAATTAGGGTTTTTGGCTGACTGCACAGCAGCCAACCCTCCCCATCATTCTGCACGTCTCTCTCTCTCTCTCTTCCTCTCTTTCTCTCCCATTTTCTCTCTCGGCCAAAAACGAACCGACAAACCCTAACTTTGGACGAATCACAAAACCACCAAACCGTCGCCCAAAATTCATACCAACGTGATCCTCTCGTCATTTTGGACGGGATTGTGATCTTGGAATCTCCAAACTCGAGCCCAAGCGTTCAAACCGAAGTCGGAACGGTTTCGGAAACTGTCCGTCTATTTTCTGTGCAAATCAGACCAAGGTAAGCCTCGAGACCATCACCGTTGTTTTTATTGGATTGAGTAGGTTAAAATTGATATAAAGAACGTCCAATTTGGTGCAGTATTGAAGGAGAACGGAATTAGGGTTTCCCGAAGCTTTCCGGCCAATTTCAGGCCATCTCCGGCCACTTTTCCGACCTCAAATTGGTATGAAAATATTCTACTCCTCAATACCTTCAATTTGATATATGGCACGTCAAATTTGGACAAAGAATGAAGAAGTTATGAATGTTTGAAGTTTTGGGACATAATCGGTATTAAATTTCCCAGATTCCGGCGAACCAGGCGCCGGCGGCGGCTCCGGCGACCGGCGTGAGGAAGAAGGAGACGGAATATTCCGTTAACGGCAACGGAATATTCCTAACGGCGTCGGAATATTCTGTCCAGAAAAGGTATATTCTGTTAACTTTAACAGTGCTGACGTCAGCATGCGCGTGGCTGACGTCAGCAGCGCGTGGGATGAGGTCAGCAAGCGCGTGCAGGCGCGTGACGCACGTGGGGGACACGCGCCAGCGCGTGGCGACACGTGCCAGCGCGTGGCCGGCGCGTGAAGCCACTCTCCGGCGCGTGAAGCCACTCTCCGGCGCGTGGGGGCGCGTCCGGCCGTTTCCCGGCGCGTGCCGGCGCGTGCGGCGGCGCCGGCGGCGGTGGACGGCGGCGGTAGGTTTTTCGGGCTCTGGAAATCGTTTTTCGAGCCCGTTTTCGCTAAAATACCAATATTTTTGGGGTATTTCTCTTTAAGGCCTATTTTTAATGTATTTTAGGGATGTTCTAATTTGTTCCCTAATATTAAATAGGTAATTCTTCGACTCCGCACACCGAGGAGGGCAACACCGAGGGAGATTTCACTCCCGATCACCTGTGAGTGGACCTTTGCTTTATTAAATGGTTTTTATGATTGAAAATAAATATGAATTTGATTTCTATATGGTTTTCGAAGCGTGTTTATTTATATATATTTATTAGTAAATATATATACTTGTTGACAATTATTTATGCAACCATATTTGTTCTATTTATGGTATATATATTGCGAAATGGATTTAATTGGTGATTGGGATTATTTATCAAGTATGATTATATGATATGAAATGGGTTATACTTCGATATCACTTTTGCATAAATATTAAATGATATTTTATTATATGGTTTTGAGGGAAATATTATTTATGCAATACTTGATATTTGGGAATTATGAATGGGATTTTGGCTCCTATATCTATACACATGAGTATGTATGTATGTTTTCAAACACACTTGGTATGCTTTCACTACGTTGTAGTACCGTTCTCATGGCCATAGGACAGTTCTCACATGTTTGGGTCACACGCACTGTACTCCAGGGGTATTGTTCGGTAAATACCTTAGTGCAAGCTTGTCTTACGTTTATGGTTGTTTATGGGGAAAAGGCCCCACTACGTAAGGACCCGGGTGTGACGCGCTGCGGCGCCAGGACTTACATGTGTGTGGTACTAGGAGTACAAATTATTGGATAACGTATTGAGCTTGTACGGTGATTGAGAGGCTGTTCCTCAACCCGTACATGGGTGATCGCGCATATACCCTGTGTTGGTTTTCGATTATATATACATATTTTATTGGAATTATGAATTGTGATTTATGGATATTATATCTTTTGATATGTTTCAGTATACTTTTAAAGTATCTTTTGAACTATACTATGATAGTATATTTCTACGACTATTACTGGTTTTCAAACAGGGGGTTAGTATGTTGAAAAGAGAAAGGTTTGTGAAAACTTTTATTTTTGTCCACTCACACTTTTGATTTTGCGCCCCCTTCAGGACATAGTAATAGTGCATCTGGCGCAGTCGAGGATTTTGCGTGGCAGCTCTGATCATCCATCCCGACCATGTAGGGATCTACCTTTTATTTCAGTTTCTATAATAATATCCATCCCTGTTATGGATAGAGATTTTAGGAACTCGTTTCTTTATTGTTTTCCGCTGTTTCATCATTAGTACGCTCTGAACCATATGCATATTGACATTGGATTTTGCAACTTTAATTCAGTTTAATTTTGGTTACACTAAGTGTTGTCATGCATTTAATGGCTTCGTCACTTACGAGTGTCGGCCAGCACGCTCGCACTCGGTATCCACGCGGGTATCGAGGGTGGGGTGTGTCAAGGAATCAGCTATAAGGAAGGAATATCATCCAAAACCTAATCTTATCTTATCCTAACCTTATCTTATCCTAAACTTATCATAATTCTATTCTACCTGAATTCCAGCTGCAAGGGGGAGTTATTTTCATGCTAGGACATTTAAGAACTTGATTTCTAAAAGGCCTTACTTTCTCCTAGGGTGAAGATAGAAGCTTGGAAGACAAGGAAATTGCAAAAAAAGTGGAATCTGAATGAGATTTGGACAGTGCTGTGCAGAACTGCCAACTTCAACAGAGCACCCAGAATTCCTTAAGACGAGTTACATGTCACGCCATATTTGGATGGAAAGCTCTGGATGTCTAGTTTCCACAGGATTTTACAGATCTCAATTTTGATACTTCTAGAATTAGTTATTACTGTTTTAGTGATGAAAGGTCGAATAAGGCAGTAAAGTCCTAGTTGGATTGGGTTATAAGGAAAAAAACGTGGCAGTTGTTTTGTGCATGTTTCTACAGTTAATTCAAATGAAATAAGGAGTCCTAAGGATGTTTAAACTCTCTCTAAATCGTGCCCTTGGAGTCCTTCAATGATTCAAGCTCTTGGAGAAGCATAAATCACCAAAGAAGCACCATTCAACAAAAACCCCCGCACATAAGAGCCTAAAAATCAGAAAAACTCACTTGTGCCGCAGTTTTGCAAGAAAGGAGGAGAAGCTTGGAGCCGTGCCTACCATTCAAGACCTTTGGATTGTTGGAGTGTTTCTAGGTGTATTCTATCTTTTGTTTTCAATGTTTAATTTTAATTGCAAACATGAGGAACTAATTTCTTTTATAGCTAGAGGTGAATTCAAAGCCATGACCATATATGTGATATGAATTGATTACATCCAGTTGTTGTTTCATAAATTGTGAATGTGATTTACTTATCTGTTTTATAGAGAACTTATCCTTGCATTTTTATTAAGGCGGCCAACTTAGTTTGCATGCTAAGGTTTGGAGCTAGAATAGAAGTGAATTTCACTTAATCGTTATGAACTTGTATTCATAAGTAGTAAAAATCAAAGGGACATCGGTTGTGTTAAGTAAAACCCTAGGCAAAAGTATCATATAGTTACAATTGTCTAGTCAATGCTTATGATTTTCACAAAGCTTAATGATCTTTGATATGTTTATATATCATACGTTTCATAGTTAGATAACTTGATAAGAATAATTTGGTTGCGTCGCTGAGTCTAATTCAATGAACTTAGGAAAATATGAGGGTTAATTTGTGCAGTTCACGGTTAACTTGGGGCATTGTCATTCATGGTTTATAGGAAGAATAACTGGAAATCGATTTGTACGCATATGTGTCATGTGTGGAGAAGGATCTTTTAGCTAGCTTTTCACCATTATCACCAACCTTGTCATTTTTAATCTTCAAAATTGCTTTTGAATTCAATTTTAATTTTAGTTAATTTTGTTTCAAACCAATCCCCCATTCGTTTGTTATTTGTTTTAATTAGTTTAGTTTTTGTTTGTTTTAAGTGATTACCAAATCCCTCTAATCCCCGGCTTAGAACGATCCCTACTTATCTATACTTCGATTACATTATAGGGTTTTAAATTGTGTGTTAGCTTTTATCACATCAAATTTTTGGCGCCGTTGCCGGGGATTAGCAATTTTACTAATCCCTTGGATTTTGCTTTTTGTTCTTTTTGTTAGTTTTTAATTTTTTTTGTTTTCAGGTACTAGTTTATGACTCTAAGTTCTCAACCTATTTGTGCACATATCTCTGAGTTTGACAATGATTTTGAACGAACGTTGAGAAGGAAGAAGAAGCAGCCATAATCTAATCTCCTAGTTCTAGCTCTGAATCCGAAATTGAAGAAGAAAAAGAGGAAGAGGAAGAACAAGCCATGGCTGTGGATAATCAAACAATCAAGGAACTTTCAGCCTCGGGATTAGACAATGTTGTGCCTTTATGCATTCAATATCCTACGGCGGCTCAAGGCAAGACCGATGAGTTCGAATTGAAGTCTAGCATTTGAAGGAATTCGAAGTAGTATGACACACCCCACCCTCGATACCCACGTGGATACCGAGTGCGAGCGTGCTGGCCGTCACTCGGAAGTGACGAAGCCATTAAATGCATGACAACACTTGTGAAAATGAAATTAAATTGTAATAAACGTTGCGGAATTCAATGTCAATATGCATATGGTTCAGAGCGAACTAATTTGAAACAGCGGAAATATAATAGTGAGTCAAGTTCCTAAAATCTCTATCCATAACAGGGATGGATATTATTATAGAAACTGAATAACAAAAAGATAAATCCCTACATGGTTGGGATATCTGATCAGAGCTGCCACGTAGAAGTCTCGACCTCGCCAGATGCTATCTCACTATGTCCTGAAGGGGGCGCAAAAACAAAAGCGTGAGTGGACAAAAATAAAAGTTTTCACAAACCTTTCTCTTTTCAAAGTATTAACCCCCTGTTTGAAAACCAGTATAAATATACCATCGTAGTATAGTTCAAAAGATACTTTAATGTTATACGAAAACATATCGAAAGGTATAATAACATAAATCACAGTTCATAGTTCCGTCATCATATATATATATATATATATATATAATATGGGAAAACCAACACAGGGTATATGCGCGATCACCCATGTACGGGTTGAGGAACAGCCTCTCAATCACCGTACAAGCACTTTACGTTATCCACTATTTTGTACTCCTAGTACCACACACATGTAAGCACTTGCGCCGCAGCGCGTCACACCCGAGTCCTTACGCAGTGGGGCCTTTTCCCCATAAACAACAATAAACGTAAGACAAGCTTGCACTAAGGTATTTACCGGACAATACCCCTGGAGTACAGTGCGTGTGACCCAAACATGTGAGACTTGTCTTATGGCCATGAGAACGGTACTACAACGTAGTGAAAGCATACCTAGTGTGTTTGAAAACATACATACATACTCATGTGTATAGATATGATAAACAATAACCATTTCATAATTCCCAAATATTTATCATTGCATAAATAATAACTTCCCTCAAAACATATGTCATATACCATTTCATACTTGTGCAAAATAAATTCATAGTATAACCCATTTCAAAACATATAATCATGCTTTGATAAATAATCCCAACACAAACCATTTTCCAATATGTATATACCATAAATAAAACAATTATGGTTGCATAAATAATTGTCAACAAGTATATATATTTATAAATAAATATATATAAATAATCATGTGCCGAAAACCATTTAAAACCATAAATAAATCACTTTCATAAACATTTTCAATCATAAATACCATTGCATAAAACAAATGTCCACTCACAGGTATTCGGGAGTGAAATCTCCCCCGTCGTTGTCCTCCTGGGTGTGCGGAGCCGAAGAGTTACTTATTTAAAGTTTGGGAATAAATTAGAACATCCCTAAAAATAATTAAAATTAAGCCCTAAAGAAGAACCCCCCAAAAATAATATCATTGTAGTGAAAACGGGCTCGAAAAACGATTTCCGGAGCCCGAAAACCCTACCGCCGCCGTCCACCGCCGCCGGCGCCGCCGTGCGCCGCCGCACGCGCCGCCACGCGCCGGGAAACGGTCGGAAAACCGACCCACGCGCCGGGAAACCCCCTCACGCGCCTGCACGCGCCGGGAAACCCCCGGACGCGCCCACACGCGCCGGAAAACCATCCCACGCGCCGGCCACGCGCCGGCGAGTGGCTTCACGCGCTGGCACGTGTCGCCACGCGCTGGCACGTGTCGCCACGCGCTGGCACGTGGTCCCACGCGCTGGCGCGTGTCCCCCACGCGCGTCACGCGCCCCACGCGCCCTGCTGACGTCACCCCCACGCGCTGCTGACGTCAGCCACGCGCCCCACGCGCCTGCTGACGTCAGCACCGTTAAAGTTAACGGAATATACCTTCGCCGTTAGGAATATTCCCCTGCCGTTAGGAATATTCCGTTCCGTTAACGGAATATTCCCTCTCTTCCTTCCTCTCGCCGGTCGCCGGAGCTCCGCCGCCGGCCGCCGTCCGCCGCCGTCTGGTTCGCCGGAATTTCTGGGAATTTTCCGAAATTAATCCAAAACTTCAAAAATTCGTATCTCCTTCGTTCTTTGGCCAAAATTAACGTGCCATATATCAAAATGAAGGTATTGAGGAGTAGAATATTTTTATACCTATTTGAGGCCGGAAAAGTGGCCGGAGATGGCCTGAAATTGGCCGGAAAGCTTCGGGAAACCCTAATTCCGTTCTCCTTCGATACTGCACCAAAATCGACGTACTTTATATGAAATTGAACCTACTCAATCCAACAAAACCAATGGTAATGGTCTCGAGGCTTACCTTGGCCTGAATTGCACAGGAAATTGACGTTTCGTTTCCGAAACCGTTCCGACGTCGGTTTGAACAATCGGGGTCGAATTTCTTGAAACTAAAATCACAGTCTCGTCCAAAATGACGAGAGGAACACTCTGGTATGATTCTTGGGCGTTGGTTTGGTGGTTTTGTGATTCGTTCAAGGGTGGTGGCTCTCGGTACGTATTTTGCCGAGAGAGAGAATGGGAGAGAAAGAGAGGGAGAGAGAACGTGCAGCAACTCCTGGGTAGGGTTGGCTGCTGTACAATCAGCCAAAATGCCAAAACCCTAATTCCCATACACGAGGTGGCAAATTACCAAAATGCCCCTACACTTCAAAGCTTCGTAAAACATTCGTTTGAACTCCGAATTGAGTTCTGCTTGCGCCCACGCGTTCGTGTCGACGAGTACATCAAGAATATGTAAAGAAATAAATTTTTAGAAGTCGTCACGAAAAGTCAACAAAAGTCAACTTTGACCCTAGGGGTATTTTGGTCATTTCACATAAATTTTTGGGACGGGTTGTAACAATCTACCCCCCTTAAATAAAATTTCGTCCGCGAAATTACAACAAAGAATACTAAAATAAATGCGGATACTGCGCCCTCATATGCTCCTCAGTCTCCCAAGTAGCCTCCTCTACCTCGTGGTTACTCCACCTAACCTTCACCAGAGGTATCACCTTGTTCCTCAGAACCTTATCTTTTCTGTCCAAAATCTCCACCGGTTCCTCCTCGTAACTCAACCTCTCATCCAACTGCAAGGGTTGCGGCTGAAGTACATGAGACTCGTGTGGTACATACTTCCTCAACATAGAAACATGGAAGACATCATGTACCCGAGATAACTCCGCTGGCAAGGCCAAACGATAAGCAACTGCGCCAATACGCGCCACAATCTCATAAGGACCAATGTACCGGGGACTTAGCTTACCCCGCTTACCGAATCTCACCACACCCTTCCATGGCGACAATCTCAAAAACACAAAGTCGCCAACTGCATACTCGCGGTCCTTAGAGTGTTTGTCTGCTATACTCTTCTGTCTATCCTGGGCCGCTTTCAGGTTACGCCTAATCACCTGAACCTTCTCTGTAGTGTCATCTACCAATTCTGGGCCCTCAAGTGCTCGCTCCTCTACTTCAGTCCAACACAATGGGGTTCTACACGCCTTACCATACAACGCCTCATATGGTGCCATGCCGATGCTAGAGTGAAAACTTTTATTTTTGTCCACTCACGCTTTTGTTTTTGCGCCCCCTTCAGGACATAGTGAGATAGCATCTGGCGAGGTCGAGACTTCTACGTGGCAGCTCTGATCAGATATCCCAACCATGTAGGGATTTATCTTTTTGTTATTCAGTTTCTATAATAATATCCATCCCTGTTATGGATAGAGATTTTAGGAACTTGACTCACTATTATATTTCCGCTGTTTCAAATTAGTTCGCTCTGAACCATATGCATATTGACATTGAATTCCGCAACGTTTATTACAATTTAATTTCATTTTCACAAGTGTTGTCATGCATTTAATGGCTTCGTCACTTCCGAGTGACGGCCAGCACGCTCGCACTCGGTATCCACGTGGGTATCGAGGGTGGGGTGTGTCATAGTATGTTCGAGCATGACCCCAATCAACGTGGATGGAAACATTCTGAAGATGAAAGCCTTTACATTCTCTCTTTTTGAAAAGGCTAAGGATTGGTTATTTGAATTGGCACCTGGAACCGTCACTTCTTAGGAAAGCATGAAGAGAGCATTCTTAGAGAAATTCTTCCCAACTTCGAGAGTCATTCTTTTGAGGAAAATGATTAGTGGAATTCAACAAAGCCAAGGAGAATCCTTTCTAGCGTATTATGAGCGTTTCAAGACTCTAGTTGCATCGTGCCCTCTACATCAAATGAAGGAAGAACTTTTGCTTCAATATTTCTACGAAGGACTTCTTCCAATTGAGAGACAAATGTTAGATGCCTCGGCAGGAGCAGCCTTGGTTGATAAAACACCAGTTGATGCAAAGATCTTAATAGCGAATCGAGCCTTGAATGCACAACAATATGAAGGAGTTGAACAGAGAGACCCATCACGGCAACACCAAGTTAATAAGGTAAGTTAAATGGTCGAAATTCAATTTTAATTGGCTAATCTCACTGTTCTTGTGTCACAAGTTGTTGAAGGATCCTAAATGCAAAGAACAAGTACTTGTGGGGTGTGCTCTATGCAAGGACACCCTTATGATCAATGCCCTCAATTGATAGAAAATGGGGGATGGGAAAGTGCCAATGCCATTGGTTATCAAGGCCAAAATCCGGGCTGAAGAGTCACCCAAACATGAAATGGAGGGAGCCTCAACAACCTCAACAACAAGGGGGATTTAGACAACCACCTTCTAGGATATTTCAAAGGCCATTCGCACCAACACAACCTCATCCACAATCTACCCAACCAAATTCAGGTTCGTCAATAGATAGTGTAAATTCTAGATTTATTAGTTTTTGGCTTTCCTTGTCAAAATTGTTATTAACTCCACACAAGCTCTTAGATGAATCCAAATTAGTCTAGAGTAAGAAGGTTACATCAGTTTGAAGAACCTGGCATGAACTCAAAAGAGGTATGGTCATGCATGTGCATTCAAGTTTCATTACTGATTAATGCATTTTACGTCAAAGTTTTTTTGTCTTTCTGACTAGTCTTTTTGTCTAGTCAAATAGAGTCTGTCTTTTCCAGAAAGCTGGCACACCAATTAAGAAAACCCACATGGGTCTCTGACACTGTTCAGTTCCCCAATGCAGTTCCCCACCGTTGATCTTTAGAGATCTGTTTTGGTTGTGACACGTGCCCTCCTTTGTGTTTTTCTGATCCTTTAAGGTTGTCTGGGGCAATCAGAAACTTCAGGGTTTTGTACACAGAAAAAATAAAAAAAGATTGCAGAGAGTGTTTTTAGCTTTCAAGCTTCCTCTCTGTTGCTTTTAAAAAAACCCAGCATTAAACAGTTTTGAATAAGCATTAAATTCTTGTGTTTCTTTACACAAATCTTTTGGAAAAACTGTTGTGTTTATTTATTGTCTAAAACCTGAATTTCTCCAAATCTTCTTAGACAATTGTTTTTGGATTCACGTTAGTTTTCTCTTCAATTATTTTGAGCGGGAAAAACTGACTGGTCAGTTTTGAATCCACATTTGCATTTCATCTTTATACCTTCATTTCATTTGCTTGGTTCATGCCTTGATTCGGTGCCACAAGAAGTTGAGCTCGTAGGACAAGCTGCCCTCTCGTGAAGACTGAAGCAAGATCCATTTGGTGCTAAGTAAGGTTGCACAAAGGTACAAGCTGCCCTTTGAACATGTCTAGGATTTGAGCTTGTTGTGTGAAACTTTGTATGAACCTTATTCATCACTAGTGGACAGGACTCCTTGGAGTCCCCCGGTTTTTTACCCAGTTAGGGGTTTTTCCGGGCAACAAAATTACTGTGTGTTATTTGTTATAACTTGCTTAACTCTTCCTATTAAGTTATTGACATGCTTACTTCATGTTAACAAATTTGTATGAGATGTTAAATGTTTATCTGTCCTCCTGAGTTATATATGTGGTATATTTGATTACTTGGGTAGTTAGGTCTTTTAGGGTTTTTATCTGCGTTAGGGTTTGCTGTCTGTAACATTCTTGTAACTAGTTGACTAGTTGTCAGACTAGTCAGATAGACAAGAAATTCTGTTTGTTACAGGTTATTCCGCCTGGTACCAATTTCAATTGGTATCAGAGCGTCAGCTCTAAAAATACATAGAGTGATCTCTGGGAATTACTGGTATTGGGTGGAATCTCACCATGGATCGTGATAGGACATCCTTGTCCTGCAACGCAGCTCCGTTCTTCGATGGTTCTGATTATGCAGCGTGGAGTGAAAAATTCCAGATTTTCTTAGATGCTCAGGATCTAAATGCTATCGACTATCTTACTCTCGAATGGAAGGCTCCTTCAAAGACAGTTGATGGTGAGAAAGTTTTGAAACCTAAGTGTGACTGGACCACAGGGGAAGTGACTGCTGCAATGGCGAACAAAAAGGCTAGGAATGCAATTGTTTCTGCCATTTCTCGTGCTCAGTTTGGACACATTAGACACTGTGCTACTGCCAAACAAGCATGGGATAAACTCAGAATTATGCATGAAGGTGATACTCAAGTAAAGGATCTCAAACTTCAAATGACTCAGACAAAATTCGAAGAGTTGAAAATGGATGACTCCGAGCCTTTTTCCGTGTTCTATGAAAGGTTGGAAGGCTTGACAAATGAAGCTATGAGTTTGGGTAAACAGATCGATGAGACAACCATTGTTAAGAAGATTCTAAGGGTCTTACCTAAGAAGTTCAGTGCAAAGAAGACTGCGATTCAAGAGGTACAAGACCTCAATGAAATCAAGCTTGGGAAACTGGTCAGCAAGCTTATCACATATGAGATGGAACTTGAATTAGAAGAAGGTGACTCAAAGAAAGGGAAAAATGTTGCTCTCCAAGGTGTTGAGAAGACAAACGCTCCGAAGGAATCAAGTTCTTTGAGCCCCGAAGAGGATATGGCTTTGTTTGTGAAGCAATTTAGAAGAATCCTCAAAAACAAGGGAAGAATCGTGAAAAGGAGTGGTGAATCGTCTAATGATTCGAAGTTCCAACCACAAGCAAAGAATTCTTTTGGTAGAAAGCAAGGAAAATTTGTTGATCGTAAAGACTCATCCTCCTCTAGTGAGTCTGGACCTTGCTTTGCTTGTGGAGGAGTTGGTCATCGTGCCTTTGAATGTGCAAACACCAAGAAGCAAAGGCAGAGAAAAGACAAAGCTATGGTGGCCACATGGAGTGAAAGCGAGAGTGAAAATTCACTTCATTCTGACGAGTCCACTGATGATGAGGAGACAGAAATTGCTTTTGTGGCAACTGTGGATGAGAATCACCTTAGTGATGACGATCTGGTGCGTGAAGATCCAGAGGATTTGTCATATGAGAAACTATGTCTCAAATATGACTCTCTCTTTGATGAAACTTGCAATGCTAAGAGTAACAACATTGAACTCAACAAAAGACTCTCTGCACTGCAGAAAGAAAATGAGTCCATGAGACTAGTCAGAAAGGAACAGGAAGAGAAAATTGCCAAACTTGAAAAACAACTCAGAGACATGTCAGATTGCAGGTCTCCTTGCCTTCTCAAAAGTGATTCAGATTGCCGAATTGATGCTCTAGATGCTCAAGTCAAACACCTATCTAGTGCTCGTGATAAGTTATCAAATCAAGTTGTTGCACTTAAAGCTAGCAATGTTATGTACCAAAATGCCAACTTGAAGCAGCTGGAAGAATTGAATGAGGCAAACAATAAAGTCATCCAACTGACTATTGGGGCTGGAAAAGTGGACAAGATGCTGAGTTTGGGAAAGTCATATGGTGACAAGAGTGGTCTCGGTTTTGTTAAAAATGACCAAAATGTTGGGACTGTTAAAACCAAGTTTGTGAAAGAATCTGTGCCTACCAATCCTTCACTCACTTCAGAACCCGTGAGGCGGTTCGTTCCCATGTGTCACCACTGTGGTGAAGCTGGTCACATTCGTCCAAAATGCAGAAAGCTGCATGCAACAAGAAATGACTCCTTGAAGAATCAGGTTGATCGACTAGTCGCTGAAGTCAACAGAATTGCTCAGTTAGTTTGTCCATCAAGCTCAAATCTCTCCAGGCAAAATATGAAATGGGTCAAGAAATCTCCTGAAAGGTGTATGGTTGTTCTAAATGCTCTTACTGCCACTAAGCCGAATGTGTGGTATCTAGACAGTGGGTGTTCTCGTCACATGACTGGAGATAAAGATGCCTTCTTATCTCTTGATCCCTACCTTGGTGGTGGTGTTCAATTTGGAGGAGGTGAAAAATCACAGATTATTGGCAAAGGTGAAGTCAAGATTCCTGGTCTTCCTCAACTAAAAGATGTACGGCTAGTGGATGGTTTGAAATCAAGCTTGATAAGTGTTAGCCAATTGTGTGATGAAGTGGCTGACGAAGTGTGTTTCTCTAGTCGTGGTTGCCGTATTGTAGACAAAAGGGGAAACAACATTCTTGTGCTACCAAGGTCTGCTGATCATTGCTACATACTTGACTCCTCTCAAATCAACACTCTCTCTAGATGCAACAAAGCTACTGATGAGACAAGTGTTCTGTGGCATAAAAGACTTGGCCATGTAAATTTCAAGGATCTCAAAAAACTGTCAAAACATGGTGTAGTAAGAGGACTTCCACTGATCACTACCTCGGATTCGTATGTGTGCAGCTCATGTCAATTGGGAAAGCAAACCAAAGTGGCTCATAAGAAAGTGACAGATATTGGAACGTCAAAAGCTCTCCAACTGGTGCATTTGGACTTGGTTGGACCCATTCAGACCTTGTCCATGGGTGGAAAGAAATATGTCTTGGTGATTGTGGATGACTACACTAGGTTTACTTGGGTGTGTTTTTTGAGAGAAAAATCTGACACTTTTCAGCAGTTTTTCACTGTCTACAAAGTTATGCTGAACGAGGCTCCAAACAGTCAACCTGCACTAGTCAGAATTCGGTCTGATCATGGAACTGAGTTTGAAAATGTGCATTTTGATGATTTTTGCTCGACAAATGGGATTAAGCATGAATTTTCTGCTCCAATCACTCCTCAGCAAAACGGTGTGGTTGAAAGGAAGAATAGGGTCTTGATTGAGATGCTCAAAAGAAGATGACCAGCTGCTGTCCGGGGAGGAAACCACCAAACAGGCCACGACAAGGGTGCACAACACCTTGCCGCAACCACCTGAAGCCACTAGCCCCACTATCGCAGCCCCTAGGCCTTCTTTGTCACTCAAATCAGGTGATACCGTCCCTAAATCAATTATTTCTAACTCGATACCTCCTAATGTACCTTTTCCTTGCAGGTTCGCTCAATCAAAGAAAGAAGAACAAGAGAACGACATCTTAGAAACCTTCCGGAAAGTGCAAGTTAACATTCCACTTCTTGATGCCATAAAGCAAATTTCAAAGTATGCCAAATTTTTTAAGGAGTTGTGTACTACGAGGAGAAGAATTCAAGAAAAGGAAGTTGACACACCCCACCCTCGATACCCACGTGGATACCGAGTTCGGGCGTGCTGGCCGACACTCGTAAGTGACGAAGCCATTAAATGCATGACAACACTTAGTTTAAGTAAATGAAATTACCATAAAGTTGCGGAAATTAATGTCAACATGCACCAGGTTCAGAGCATACTAATTTGAAACAGCGGAAACAAAATAATGAATCAAGTTCCTAGAATTTCTATCCATAACAGGGATGGATATTATTAAAGAAATTGAATAACAAAAATGATAAATCCCTACATGGTCGGGAAATAGAGTCAGAGCTGCCACTCGGATGCCTCGACTTCACCAGATGCTCTATCACTAGGTCCTGAAGGGGGCGCAAAAACAAAGGTGTGAGTGGACGAAAAATAAAAGTTTTCGAAATACCTTTCTCTTTTCAACATAATAACCCCCTATTTGAAATCCAGTATAATTGTAAAATCGTCCTACCGTAGTATACGTCAAAATGTAGTTTATAGGTATAACTGGAAACATATATCAATATAAAATCCGTAGATAACAAATCATATTTCCTATAGTACTTTCATCAAATATACCAATAATATAAATATAGGAAAACCAACACAGGGTATATAAGCAATCACCCATGTACGTGTTGAGGAACAACCTCTCAATCCCCGTACAAGCACTTTACGTTATCAATCAATTTGTACTCCTAGTACCACACACATGTAAGCACTTGCGCATTTGCGCGTCGCACCCGAGTCCTTACGTAGTGGGGCCTTTTCCCCAGAAATAAACATAAACGTAAGACAAGCTTGCACTAAGGTATTTACCGGACAATACCCCTGGAGTACAGTGCGTGTGACCCAAACATGTGAGACTTGTCCTACGGCCGTGAGACAGTACTACAACGTAGTGAAAGCATACCAAGTGTGTTTGAAAACATACATATATATCATGTGTTTAGATATAAGGAGCAATATCCATTTCATAATCCCCAAATATTTAATATCTCATAAATAATATTTTCTCTCGAAATCATATATCAAATACCAATATATATTTACGTATAAGTGAGATCATAGTATAAACCATTTCATAAAATATATTCATACTTTTGTACATAACAACAATCACCATTTAAACCCATTTCATAAAGCACATATATATATATATATATATATATATAATATCACAAAACCATTCCATAACATATAAATTCATGCTTCAAAATCATTTCATATAATAAAACTATCCAAATTATAAATATTTTAAAGCATGGAAACCATTTAATAAAACAAAAGTCCACTCACAGGTGATCGGGAGTGAAATCTCCCTCGGTGTTGCCCTCCTCAAAGTGTGGCGCTGAAGAATTACCTATTTAATATTAGGGAAAAAAATTAGAACCTCCCTAATATAAATTAGTATAGGCCCTATAGAAAAATATTCCAAAAATAATACTATTTTAGAGAAAACGGGCTCGAAAAACGATTTCCGAGGCCCAAAAACACTACAGCCGCCGGCGCCGCCGTGCGCCGCCGCACGCACCACGTGGCGACACGTGCCGGCCCGTGGCCACGCGCCGGCCGTCACCCCCCGCGCTGCTGACGTCAGCCACGCGCCTGCTGACGTTAGCACCGTTAGTTTTAACGAAATATACCTTTCTGACGAAATATTCTGACACCGTCAGGAATATTCCATTACCGTTGACGGAATATTCCTTCTTCTTCCTCCTCTCGCCGGTCGCCGGAGCCGCCGCCGTCCTCCGCTGTCTGGTTCGCCGGATTTCTGGAAAATTTCCCGATTTAATTCCAAAACTTTAAAAATTCATAACTCCTTCATTCCTTGGCCAAATCAATGTGCCATATATCAAAATGAAGGTATTGACGAGTAGAATATTTTCATACCAATTTGGGGCCCGAAAAATGGCCGGAGATGGCTTGAAATTGGCCGGAAAGCTTCGGGAAACCCTAATCCCGTTCTCCTTCAAAACTGCACCAAATTCCACGTTCTTTATATCGATTTGAACCTACTCAACGGAATAAAACCAATGGTAATGGGTTCGAGGCTTACCTAAGTCGAGATTGTACAAAAACTTGAATGGCAGTTTGTCATTTTCGTTTCGGCATCGGTTTGGACGATGGGGCTCCAGTTTGGGGATTCTGAAATCACAGTCTTGTCCAGAATGACGAGACGATCTTAATGGCTATAGTCTCGTGTCTCGGTTTGATGGTTTTGTGATTCGTCCAAAATCTAGGGTTTGGTGGTTTTTGTGAAGTTGGCCGAGAGAGAGAGAGAGAGAGATAGGTCGGGGTGGGAGAGAATGAGGGGATTGGTTGCACCAGCAGCCAGCCAAAAACCCTAATTCCAACTTACAGGGTGAAAATTACTAAAATGCCCCTACACTTTAAAGCTTCATAAAACGTTCGTTTTAACTCCGAATTGAGTTCCGCTTGCGTCCATGCGTTCGTATCGACGAGTACATCATGAATATGTAAAGAAATAAATTTTCACAAGTCGTCTCAAAAAGTCAACAAATGTCAACATTGACACTAGGGGTATTTTGGTAATTTCACATAAAATTTTGGGACGGGTTGTAACAAAGTTGTCAAAGTTAGCGAGAATGTGTCCGCCGTTTTACAAAGGAAGCTTCCACCTAAGTGCAAAGATCCGGGGAGCTTCACTATTCCTTGTATCCTTGGAAGCACAAGATTTGAACATGCCATGTTGGACTTAGGTGCGTCAATTAATGTCATGCCATATTCAATTTATGCATCTATGAATCTTGGAGAGCTCAAGAATGATTAAGTGATAATTCAACTCGCCGATCGCTCTAATGCATATCCGAAAGGCGTCTTGGAAGATGTTTTGGTCAAGGTGGATAGCTTAGTATTTCTAGCTGATTTCTATGTGTTAGAAAAGGAAGACTCAGTCCATGAATCTAACTTGCCACTTATTCTTGGTCGACCTTTCATGAAAACAGCCCGTACCAAGATTGATGTTTATACGGGAACTCTAACCATGGAATTTGATGGTGATGTGATCAACTTCAATATTTACGAGGCTATGAAGTATCCCATGGAAGATCATTCATGTTTCCGAATAGATGTGGTGAACACTTTAGCGCAAGAATACTTGGAATTCATGAAGGAGGATGCGTTGGAGACAACTATTGCAAAAGCAGTTGGGATTGTGCAAGAAGGGAAAATCGGGAACCAAATACCACTTGTGGCCGTGAGAAATAGCCCATATTTTCTGGAAATTGCAGCAACATTAGAGCCTTTGCTGCCCCTACATCATTCTCCAACTCCATTTTCAATTCATGCGAATTCCAAGAAGATGCAACCTTCGGTGATTCAACCACCAATCCTTGAACTTAAACCGTTGCCGGATCACTTGAAATACATTTATTTGGGAGACAACGAGACATTTCCTATGATAATCTCATCCTCACTCACGGCATTGAAGGAGGAAAAATTGCAACGGGTGTTGAAAAATCACAAGAAAGCCATTGGTTGGACTTTGGCTATTTTAGGGGTATAAGTCCCACAACTTGCATGCATCGTATACTACTTGAAAAAGAAGCTCAACCAAGTCGAGAAGCTCAGTGACATCTCAATCCTCCAATGATGGAAGTTGTGAAAAAGGAGATCATTAAGCTTCTTGATTGTGGATTCATTTATCCAATCTCAGATAGCTATTGGGTTTCACCAATTCAAGTTGTTCCAAAGAAATCCGGAGTAACAGTGGTAAAAAACGCAGAGAATGAGCTTGTGCCTACAAGGATTCAAACAGGTTGGTGCATTTGCATTGACTATAGGAAGCTCAACTCCACAACAAGGAAAGATCACTTCCCCTTGCCATTCATCGATCAAATGCTTGAAAGGTTATCCGGTCATTCTTTTTATTGCTTTCTTGATGGATATTCGGGATACAATCAGATTGTCATAGCTCCGGAGGACCAAGAAAAGACAACCTTTACTTGTCCTTTTGGTACTTTTGCCTATCGTCGAATGTCATTCGGTTTATGCAATGCTCCCACTACCTTCCAATGTTGCATGGTAAGTATTTTTGATGTGAAAATTAACTTGACACACAAATTAAACCCTATTGTTGACAATTGTAGTAAAGATGCAAGTAGGGATCGTTCTGGACCGAGGATTAACTAGGGATGCTAATCAACTAAAATAAGACTCAAAAACACTAAACTAGACTCTATAGACTCAAAACTAACTTAAGACACTAAAAACAACAAGAAACAATAAAAAAGACTCAACTCTAGACCTAACAATTGGTTTTGACAAAAATAAAACTTAGAAGACTCAAAAGACTAAAAGAAAACAGATTTTTACTCAATAAACAAGACTTAAGAAAAAGGGGATTTATTTTGATGAAATTAAACCTAAAACAGAAACTTAGAAAACAACTATATAAAAACGAATTTGAGTGAATTGAACGGGTAAATAGCTAGTTAGAGGGCCCTTCTCCACACATGACACATATGCAACATAAATCAATCTCCAGTTATTCTTTCAATAAACCATGAACGACAATGCCCCAAATTAATTGTATTGAACGAATTAATTTTCAGATTTCCCTAGATTCATTGAATTGAATGGATAACTCATCACAACCAAATTATTCTTTATCAAATTCCCTAACTATGGAATACGTATGATAGAGCCATTTAACAAAGATCATTGAGTTCAATGGAAACCATAAGCATTGACAAGGTATTTGTGACTATGAACAGCATGACATTTGTGACTATGAACAGCATGACACTCCTACCAGGAATTCACTTAACACGATTATGACTAGCAACCTCCACTACTTGTGAATATAAGTTTCTAACTATTAGGTGAAAATCCCTTATATTCTAGCATCAAATTCATGCATGCAAAATTAAGTGTCGACCCTCAACCCACATACATAAACAAGTTTTTAATAACTCAGTTAAGGGAACCACATTCACAATTCATGAAACAATAACTTGATGAAATCAATTCATATAAAACATATGTCCATGGCTTCGAATTCGCCTCTAACTAAAAAGAACTTAGTTCCACATGGTTACAACTGAATAGAAATAATTAACATTAAACATCGAAAATAAAGATTGAAGACACCTAGAATCCTCCAAAGCTGTGGCACCAATCTTCAATTTCTAACTTCTGGCCTTTTCTCTTATGTTCTGTTGTCTTCTGTGCTATCCTAATTAATTGCCTTATCAATGGACTCTAAAGCACGGTTTTTTTTTCAGAGTTTAGACTTCATTATAACTCCTTTATCCATCTGAATTAAGTCCAGAAACACGCACAAAAACCTGTCCCGTTATCTTCCTTGAAACCAAATCCGACTAGGACTCTTTTTCCTGTTTCGACCTTCAGTCACTAAAACAGCAATAAAATCTTCAATAAGTATCAGAATGACAATCTGTAAAATCCTTTGGAAACTAGACATCCAGAGCTTTCCAACCATATATGGCATGACACGTGATTCATTCTGAGGAATTCTGGGTGCTCTGTCGAAGTTGGCAATTATGCACAGCACTGTCCAAATTCCACTCGGATTTCACTCTTTAGGATAAATTAAGGTCTCCTAGCAATCAGGTTAGGATAAGATAAGATAAGGTTTGGATAATGTTCCAGATAATGTTCCATGTTTCCTATTTTTTCCTTATCTTCTTTGTCTTCAACTTATTTCTTCATCTTTAAAATAGGTTCCTAGCCTCCTTTGACCTCACAATTCGTCCATTCCTTGTCCTCCATATGCATGCACTCCATTTAAGCTCAATTTTGCTCTAAAATGCACCAAAATGCACTTTCTTACTTCACTTGCCATTTGAACCTACAAACACACGAAAATAACTTAAATCACTATAATAAAAAATAACTAACTACGTAAATGCAAGAAAACAAGCTAACTAAGTTGCATAAATATGCTCCTATCAATTTTCTCAGATTTCATTGAAAAAATTATTGAAGTGTTTATGGATGATTTTAGTGTGTTTGGAGATTCTTTTGATCATTGCTTGGAAAATCTTTCTTTGATATTAAAACGCTTCGTAGAAACTAACCTTGTTTTAAATTGGGAAAAGTGTCACTTTATGGTAAAACAAGGTATAGTTTTGGGACATGTGGTCTCAGCCAAAGGTATTGAAGTTGATAAATCAAAAATAGATCTTGTTCGCTACTTACTCTTTCCCACTTCGGTGAGAGAGATTCGTTCTTTTCTTGGTCATGCATGATTCTGTAGGTGATTCATCAAAGATTTTTCGACGATTTCAAGACCCCTATGCCGACTTCTCCAAAAGGGTGTGTCTTTAAGTTCGACGATGAATGTGAGAAGGCCTTCAATCGCCTCAAAGAGATGCTAACTTCGGCCCCCATCATAGTTCCACCGGATTGGAATCTTCCTTTTGAGCTTATGTGTGATGCCTCAGATTATGCAATAGGGGTTGTTTTGGGACAAATAAAGAACAAGCAGTCGCATGTCATCTATTATGCATCTCGGACCTTGAATGACGCTCAATTGAACTACTCCACCACTGAAAAAGAACTCCTTGCTGTTGTGTTTGCTTTAGATAAGTTTCGTTCTTATTTACTTGGAACTAAAGTCATCATAATTTTGATCATGCAGCTTTGAAATATTTACTCACAAAGAAAAAGGCCAAACCAAGGCTTATTCGCTGGATGCTTCTTCTCTAAGAGTTCGATATTGAAATCCGGGACAAGAAAGGAAGTGAGAACGTGGTGGCTGACCATTTGAGCCGTTTGGTACACGATGAGGAGCCATTACCCATCCCAGAAGCATTCCCAGACGAGCAGCTGCTGCCCATTGAGGTAAGTGAGCCATGGTATGCTGATTTAGTGAATTATTTGGTGTCTAAACAAGTTCCAAGCACTCTAAACAAGCACCAACATGACAAACTTAAAAAGGATGCACGGTTTTATGTGTGGGATAACCAGTACTTTTGAAAATATTACCCTGATTAGATTCTTCGTAGGTGTGTGCATGAATCTGAGTTTAATTCAATTTTAACTTTCTGTCACACTTATTCATGTGGGGGTCATTTTGGCACTCAAAGAACAACACTTGAAGTTCTAGAATGTAGATTTTATTGGCCTACTATATTTAAGGATGCTAGAAGTTTTTGCACAACTTGTGATCGTTGTCAAAGAACAGAGAATATAGGTCCAAGAGACCAAATGTCGCAGGCCCCAATCTATTCTGTCGAAATTTTTGATGTTTGGGGTATCGGTTTCATGGGTCATTTTCCTTCATCTCATGATTTCAATTATATTTTACTTGTGGTTGATTATGTATCGAAATGGGTGGACTCAAAAGCCGCCCGTGCTAATGATTCCAAAGTGGTTGCAGATTTTATCAAAACTAACATATTTGCCAGATTTGGGATGCCAAGAGTACGTATAAGTGATGGGGGTTCCCATTTTTGCAATCGAACCATCGAGGCGCTGCTCAAGACGTATAACATCGCGCATAAGGTTTCAACACCTTATCATCCTCAAACAAATGGGCAAGCCAAGATTTCTAATCGAGAAATCAAGCAGATTTTGGAGAAGACAGTTGGGCCAACTCGGAAAGATTGGAGCTTGCGTTTGAATGATGCACTGTGGGTGTATCGTACAACCTACAAAACACCAATGGGGATGTCTCCATTTCGGCTCATCTATGGGAAACCGTGCCATCTTCTGATTGAATTGGAACACAGAGTGCATTGGGCAGTCAAAACGTTCAATATGGACATAGATGCAACTGGCATTCATAGGAAGCTTCAATTGAATGAGCTTGAGGAGATTAGGAACGAGGCTTATGAGAACGCTCGCATTTACAAGGAGAAAACGAAGGCATTCCATGACAAGATGATTCGTGGCAAGACGTTCTCAAACGAGCAGAAAGTGTTACTTTTCAACTCCCGCCTTCGATTGTTTCTAGGTAAGTTTCGTTCTAAATGGGTTGGTCCTTTTGTTGCTACTAATGTCTTTCCTTATGGTGCAGTCCAAATTCAAAGTTTAAAGACAGGACATGAATTCAAAGTGAATGGACACCGTTTGAAGCCTTACTACGAGAATTTCGAGGAGCATGTCGTGGAGGAAATACCCCTCCATGCCGTGGACCCAAATGGAGCTTAAAAGGAGGTATTGTCCTGCTAGAAGACGTTAAAGCAAGCGCTTCTTGGGAGGCAACCCATGTGTTCAAGTAAAGAAGACCTAGGACTCTCTGGCTTCACAACCAGATTTACGTTCCTTAACCCTACTCTTTATTGCTTTTTCTTTGCCATAATTGTCATGTTTGTTAGTTGTGTTGTTTGATTGTTTACGTGTGAGTCTATTTTTGAAACATTGAGGACAATGCTTGGTTTAAGTGTGGGGGGTAAACAAAGTGTTTTTCATGAATGTTCGTTGGATTTCACCACCTAGCACTTCTAGAGTTTTTACTCATTGTTTTTATTGTGTTTTGAAGTGTTTTAATGTGTTTTGAAAGAAAAATTAGAAAAAAAAATCGAAAAAGTTGTGAAAAACCCAAAAAGAGTCCATTTTTAATGTCATTTTTGTGTGTTTGTGTCTTAGGGTACCTTTCAACACAATGATGAGGATTTGGTTTTTAATTGCATGACTGTTAAAGAAAGTTACAAACATGGATGGAAGTTTGATATGCTCTTTGGTTTATGCTTATTTGTAGTTGTCGTTTACGAATTCACATGTAATCAAAAAAGGAAAAATCAGTTTTTGTAACATGCTTGAAGGAAGAAACTCGAACTAACGCTACAACCCTGTGAGACTTGAGCATATTCCTTGTATGGAGATTTATTAGTCTGTGAATTCTTGTTTTCTAAAGTCGTTGCATGATCTCATTATTTCTTTGCTTGGTTGCTACTTAGAACGTTTTTTCATCATTTTAGTTCCAAATACTAGAACTCATACCTGTTTCATTCAAGGCATGAAATTGAGTACATAACATATAACAAGATGAAGTTGTTTAGTTAAACTAGAGCCAAAAAGCCTTATCCTTTTGCATATGTATTGTAGGTTTAACCCTGTTGAGCCTTAGTTAGCCTATTTTCTTTGTTAGCCACATTATCCTTACCTAGCCTAGAATAGAACTATCCATACCCTTGTTCTTAAAGAATAGTGGAGCATGATTTAGAGGGAATTCCTTTTGATCGACAATATGCAGAAAAACAAGTGTGGGGGAAGAATTTAACTTTGTGAATTGGTGAAGTATTACGTTTTGTGTTTATATAAAAAAAAAACAAACGAAAAAGAAAAAATAATGCTTTTATATACTCTCTATTTCTTTGCTTGGTTGCTACTTAGAATGCTTTTTCATATTTTTAGTTTCAAATGCTAGAACTCATGCCATTTTCGTCCAAAGCGTTAAAATTGGTTGCATAACAATATAACAAGATGAAGGTGTCTAGATAACCTGTTGGAACCCCTTTGTCCCACATCGGCTGGGGGAAGAAAAGCAAAGCAATTTAAATAGAATTACCCCTCTCTAACTAATACCGAGGCCTTTTGTGATAAAACCCCACACCTGAGGATTGTGCAGGTGGTAAAGTGGGGACAATATCGGTGTTGTTGGAGTGGGCCCTCGGCCCGTCGACCTGAAAATTTCCACATGGTATCAGAGCCAGGAGGCGGGCCCGTACTGCCACGTGATTGGGTGGGTCCCCGTTTGGCCCCGCGCGATGGGTGAGTCCCGACATGGCTCCACGTAGGCCAAAGATGCCACGTGATTGGGTGGGTCCCCATTGGCCCCGCGTGATGGGTGAGTCCCGACTTGGCTCCACGTGGTTGCCGATGTGGATTTCCACGTGTGACCCATAAATGTTGGAGTGAGCCCTCGGCCCGTCGACCTGAAAATTTCCACATAACCACCATAGCCAAATGGCCTTTTCCCTTGTATATATATATATTGTAGGTTTAAACCCTTTTGAGCCTTATAGCCTATTTTCTTTGTTAGCCACATTATCCTTACCTAGCCTAGTATAGGAAAATCCATACCCTTTTTCTTAAAGAGTAGTTGAGCATAACTTATTGGGAATTTCTTTTGACCTATGGTTAGTGAAGAACAAGTGTGGGGGAGAGATTGTTTACTTTATTTTTTCATGTATTTAGTTCCGTTCATTCAAAAGAAAGAAAAAAATACATAAAAAGAAAGAAAAATCGAAAGAAAAAAAAAACAAAGGAAAGAGAAAAGAAAAAAAAAGAGGTTATTCAGTTTGTTTCTTTTGTTTTATAGTTGAGTTGTATAGTTTTGAGTGTTGAAGAAGGGTCCATAATATGAAACTCGGCCCTATAGTTTGTTTATCTCTCCTCTACATTTCATTAGTGGGTATTGAGGTCATATGTTGTATTCAAGGTCTTAACTTCATCATATCGCTCTACTATCTCTTTAAGAACTTTGTTTGTCTTTATCCTTTCTTTGTTAGCCCCTACCTTTAGCCCCGTTACAACCCTTGACCTTTGTCTTGATTGTTATGTGTTTCAATTAGAGGAGTCTGAATTTGGTATGAGCATATGGGATCCCTGGTTCTCGCATCTAAGTAGTGGCATTCCGTTCATGAGATCATATACATGTTTTATTTTAATAATTCCAGAAAGTGCCTTCTTTGTAATACATATGTGAGTGCTAGTCTACATGTTTACAACAATCTTCTCACATATACATAGTATAGGGAGTGTAGTCAGAAAATCTGTGTGAAAAATAGAGAGTATATCCAGTGAGGAATTGAGAGATTCTCTAAGGCATGTTACTACATTCAAAATGTTGTTTTAATTGATTAAATGCGAGCTAGTGAGTGGTTACTGCGATTAAGTATGAGCTCGTGGGTAAGGATGGCTAAAATCTATGTAAGTAATGATTTTTAATATGCCATGTTTCATTGGAAATCCCTGAGGCAATTGTTGGAAGGTTTAGGTTGTGTTTTGTTTTCTTTGTTTTGTTCGGGGACTAGCAAAAGCTAAGTGTGGGTGAATTTGATAGGACCATATTTATGTGACTTTGTTAGCCTATCTCCTTGCATTTACTCAGTTAGTTTCTATTTATTAGAGTGTTTTAAGCTATTTTTGTGTGTTTGTAGGCCCAAATGGCAAAGTTGGCAAGAAAGGGCATTTTGGAGCACTTTAGAGCAATTTTGGGCTTGTAATGGATAGCATATGCTTGGAGCAAGATGGATGAACGTTTTTGAAGTTAAAATGAGGCTAGGAATGTGCTAAAGAGATGGAGAAATTAATTCAAGACATTGAAGATAAGGAATCAGCTAGAAGGAAGGAACATTATCCAAAACCTTATCTTATCTTATCCTAACCTTATCATCATCATTTTCTACCTAAATTCCATCTGCAAGGGGGATTCATTTTCATGTGAGGAAATTTGAGAACTTGATTTCAAGAGGACCTTAATTTCTCCTTAAGAGTGAAGATAGAAGCTTGAAAGAGAAGGAAATTGCAAAAGTGGAATCCGAGTGAAAATTGGACAATACTGTGCATAACTGCCAACTTCTACAGAGCACTCAGAATTTCTCAGGATGAATTACGTGTCATGCCATATATGGTTGGAAAGCTCTGGATGT
Organism: Gillenia trifoliata; assembly: GCA_018257905.1. NCBI lineage: Eukaryota > Viridiplantae > Streptophyta > Magnoliopsida > Rosales > Rosaceae > Gillenia > Gillenia trifoliata. The sequence continues at coordinate 9,696,783 of CM031080.1, read as the reverse complement.
CTAGTTTCCACAGGATTTTACAAATCTCGATTCTAATGCTTCTAGAATTAGTTATCACTGCTTTAGTGAGGAAAGGTCGAAACAAACAATAGAGTCCTAGTTGGATTGGGTTATGAGGACAAAACGCGGTAGCTGTGTTGTGCATGTTTCTACACTTAATTCAGATTAATTGAGGAGTCCTAAGGAGGTCTAAACTCTCTCTAAGTCGTGCCTTTGGAGTCCAAAAATCCGAAAAATACATTTTGTGCAGCAGCTTTGGAAGGAAGGAGAAGAAGAGCTTGGAGCCGTGCTAGCTATTCAAGACCTTTGGATAGTTGGAGGGTTTTAGGTGTATTCTATCTCTGTTTTCAATGTTTAGTTTTAGTTTTTTTTGTTTCATTGTGAACATGAGGAACTAAATTCATTTTAGCTAGAGGTGAATTCAAAGCCATGAACATATATGTGATATGAATTGATTACATCATGAATGCAATTTACTTAACTGTTTGATTGATAACTTATTCTTGTGTGTTGATTAAGGTGGCCAACTTAGTTTGCATGCATGAATTTGATGCTAAAATATAAGGGAGTTTCACCTAATAGTTATGAACTTATATTTACAAGTAGTGGAGGTTGCTAGTCACGATCGCGTTAAGTAAATTCCTGGCAAGAGTATCATGCAGTTCATAGTTACGAATGCTATGTCAATGCTTATGATTTTCACAAAGCTTAATGATCTTTGATATATATCTCTATTATGCAATTCATATAGGGAATTTGATAAGAATAATTTGGTTGCGTCGCTGAGTCCAATTCAATGAACTTAAGAAAATCTGAGGGTTAGTTAGTGCAGTTCACGGTTAACTTGGGGCATTGTCATTCATGGTTTATAGGAAGAATAACTGGAGATTGATTTGTATGCATATGTGTCATGTGTGGAGAATAATCCTTTAGCTAGGTTTTCACCATTATCATCAACTTTGTTTCTTTTAAATCTTCGAATCTATTTTTAAATTCAGTTTTAATTTTAAGTTAAATTTGTTTCAAACCAAATCCCCCATTCGTTTGTTATTTGTTTTAATTAGTTTAGTTTTTATTTGTTTTAAGTGATTAGCAAAGCCCTCTAATCCCCGGCCTAGAACGATCCCTACTTATCCATACTACGATTACATTACAGGGTTTTAATTTGTGTGTTAGTTTCTACTACATCAAGCTACAAGTGAGAGTTATTTTCATGCTAGGACATTTAAGAACTTGATTTCTAAAAAGCCTTACTTTCTCCTCAATGAGTGAAGATAGAAGCTTGGAAGACAAGGAAATTGCAAAAAAAGTGGACTCCGAGTGAGATTTGGACAGTGCTGTGCATAACTGCCAACTTCGACAGAGCACCCAGAATTCCTCCGGACGAGTTACGTGTCATGCCATATTTGGATGGAAAGCTCTGGATGTCTAGTTTCCACAGGATTTTACAGATCTCAGTTCTAATGCTTCTAGAATTAGTTATTACTGTTTTAGTGATGAAAGGTCAAAACAGGCAGTAGAGTCTTAGTTGGATTGGGTTATAAGGAAAAAAATGTGGCAGCTGTTTTGTGCTCATTTCTACACTTAATTCAGATGAAATAAGGACTCCTAAGGATGTCTAAACTCTCTCTAAATCGTGCCCTTGGAGTCCTTCAATGATTCAAGCTCTTGGAGATGCATAAACCACCAAAGAAGCACCATTCAACAAAAACCCCTGCACATAAGAGCCTAAAAATCAGAAAAACACACTTGTGCCGCAGTTTTGCAAGAAAGGAGGAGAAGCTTGGAGCCATGCCTGCCATTCAAGACCTTTGGATTGTTGGAGTGTTTCTAGGTGTATTCTATCTTTTGTTTTCAATGTTTAATTTTAATTGCCTCTGTTTAGTTGCAAGCATGAGGAACTAATTTCTTTTATAGCTAGAGGTGAATTCAAAGCCATGAACATATATGTGATATGAATTGATTACATCCAGTTATTATTTCATAAATTGTGAATGTGATTTACTTATCTATTTTATAGAGAACTTATCCTTGTATTTTTATTAAGGTGGCCAACTTAGTTTGCATGCTAAGGTTTGGAGCTAGAATATAAGTGACTTTCACCTAATCGTTATGAACTTGTATTCATAAGTAGTAAAAATCAAAGGGACATCGGTTGTGTTAAGCAAAATCCTAGGCAAGAGTATCATATAGTTACAATTGTCTAGTCAATGCTTATGATTTTCACAAAGCTTAATGATATTTAATATGTTTATCTATCATGCATTTCATAGTTAGATAACTTGATAAGAATAATTTGGTTGTGTCGCTGAGTCCAATTCAATGAACTTGGGAAAATCTGAGGGTTAATTTATGCAGCTCACGGTTAACTTGAGGCATTGTCATTCGTGGTTTATAGGAAGAATAACTGGAAATCGATTTGTACGCATATGTGTCATATGTGGAGAAGGATCCTTTAGCTAGCTTTTCACCATTATTACCAACCTTGTCGTTTTTAATCTTTAAATTTGCTTTTGAATTCAGTTTTAATTTTAGTTAATTTTGTTTCAAACCAATCCCCCATTCATTTGTTATTTGTTCTAATTAGTTTAGTTTTTGTTTGTTTTAAGTGATTAGCAAATCCCTCTAATACCCGGCCTAAAACGATCCCTACTTATCCATACTACGATTACATTATAGAGTTTAAAATTGTGTGTTAGCTTTTATCACATCAATTTCCCAACTTATCTCCAGACACCTAATTTTTTTTCACCCCTAACTAAATTAAGAACATACCAAACCTAACCTTTATAATATAATATTTTGTTTATTTTAAACTTTAAAAAAAAACTAAAAAATTAAAAGAAAAAAGAGAAATTGTGAGCGGTGAACCACCAGCCCTTCAAACGGCAATGCCTCATCTCCTTGACCGGTGAGCCAACAACTCATTTTGCCACCACCCTCTCTCTCCACGTTGGAAACATGTTAAGTTATTGACTACATATTCAGGCTAATTCGGCCAAAATCCAACGAATCTCTAATGAAGACAACCCCTATTCTCTTCATTTCATTATTGTGGATGCAAATTTCGTACAAGGCTAGAGTGACAAAATCAAACCTGCAAAATAAAAAACATTGTTAGCCTAATTGACGAACACTCAAGAGAAAGGGGGAGGGTGTCTGCCAAAGAGCCCTTCGATGCCTAAGTCAGAGAGATAGCTTGAGAGAAACTATGAACTTTAGAGAGTACTGAGTAGTAAGTGGCGATTATCATTTTTCTTGTTTGACTTCACTATTTATAGACCTGAACCCTAGCAGGCAACTAGAAGGGAAGGTTGCAGGCCATATTAGGCAGACCTTAATGTTTTGCTAGTGATGGTGCAGACTAGTCTCCGAAGCCCTCCCTACTAGTAGTCCTAGAGGTCTATGTTGGTAAAAGCGTAGGTAAGCTGGAGATCCAAGGGAAGACTTCAAAGAGCAGGTGAGCTAGAGATCCAAAGGAAGACTTCAAAGAGTTAGCTTCATGCCATTATTGGGTTGGGTATGGCTCAATGGCAAGACATATCATAGGCCTGAAGCACCTTTGATACGTTAGTGGCCCAAATGCCTAATCTACGGGGTAGACAGGTTCCACATTCCCTCATGGAGGGCAGACAGATGTCACGTTTCCTGGAGTAGTTTATGATCTGCTCACGACGTCAAGGGTAAAACCATCATAGCGAGCATAAAGTCCACGTGTCCTTCATCTATTAGATGTGGTTTATTTATATCTCCACAAATGCCCCCACATATGCTTGTGTTTAAGTAAGAAACAAAAGGAAATGTACTTCCTATTTGCATAGGACTTTTCTTCCAAGACAAGGTAAGTCTTCAAGGCTTAATAGGAAAAGTTTTCATTTTTGCTCCTCACAAGGTTTAGTTTAAATAGGAGATAACCTTTTCTTAAGTTCTCGCAAAATCCTTACTTAGAAGTTTTAGGACTTGCGTAGAGAATTCACAGAGAAAAATTCCTTGTATGAAATTTTTCCTTTTCCTCCCTCATTCTCTTCGCATGTAACAAGGCAGCGGGGGTTGCCCCTAGTTTCCTCAAGTTGGACTTCACGCAAAATGTTGCTGGTGGGCTGCCCAAGAACTACAGTCTACTGCTCAATTGGGCTAGAATGGTGCTAGGCCCAAAAGGCTTGGCTTGATGCTGCTGCAAGGGCACGCGAGCGCATGTACTTGGCGAGTTGTGGGTGCGGGTCGGGCCGGTTCGGCTGCTTCTTTTTTTTTTTTTTTCTTTTTTTGAATTTCGCCATTCTTCCTAATTCAATCCAAAAGCCAATCCATCTCCAACATTGTTATCAACATAAGCGGCATTGAATTAAATTAAGGTCTTGTGAGCATCTTCTGAAATTTTCTTCGTTTCTTTGGCTTATGTTCTGCGGTAGAGCGCGATATCACTTCAAAGAAAGTTACTAGCTGCATCGAGATTCCAAAGTACTAGCGGGGATGAAATCCATCTAAAGTAGGGAAATTTGCTTCGAGTCTGATGAGGCTAGATACGAAAGAAAGGCTTTCAAGGCATACTTGAAAGACAATGATGCGGCTTTCCCTTTGGACATTGGCGTGAGGCTGGTAGAGGACTATCTCATCCTTTTTAGAACTCCATGGGCTTCAAGCTTTCAATTGCTAGGTTGATCAAAAATGTGTTTTGCATAGTGGGATGTGCGCATGCTCAATGAACATTTTTGGGGACAAGCCCGCCTTCTTCTCTTAGACTGACAAAGTGGGCATGTCCACCATCATGGCATGTCTAGGCAGAGTGCTGACATTTGGTTTCCAGAGCGTGTAGGCGCGGTGACTAGCGTGCTAAGGTGAGCACAGAACTCAAAGAATGATGTCAAGCTAATAAGAGTGAGGACATCATGACTCCAAATATGAAAAGTGGCGCATATGACTCCTAAGATCTTCATTGATGTAGATTGTTGTTGGGTCTTATACGCATGGAGTCTGATAGCTTCCCCTTAGCCTATGCAAGCATGGGCGTCTTCTGATGTGGTTATCATAAAGATCAGCATGAACCAGAAAGGCAGTGAACCGTCAGGTTTGGGGGTTCGTGTTGACTCTGCACTTGATAATCTTTATGCTCTACTTTCCAAGTTCCACACCTTATGTTGGCATAATGATGTTGATTGTTGATCGTCTTTACTTTACTTCGTAGATACATCCCTTGTGAGAATGGAATGAGGCTGCCAAGGTTGAAGTCGAGGATGATGCTACAAAGGTATAAATTGACTTGGTTGGCAGCATGAAGGTTCATATCTGCGTTTGCAAAATCTTCCATGTCTTGGGGAAGGTCAAAGGATGCAGGTCCTAGTGCGAGCAAGGAAACGAGAGAGAAAGGATTGCCACTGCCTCATTTGGCGTCATATCAAGTAGGGAGAAGGGCTCTGTGTGAGCTATTGAATCTTTACATCACGACAAGAGGGCTACTTCAACTGTCTGTAAGGCCACTTCTGCAAGGAAGGAAGAATCTGCCTCTGTTACTGTTCTTCATGTTGGCAGCCCTTGGCTCTCAAAGAGAAGCTATAATTCATAAAGAAGGCGTTGTATTCACCTGATCTCCCAAGTGATCATTCATCATCTGCTGGCATTTCGAAAGTTAGGTTTCATCAAGTCAAATTTTCGATTAGTTCGCACCTTATGAAACTTAAGGTTGTTGCTCTGAAGAATGTTGAAGAGAAGAGCATGATGGATAGTCCAAAATGGGGATTTCTGCTTCAAATATTTCATGCCAATGAATGATTCTACAAAAGGTGAGCTGCATAAAGTTGAGAATGCGATGGATACCTTTCGAGTTCAGAAGTTTTAACTGGGACTTTACCTTGGCTGAGATGGAGGAGTCTGCATCAGCCTAAAGTGACCTGCTGGGATTAGGTATGTCGTCTGGCAGGGTCGATAATGGCACCTATGTGGGTGGCACAGATGGGCCTTGTAAGTCTACCAGTGGAGAGGAGAACTCTGCCTCGAATACTGTTCCTCACGTCGGCATGTTATGTCTTCCCATAAAGAGTCGTCGGCTGCTAGGTTGACTTGATACTTATATAGAAGATTCTGAAGTCCGTTGAATTGGCTCAATTTTCTTCTTCCACCTAGAAGATTGAGGTGGAAAGTTTGAAAAAATATGTTGTCTTCCTCGTCCTCTGCCTACACATCTAATCAGATGGAAGTGTTTGATAAAAGAGATCTGCAATCATCATTCGTTGGGGCGCAGGCTAATGTTGGTGCAATCCTTGATATGGTAGCCAATAAGCTTGATAACACTTGCAGATGAAGAGATCTATGTTGCAGAAGATTGCTTCAGAATCTGAGAGCTTGAGAAAACTCAAACTCTGCTTATAGGTATGTAAGTTGAACGTGGTCTTGAGTTGTACTCTGCCCGGTGCGATTTGGATTTGCTTGTGCAAGTTGGGGATAGAACACTTGAAGAAGCTTGCGAAGTTGGCTATATGGGTCACCACCGAACTGCTTAGGAAAGCCATCCATGCGTCTGCACAGAAGAAATGCGAGCAAAGGATGTGACTTATGCTGAGGAAGAAAACAAGTCTACTGAAGTTGTTGAGTAGTGTTTGCAAACTCCAAGATAGTGTAGAGGATAAGGGCATGTTGCCCAAGGTAGGCTAGATGGCCTTTTTTGCCTTCTCTTTGTCTTCTGGCTAGGTTGTTTCGGCAAGCTGCTTTGTTAGCTAATCACCTCGATGCCTGCTCTCATTCATAATGATTGAATGGGTGACTTTTACTTTCAAATTAATTGAAGTATTCAATCAATTTTCTTTTCAAAGTCATGTTGAATATCGATTGCTTCCTTGAACTTCCTATGCATCTTGCTTCTTCCTTTTTTCTTCAAAGAGTTGGAGAAACTAAGCCAAGTCATTGCGAAGGAGAGGGTTGTGTTAGCTACTGAATCTTCACTTTGGCAGGATAAGTCTCCTTCTCGAAAAGGTAGGCTCGTCGTTTATAGACTAAGGGTTTGCATAGAGAGAAGCGCCAAAAAAGGGTCTGGAGAATACTCTTTTATGCGATGAAATGCCCCCTGTCGGTTGAGAATCTTAAGCTAAGTCTTAAAACTGCATAACTTGGGGCATTCTACCTCCTTTTTGCTCTGGGATGCATGAGGAACGCAGACTAGGAAGGTGGTTGGCGTCACCTGTACAAGGTGTACCTTGAGGTGGGCCAAGCATGTAAGCTTTGGTTAAGTCTCATTCCCTGCTCTCTTAAAGAAATGATGAATCGAATGTAACAAGGATAAACTTCATGTTCTCTCAGGATGACATGACGAGAACTGCTGCTACTTGCTTCCTGCTTTGTTCTTTTTCCCGAAGGATGAACGTTGCGAGAACATAAGGATTTTACATGTGGACCCGAACGGTGTCATGATACGAATCTCCCACTTCTTTGCCAATTCGGGGTGTCTACGCTTTCCCAAAAGGAAAGAAAACGCAATGATAAATGCACCAAGGTGGCTTGAAGAAACATTATGGTGCCGTGAAGTGAAGGTGGCCTATAGGGACGTTATGACAACATTTTATGGCCTGCCATCATTGCTAGGGGTCCCCAGCTGATGGCAGATTGTCGTAGACTACCGAAGACGTCTTTTTGAACTATTTGTAACTATTCCAAAGACTTATGCTAGGCGAGCCAGGCAAATGGAATCGTTTACTGGTCCAAAGACTTCTGCAGAATGAATCATGTAGAGGGAACTACTGACTAATCCAGAGCGAATTATGCAGATGGAACCGCTAACTGATCTAAAGACTTCTGCAGAGCGAATTTTGCAGATGGAACCGCTGCTACTTTGAAAGAAAACTTCTACAAGGTGAACCTTGCAGACGTAGTTAACCAGTTAAGGTTATCCGAAGATCTACTTGAAGGGTTGAACATCCGTAGACGCGCTGCTTCAAGTCTAGTCCAGGTGACAGGATCAAACACATTGTAGAACAGTGACCTGAAATGTGAACTAGTCAAGAGAATCACATCCAAAGACACGTTATTTCAAGTGAAGCCACAGTCACTAATTTAATCACCTAATGCCCGAAGGCTAGCTAACCAAGCTTGGACTGAAGACCAGCTTGATTAACGATGTGATCCCGATTTCAATCTTTTATGGCGCCCTTTCAGATAAGTTAGAAGAAAACTAAATTGTCATCTTTCAAGCTAGTCTACTACTTCCTCAGCATGTGATCCAAGAATTTGGAGCTTGACCAGGTGTTCTGCATACACATGCAGGCATCTGGGTCGTCATCTTTAGTACCTCTCCATTCAAGGCAGTGTCATATTTGACAAGACTTGACCTTATGTTATCTTCAATACACTGCAATGGGAGGAGAAATTAATCACTGACTTTTATAATAAAAGCACAGATAACATACCTTAATGGAAACAATGATAAAATAAGGTGTAGTGTCTCATCAGGTTGAAAACATTTCACTGTTGCTGAAATTCTTTGCCTGCAATTGTTTTCAAACTGTAGTTTCCATTGCCTCCACTCTGCTTATCTTGAATAGGCCTTTCCTGATTGGCATCAACTTCTTTGATCCTTCTCTGTGATTAGTCTCGAAGGATTTCCATAGAATTAAGTCACCTGAGAGGAAATTTCTCACCTTGACATGTCTATCGTAGTAGGATCGAAGTTGTTGAGGGTACTCTACAATCTTGGTAATGGCTTTTTCTCACTATTCCTCTGTGAGATCCAAGTCGGCTGATAGCTTCTTAGAGTTCTGCTACAGACTGAAGACTTCGATAAGCGGGGAAGGAACTACAAGATAAGGCGGAATGATTGCCTTATTGCCGAAGGCTAAGGAAAATGGAGTTTCCCTAGTGGCCCTTGTCGTGCGATACGTCCATAGTACTCATGGTAGCTCGTCTGCCCACTTTCCTGGCTTCTTTGTTAGCTTTCTGAAGTTGTCTAGAACTTCCTTCTTGAAGATCTCATCTTCACTAGCATGTTGAGAAGCCTGTGGAATCGTCACGCACTGCTTGATGTCTTGCTTCTCACAGAAGTCTGCTACGTTTTTTCCAATGAAGGGAGCGCTATAACTTGACCCGATGTAATGGGGAATTCCGAATCGGCAACTGATGTCCTTCCAAATGGAATTGTGGACTTCAGAACTGTTGAGAGAATTGATGACCTTGGCCTCGACCCATTTGCTAAAGTGATTTATTCGCATAATCAAAGTTGTCTGGTTGAGGGGAGTCCTTGTAAGAGATTGTATTACTTCAACTTCTTAACGCATGAATGGCCAAAAAGCCATCTGCGAGCAGTCTTCTGCTGAAGATGTGGATGCATATTGGTACAGTTGACACTTGTCGCATCCTTAAGTTAAGTTGTTGGCAACTTGTCGCATGGTTAACCAATAGTAACCTACAAAAAATGACCTTGTGAGCCAGTGATATGCTCCAAAGAGGTTGATACACGTTCTTTCATAGCGGTCAATTAAGACTTTGTGTTGGAGTTGGCTTCTAGTCTACCTTTGGGTAGGTTACCATTTACAACATAATCAATAATGGGATCTTTCCAGCTGGAAGCTAGGCTGATCTGCACAATCTCCAATTCATATTCGTCAATGATGGGCTTATCCAAGTGCTCCACTGGAATGGAGCGTTGGAGCTGGTAATGCAGAAGAACCTGCATAAGAGTAAAGACTGAAAAAACCTTCAATACTTCTTGCACACTGTCCAGGTAGAGGATCAATTTGGGTGCCTCACCATGTATGTTACAATCTGTCCCAAAATTTTATGTGAAATTACCAAAATACCCCTAGTGGTCAATGTTGACTTTTGTTGACTTTTCGAGACGACCTGTGAAAATTATTTTCTTTGCATATTCCAGTAGTACTCGTCGATACGAACGCATGGACGCAAGCGGAACTCAATTCGGAGTTAAAACGAATGTTTTATAAAGCTTTAAAGTGTAGGGGCATTTTAGTGATTTTCACCCCGTAAGTAAATTAGGGTTTTTGGCTGGCTGCTGTGCAGCCAACCCCCTCATTCCCTCTCACTTTACACGATCTCTCCCACCTCTCTCTCTCTCAGCCAACTTCACAAAAACCACCAAACCCTAGATTTTGGCCAACTTCACAAAAACCACCAAAACCCTAGTTGTTGGACGAATCACAAAATCGTCGAACCGTTGCTCAAGATAATTACCATTACGATCGTCTCATCATTTTGGACGAGACTGTGATTTCAGAATCTCCAAACTCGAACCCAATCGTCCAAACCGACACCGGAACGAAAACGACAAACTGCCATTCAATTTTCTGTACAATCCCGACCAAGGTAAGCCTCGAAACCATTACCATTGGTTCTATTACGTTGAGTAGGTTCAAATCGACATAAAGAACGTGGAATTTGGTGCAGTTTTGAAGGAGAACGGAATTAGAGTTTCCCGAAGCTTTCCGGCCAATTTCAGGCCATCTCTGGCCATTTTTCCGGCCCCAAATTTGTATGAAAATATTCTACTCATCAATACCTTCAATTTGATATATGGCACGTTGAATTTGGCCAAAGAATGAAGAAGTTATGAATTTTTGAAGTTTTGGACATTTTTCGGAAAATTTTCCAGAATTCCGGCGAACCAGATGGCGGACGACGGCAGCGCCGGCGGCGGCTCCGGCGACTGGCGAGAGGAGGAAGAAGAAGGAATATTCCGTCAGAAAGGTATATTCCGTTAAATCTAACGGCGCTGACGTCAGCAGGCGCGTGGCTGACGTCAGCCGTGCGTGGGAATGACGTCACCAAGCACGTGCCAGCGCGTGGCCGGCGTGTGGCGACTCCCCCCGGCGCGTGGCCGCGCGTCCGACCGTTTCCCGGCGCCGGGCGCCGGTGGCGGTGGGCAGCGGCTGTAAGGTTTTCGGGCCCCGGAAATCGTTTTTCGAGCCCGTTTTTGCCAAAATAGTATTATTTTTGGAATATTTTTTTTATAGGGCCTATATTAATTTATATTAGGGAGGATCTAATTTTTCCCCTAATATTAAATAGGTAATTCTTTTGTGCCACACTTCGAGGAGGGCAACACCGAGGGAGATTTCACTCCCGATCACCTGTGAGTGGACTTTTGTTTTATTAAATGGTTTTCATGCTTTAAAATATTTATAATTTGGATAGTTTTATTATATGAAATGATTTTGAAGCATGAATTTATGTGTTATGAAATGGTTTTGTGATATTATATATATATGTGCTTTATGAAATGGGTTTAAATGGTGATTGTGGTTATGTACAAAAGTATGAATATAATTTATGAAATGGTTTATACTATGATCTCACTTATGCGTAAATATATATTGGTATTTGATATATGACTTCGAGAGGAAATATTATTTATGCGATATTAAATATTTGGGGATTATGAAAGGGATATTGCTCTTTGTATCTAAACACATGATATATATGTATGTTTTCAAACACACTTGGTATGCTTTCACTACGTTGTAGTACCGTCTCACGGCCGTAGGACAAGTCTCACATGTTTGGGTCACACGCACTGTACTCCAGGGGTATTGTCCAGTAAATACCTTAGTGCAAGCTTGTCTTACGTTTATGTTTATTTTTGGGGAAAAGGCCCCATTATGTAAGGACTCGGGTGTGACGCGCTATTGCGCAAGTGCTTACATGTGTGTGGTACTAGGAGTACAATTTAATTGAATAACGTAAAGTGCTTGTACGGGGTTTGAGAGGTTGTTCCTCAACACGTACATGGGTGATTGCTTATATACCCTGTGTTGGTTTTCCTATATTTATATAATTGGTATATATGATGAAAGGACTATTGGAAATATGATTTGTTATCTACGGATTTTATATTGATATATGTTTCCAGTTATACCTATAAACTACATTTTGACGTATACTACGGTAGTACGATTTTGCAATTATACTGGATTTCAAATAGGGGGTTATTATGTTGAAAAGAGAAAGGTATTTCGAAAACTTTTATTTTTCGTCCACTCACACCTTTGTTTTTGCGCCCCCTTCAGGACCTAGTGATAGAGCTTCTGGTGAAGTCGAGGCATACGAGTGGCAGCTCTGATTCTATTTCCCGACCATGTAGGGATTTACTATTTCTTATTCAGTTTCTTTAATAATATCCATCCCTGTTATGGATAGAAATTCTAGGAACTTGATTCATTATTTTGTTTCCGCTGATTCAAATTAGTACGCTCTGAACCTTGTGCATGTTGACATTAATTTCCTCAACTTTATGGTAATTTAATTTACTTAAACTAAGTGTTGTCATGCATTTAATGGCTTCGTCACTTACGAGTGTCGGCCAGCACGCCCGAACTCGGTATCCACGTGGGTATCGAGGGTGGGGTGTGTCAATGTATTCACCAAAATTTGATTTGTGATTAGCTGGGAATCAAAGTGGATAGTGAGTTTCTTGATGTAAAGTTTCTTTACTAGTCAAAGACCTGCAAGTAGAGCCTTGGATTTAACTAGTGAAAACGCCTGCTCTTGTATAGATTTATCTCACCGAGATTAAATCTCCACCGTTGAAACAACCCTAGTTAAGAGAGAAGGGAGATGCATCAGACAACTAAGCCAAGTTAGCCTACCAACTTAGTTCCTTTTTCTTGCTCACTCCCAACTCCATCATCTCCAGATTCTCGTCTCCCAACTCTGACCACCACCATCAACTCGCAACCTCACGACCTCCAAATCGAAGTCCATATCGAGTTTTCGAACTCCATCTTCCACGTGCGTACTCCCTCCCCCTCGTCTCCTCCTCCTTCTCCTTCTCCTCCTCCTCGATGTTTCTACTCAAGACCTTAGGTAGCTCTCTCTCTCTCTCTCTGTGCATACGTATTGTGTGTGTACATTTATGTATATGAATATGAAATTCATCAATTTTATAGAATTTCATATTCATCAATTCGAATCCATGATTTGTTTTAAACTATCTGTTCATTCAAATCAACTTATTGGGTTTTGATTTCTATGTGTAGATCTTCAAGTGGCGAAAAAAAATGTAGGGTTTCAGTGCTCCATTTTCTTAATTCAAATTTTGGGAATTTTAGATTTGCTTGTAATTTCCATCGATTTGAGCATCTTGATCTTGGTGTGTTTAATATGACTAAATTCCTGCCAAATGAGACTTAAATAAGTGTTTTTAGCTTACCCAATTGGAGCTTATTGTGGTTTATTATGCCCAATTGGATGCATCCACTTCAAGCAAATTAGAGGAGGAATGTGAAAGAGTTGAATTTTCAATGTGACCTAAGTTTTTTGCTTTCTGTCAATATTTGTTCAAAAATTGTGGTGATGTTTCACTTTTAGACATGACTTGAAAATATGTAAGATGAGAGTAATATGATATTTTAAATTTTTTTTCTTGCAGATTCAATGAGGATTGTTGCTGGAAAGCCTAGAATTTGGATGTTATTTTGATGTTATTATGTAATATTGATGTTATGATGTTTGGAATTTGGATGTTATTACTGAATCTATGTTTTGATGTTTGGATGTTTGAATTTGATGTATGTGTGTTTGATATTTTGTTGAATCTCTTCTGACAAATTTAAAAAAAAAAAAAACAAATGGACTAGTGGACCCGTCGGAACCGGCCCATTTCAAACGGGCTGGGTTAGGTCCAGTTCTATTTTTAAAATTTAACGATCCGCCCCACCCCTCCCCGCCCCATTTTATTTCCAAACGGATCATGTCCAATCCCTCCAATTTTGGGCCCTGCCTGGCCCGTGCCCACCTCTAACTTAATGGATCGTGATTTGGATTTTCCTAGAAGAAATTAGACCAATTTTCGTTCGAGCTGTTCAAAAGAATAATACACGCGAAAATTTGAAAAGTCCTGCTAGTTTCAAGTTTGAGGGCAAAAACGTGGTTATGACCTTAGTAATACGTAGTACTAGATACTACTGCCTTTTATTTATTTATTTTAATTAAATTCATAATAAAGACTTGCAGTTACCAATTTTGGGCTTATTACACAAGCATAGAAAGCTGGCTTACAGACACCTTGCGGCAAACAATCTCTGATAATAAAAGTCTAGAAAACATATGTCATTTTTATTTTTAAGTCGATCTTGCTGAAATGGCCTTCATCCCCAAATTCTAGGGTTTTCAGTCTAGCTTGATAAGAAATTGGTGAAAGACAAGCGTTTTTACCCAAGTTCTGCTTCAATTGGTTGGGGAGTGTCGTTGTCCTCGGCGTGGATCAGCGTGGTCATAGGCACTGTTGGTGTCTACCTTGACGGTTGTCGTCCATGGCGACTTTCAGTGTGTACTTCTAATGAGGCGATATTTGTTAATTTTGAGGCATTTGAGGACAATTTCAATCGAAGAAGGAGGAGTCAGTTTTTGACCACGATCAAAGGATGGATTTCCGCTACGCATCGATGGCGACATATATTTTGTCATTGGAGAAATGGCAATCTACACTGCACAACTGGTTTCGTAATCACAGTGTCGATGAAGGCAAAAATGGGACATACACATGTGTGCTTAATAAATTATATAAATTATTAGTCGGGTTTTTATTCTAATTAATCGGTGAAAATATTGCCTGTAGTAATTTGTATTTGGATTTGGTAAATTATGCCAATTCGCAAAATTTTGGGGTTAGGTTTGAACTGAAATCAACCGATTTGCTGTCTAAAAAGAAGTTATAATTTGAAATTTCTTTTATTTATATGAAACTGCAGCATGTATTGAGGACAGATATAGATGGTGTTTCTTGGTAGAGTGTGCGCCGTGTTGAATAAAGTTGGTTTTGTGTTGTTTGTGGACCGTCATGTATTGGTCATTTAGTTATGACAATTAAGTGGTTGGAAAAGGCCACCTCCGATGACAATAATGGCGTTTTTTATTCCGGAAAACATGCCACGATGTTAGGGCACGTTTACGTAACCGTAATCCAAATTGGAGGAATTGGATTGAGGAGGAATTGAATTGAGGAGAATCAAAATCCAGATTTGAATAAAAACTGTTTGCTAAAATGTTCTGGAATCGGAATAGAAATGGTACTGATTCCATAAAACTGTTTACTAATTCAGCACAATCGGAATAGAAACCAGTATGATTACTAAAATGCCCTTGTGACACATCCCGACCCGGATGTACACGTGGACACCCAAAAGTCGGGTGTGCTGGCCGACAACACGTAGGGTGACGAAAGCCAATTTGAAAGAAATAAGAATTAATTTGAACAATTAAATGAATTTAAGGTCAGAGTACACAAAAGTTGTACAGGCGGAAGAATAAGTAAAGTAAACTGTTGTACAAAGCACCAAATACAAAAGTACAGAATACAAGTATCAAGAATGATACACATGTCATACCACCGCGCCTCGACGTCGACAGCTCCAGCCACTAAACCTGGAGGGGCGCAAAACAGAAGGGTGAGTGGGCCATAAATAGTTATTTTTGTGAAAACCTTTCCTTTCTGAAAATAGTAACCCCTCGCCGTCAAAATCAAGTAATTGATCGGAAAACCATTTCGGAAAACATACTACAATAGTAGGTAGAAAATTAAGGTAAGTACGGAAATATACTTACCGTCCGAAACGGGCAGAAAGCCACCGTTCGGTAGAAAATACTTTACCCGAAAGTTCGTAAAATAAGGATATACGGGAAACCCGTAAATCAAATAAAAGCCTCCGTGGCATCAGTGAAAATCAGTGGTAAAATCACAATACAAAACTATAAGATAAACGCTCGTTTAGGTATGGCAAACACACGAGTTCATACAGATGTATTCTGTCATGAACAGGCTGGGTGTATAAATAATGGTACACTCTTGTACTACAATCACGTGAAGCTGGCGCTACGCGCATCACAACGAGTTCGAGTCGCCAAGGCGACCTAGAACAGGCTGGCACCTGCTATGGATCCATAGCGAGCGTATCGGTGCATGTGAACAATCACGTGAAGCTGGTCCTGGCCCCGGACAGTACAACTAACACCGTGTAAGCATCCCTAGTTGAGCGTGCAAAAACATACCACGGAATATTTTTGAATAAAACAAGGTGGGGTAATTTCCCTTTAAGGGATAAACCTCAAAATAGTCATAATATAAGGTATTCTCGGGTGCCGTACCCGGAATACCAAGCTTATACCCAAAATACGTGAAATACCAAGAATATACCCCAAGGGTAACAAGGTATAGAAATACCAACCTAAAAATACTAAGTGAACCCACAAATACGGTAAAACGGTACTAATACCAAGGTTCACGAAAGTACGGCCCATGGCCCGCCAAATAGGTATAAAAACCTCCTAAAATAGGGCCGGTTCGATACTAGCAATACGCGTATAAAATAACATGGAAGTCACCAAATTAACGGTGTAATTCCCAAGTGGAAATATAGGCAAAAGCACACTAATTTCCAAGGCCCAACAAAATATACCGAGTCGATCTAGTAGACCAAGTAAATACCACGAAATACGAGGTCTACCAAAAATACGAGATAAATAACCAATTTAAAATCATTTAATAGTGTAGGCATAATCAAATATAATTTCCCAAACTTAAAACACATTTAAATAATATAGGGAAAGGGCCCACTTACAAGAACCTTGCCGGAAAGCCCAAACGTACGTCCTCCGAACGCCACGGGTCGCCAAAACCTATTTTAGAACACCCAGGATTAATAAAGTATTCGAAAATACGAAGAAAACGGCGTTCGGAAACCCCAAAACCGCCGCCGTGCTCCGCCGTGCGCCGCTGCACGCGCCGCCGCACGCTGCCATTTGGCCTCACGTGCCGCCACGCGCGGCTGTGAGGTCACACGCGCCTCCACGCGCCGCCACGGGCGGCTGGAAGGTTTCCACGCGCGGCCACGCGCCACACGCGCTGGCCACGCGCCGGTGACACGCGCCGGTACTGTACAGTTACTGTGCCGTTACAATTAACGGAATATTCTAACGGCGTTAGAATATTTCGTTAACGCCGTTAAAGTTAACGGATGGAATATTCCGGTCCAACCGGGCCTGAACCGGTTTGCTGACGTCAGCGCCGATCACCCCTGACCTTTTTCCGGTCACCGGAATTTCTGGGAAATTTTCAAAGCTTCATAACTTCTTCATTTCAAAGCCAAATTGCACGATTCAAGTACCAAAATGAAGCTAGAAGTGAGGAGAATAATATTTTACCATTTTGGAGGCCAAAAACTGGCCTGAAGTGGCCTGAAAATGGGGAAGAAGTCTCGGTGCAAAACCGGCCAAACTTGGTTTCTTCGATTCTCGGCCAAACGCTGCCATCCAAGGCTTGAGCAAGGTTCCTGGGACTTCCAGGATTCCAATGGTGATTTGTTTGAGGTGATTTGGCTAAGGTTTCATCAAGAAAAGCGAAGTCGAAAATTCGAAGTTCGTCGGGAAATTTTATGGGTTCTAGGTTTCTCAGTTTTCAGGGTTTCTGGGCTCAGTTTACACTCACAGGAAGTTGTAAATGGTTGGCCATGGGGAGATGGCTCAAAGTGAGCTCAGGGAGGAAGGGAGAATGGCCTCGGGTGCCATTAGCATTTTTCTGTGTTTTTGTTCTTTGTTGTTTTGTGTTGCAGAGAAGAGAAGAGGAAGAGGAAGGGGACACGGGTCAAAGGCCCAGACAAAATCCCAGGAAATCTGGGATAGGCCACATGGGCTTGCAGGTAAATGGGCCCCAGCCCACACAATCCAAAACTGCCCAAAACTAAAATACGGGAAACGTTAACGAAAAATCAACGCCCGTAAAATATTCGTTCGGAGTCCGAACGACGTCCCGCTCGCGTCTACACGTTCGTAGCGACGAGAACGTCAAGAAAATACAAATGGAAATGTCGTACGAGTTACGACGCAAAAGTCAACCGAAAAATCAACCAAGGGCAAAATCGTCATTTCACACTTCCGGGAATAAAATAGTATTATTTTCCGGAACGGGATGTAACACCTTGTCCCAAGTTAAATATTTTATATGTTTGTTTTTTTTAATACAATTTGGTAGAATTTCATAAATTTAAGTATTTACTTACTTCAATATTTAAATTTTCTTGCTCAAGTTATAGTTTCTTCTTTTTAGCATATGCAAGTGGAGTTGTGCGCAATGTGAATGAGCTAGAGGTTTCGATGCAAAATGCATCTAGAAGGAAGTGGAAAGAAATATGTTTACAATTTCAAATCCAAACAACTTGATTGGCCTTGAATTAAAGAGATCTTCACTATGTAGATTTTGTATATAAGTAAATAAATGAAGAAAAGAATTAGAAACAAGTAAGGAGTAGGAAACTCCAAATAACTTCATATTAAAAAATATTTTACATCAAAGTACATCATCTGATAATCTTTTAGTCTGCCTAACCATCATAACCTGCCTAAACAAAATAGTCATACTTTGCCTTTACATCATATTATCAACAAAATATTCATAACCTGCCTAAACATCAGAATATCAACAAAATAGTCATCCCTAAGCATCATAGTATCATCTAATGAGTCATTAAAGAGAAAGTGAGCAATTGAAGAGAAAGTGTGCAGCGGCAGCAATTGAAGAGAAAGTGAGAGGGCTAGGGTTTTGTTGGGTTAATATGAAAGACAATTTTGGAATTTTGGAAATAAGTGAGGGTATAATGGGGAGGAAAAGTCCATTCCGGATTCCTCCAACAACCCGGAATTCAATTACCACCATATTGTAGGGAGTCCAATTCCTCCAAATTTTGGAGTTGGATTCCAAAATTTGGGTGGGTCCCACCAACTTTTTGATTCCCAAATATTTGGTAAACACCGGAGTATTCCGTAATCGGAATTCAATTCCGATTCTTGATTTCGATTACCCTTACGTAAACGTGCCCTTAATGTCTTTATGATCGTTTGTGTTCAGGAGAGTTGTGCTTGTTAATGTGCTTTTAACTTTTATTTGAAAATTTTGTTTTATTTATTGCCAGGTAATGGTGGCAATTGTTGTTGGAGGTGGCAACTTCAGATGTCGATATGCATGGGTGATGGCCACCCTGTTAGATATAAGTACTGCAATCCATATTGAGTAATCATTGTTGTTATTGCAATCTAACTTCATCGTGACGACCACCCTTCATCTTATTGAGTAAGTATCATTGTTGTTACACGGGATTTCTGGTATCTTGAACTTGTTAAATAGGACTACTGGGTACGAATATAGGTTAGTAAGCATTCAAATAATGACATGATGACTTCATTCTAATTGAAATCATGTCCAATGTAGTTTGAGCCCAAGTTTATCTTATAATTGTTGGTTTGTTGTAGTTATGTTAGGTCAATATTGTATAAGTAGAAGGTTGATGAAGTTTGAAAAAATGTATTAAATATTGCTTCTCATACTTTATATCTTCGAAGAATTTAATTTACTTTCAGTTTAGCAAATTTTTAAGCATAACTACAGTTGGTTTATATGTGATGATGTGCAAATTTTTGTGCAGGACAAAGCAACATGGGTGATTTTATATCACAGAAAGACGAGCAACAATGAACTGTTTAGGATCTCTGTTCATGTATTTCCAACTATGCATAATGAAGGTGCATTTTGTCCTCTGCTTTACTGGGTCAAGCCACTTATGACATCAAAGATTAGAAAATCCATCAAATGAGATGTTGGTAGCAATGCTTAAAGACACTCACACTCTTGTGATGAAAATGTAAGACTTTTCTCACATTGTATTAGTGGGAAAATGATTATCCAATCACTTGCATAAAGGATAGATAGAATTGATATTCCTTTTCACAATGTCCATACTGATGTTTATGGATCCCCATCAATTTGTATCGATTAAGGGATATAGATATTACGTGTCATTTATAGATGAAGCAACTAGATTTGTATGGACATTTCCTTAAATGAACTTAGTACCTTTGTGAAGTTTTGTGCATATGTTGAGAATCAATTTCAAGATGGAATTAAGATTTTACAATGTGATGGTGGTGGTGAATTAATGAGCAATGCTTTTAAAGATTATGTCGATACTCATGGAATTATGCACTATATTTCTTGTCCATATAGCCCTCAACTGAATGGTTTGGTACAGAGGAAACATAGACATCTTGTTCAAACAGCAATCACATTGTTATTTGTTATAACACTTCCTGAAAGGTTTTGGTATCATGTTGTTGCTCATGCTGCTTTTTTCATACGGGGAGACAAATTTGGTACCTCAATAGATCAAAGTGGAAGGATTACGTGTTAGGAAATGTTGTATTACTATCTGTAATTGCTTCATAGAACAATGAAATTGCTTTAATCATAAGCAATCTTGCTAAATTGGTGTCTAAGTTATGTGTGAATGCAAAACACAAGTGGTTTTTGTGTTGTTTTGTAAGTGGTATCATTAATTTGATGAAAGTAAAATGATGAGAGCATATGAGTAAAAAGTTGGTAATGCAAAGGTGTGAGTAGTATTAATATTTCGGAGTCATGATAGACTAAATTTGTTGTTGCAATCCCACGAGCCAAATTCCTATGTTGAATGTTTTAATCAGTGAACCCACCATGTTAGGAGTGCATGCCAATTGAGGCATAAAATATGATGGTATTTAATAAAATATAGATATAGAAATATGCACTGATTGGTCTGTACACGTACAACAAACATGGGACAAGGCCCAATTTAATGAATGTAAGCCAAATCATATAAGGCAACAGTAGAGAAGTGATGGGCATTTTCGAATGTTTACAATAAGGGGACAACATCACGAGATGCTCATTGGGACCCAAGTTTACGCAAAACTTCACCAATATGCCTATGAAATTACGAAAAACGTGGGAACTACACAATTGGCGTGTTCAAAATTTTAAATCACTTTGAGCCTTCATAGCATAAGAAAACTAACTCGTACAGAGGAAGCCACGTGGCCACAAATACAGCGAAAAAGGATTGCAGTCCAACATGAGATATCTGAAATTACCATAAGAGGCTCTGCACTTACAAATCGGTTCGCGACAAAACGACCTTGCTCGCCACTAACGCCACAAAGAGGATGTGAATCAGAAGACAAAATGGAAGCTGCAATCCGCACAGTGTATTGCAAAAATAAATCACTAGTACGGAAGATTGAGGTGCTCATCAACAAGCTAGGGAAGGCAAGAAGCAAAGCGAACAGATCGATTGAAGATGCGATTGAAGCATACAAGTCATCGTTGGAGTTCATCGAAATGAGTGACAACATATACAAGGCCGGAGTGACAGAGGGTGCGGCAATTGGATTTGATATATTCAGAGGATATGCTAAGGCTGTTTGGTCGGACATGGAGTTATGGGAAGTTGATATATGTGAAGCTGCACGGGAGCAGGCAGAATACAATAGTTGTTCGAAGGTGGTTGTGCCAACAGGTGTGGAGGTTGAAAGCAAATCAAATGAACTTGCCTGTACTGAAAAAATATGAGGGGGTGAGGGTCAGTTTAGGAAGGTCATGTAATCAGTAACTCAGCTGGGTGTTTTTTGCACATTATGTCAGTTTATCGACATGCTGTAACTGGGCTATGTTTTACCGTTTAGTGTTTTGTCTCATGGCAAGTATGTCTTCATCGTGAACGTCATTGCAACAAAATCCAGCTATAGTACAATCCAATGAGGAATGAAAATTATGGATAAGCATTAAAAATTAATGTGACTTATTCGAATAAAGATGCAAAAATTTGTGCATATGTGCAGTTTCACTCACAAAATAGGCCATGGGTGCATATGTGCAATTCCCCATGTCATATGTATGTGATTAATTGTTTGTACGTATGAACACAATTATGAGCATGTAGGAAATAATGGAAATTAATGCATTCATAATAAGAATTTAAGGTGAATAATAAGTTTATATCGCGTGAGCCAAATATGGTTATATTGGAAAAGAGGTGGGCATAAACACTACCAAATCCCCACGAAGGGGTGAATTACGGCGCGTATGTGCTTGTAGAATTGAAGATTGATTAATGATCAACAAGAGATTTAATTAAAAATTGAAGCTCTAGTTGATAAACAATCTAGCCCTCTTGAGGTGTAAATACCAAAAAAAGGGTTCATCCTAAACCCTAGGCCATAACAAAGTATGTGCAAAACATCTCAACAATATGACCATAAGAACCATTACCAAAAAGTACCTCTACTAAGCCACATGACAAACCATGATTGGATCTTACAGGCTGACCTCGGATTGATAGGATCTTGGACCTTTGTGCGAGGACAAACCTTGATCATACCATGATGAAAAATGTTATTATGCCATGATCATGCCATTTAGCACAAAGGGTTTGCATATTGCGGATCACAAAAATATCACAATCTCAGGTGTTAGGTTGTTAAGGAACCTTTGCCTGATGGCTCAAAGAAAAGTTTGCAAACTTCAAAGCAGAAGCAACCCAACAATCTTCTGGTGTCGTGAATACACCGTCAAGTGCTAGAAGCAGTAACAAGCTCGTCTTAATATCAATCTCATATTCGGTACTTATATGACCAGTTAAATACAATTAAACTACAATGTCCAGCAGTTATGAAACTTAAATAATCAATTGATTTAGTTATATAACCCCTAACCTGATACATGAGGAAAATTATGCGACGCTCTAAAACTATATCCGTTGCTCATCTAACTGCAAGCTTCCCTATTCATTTATGCTTCGTATGATGCTTGCGTCGATGTACCGGCCATACCACGCATGCAAATGTCGGCATGTTGCCTGTTTCTACTTTTTTTTTTCACAAGTTGTCCTCTTATGACCATATGCATCACATAACCTACACTTGTTGCTCTTCTTTTTACTTGTACGCACCCCATCTTTGTTGAATCTTCCATCGGTGTGTTTGCGTTTGCTCTTTACAACATTAGGATCTTTTATAATAATGTCGTGCATGCCAAAACCATTGACATCGTCATTACACTGTTCTTCACAAATCCCTATCCGTTGCAAACTTGCTCTAAGGCTTTCAAGTTCATTCTTTGCAAGGTTGTATGCCTCTGAACTTTTGATCCTGTATTCACATATCATTGCTCAAGCAGTGGATGTTATTGTGCATGGAAGCTTTTACATCTTCCTTCCACAACGATTCATTTCCAATTCGCTTACTAATCCCTTCCTTAGTTGCCTTCATCCACCTCTTTGAAATGACGCATGCAAGGAATTATGTCAAATGTTCCGCTCTCATCGCACATAAGGCTCTCTGGTGCTTTCAAATTCTGCTGCACAGTATATGTGATCCTCTATCTAAGAACTTGGACATCTCATACATGTATATTCCATTCTCCGTTACCGTTAAGGTGGTATTTATTATAGCCATCTTTACAATCTCCTTGACGATCCACTCATACACATCTCTTGTGAATATTTTAGCAACGTGATCCTCCAATAGACCCAACTGAGTAGTCAACATAGGCTTTGAATTCTTCGCTTTAAAGTTTCTATATGCACAACTATTCCTATGTCTCGCCAACGATCTATCAAATTGTCCAACACATTCATATAACTTCAAATATGAGTTCTAAACAAAGTCCTTCAAGCACCAGTTCATGCTCTCACAATATTGTGTGGTTGTTACCCTTTCTAATAGTGGCCTTTGAAAAATCTTTCAGCCCAATGTTCCCTTCGTGCGTATAGATTAATAAAGTACCTAGTATTTTCCGGATCAAAGCTCGCAGCTTGCAGTAAATATGAAAATTGCGCCTCGAACTGTTCCTCATCTATCATGTTGTACAACAATGGGGAAAACATCTTATATATTACACTATCTTTAACAAACTCAAGCACATTCTTCCCCATGTGCCATGCACAAAGTTGATGTCTTGCTCCTACAAAAACTTCATCTATTTGCACATCGCATTGCTTCACAACCATCAGTTACTATGGACACCGGCCTTTTATCATTCATGGATTCCAAGAAAGTTTGCAACACCCAACTGTAACTCTCAGCAGTCTCGTGTCCAAGCAATGCGAAACAAAATACCACAATTGACCAGGGATTGTCATTTCCAATAAAATACACCAATGGCTTCTAATACACATTTGTCATATAGGTGCTATCAAACATTACAACTTTCCCAAAAATACTATAATCGACAAAGCATTCCTTGTCCCTCAAAAACATATTTGCCAACCTATCCTCCTCGTCCACCGAAAACTTGCAATAAAAGTCTGGATCAATTTCGGCTTTATAATTCATGAGGGCAAGTACTGACTCCGCATCACCGTTTAGTACAAGTGCTCACTTGGCTTCACCAATTCTATGCTGCAAGTCATTTGACATAAAACTTACTTCATGGTATCCCCCTACTTCATCAACCATATATTCATACACTTTACATGTTCTCACACAAGCTTTCTGCATTGTCATGACTTGGGCTAGATGTGCATCAGAAACTTTCCAGTGCGACCTTAAATAATGCACGTGAGAGGGAATAGCTAATTCATGACTATCTTCTGTTTTGAACTGTGTAACAACATAGCAACCCTTTTTTTATCTGGTAGCCAACAACAAAATGTGCATCACAATTCTCTCTTGTCAATTCCTGCGCGGTATATTTTTGATCCAAATGATTTAGCCACTTCTTCGCCTGTACTCCCTGCTTCAAACAAAGTCATTCTCTCACAGACACCCGCCCAGTTTTATCCTTATCTGCTCTTCCCTTTCTAACACTGAATCCAAGTTCCTTTGCATACTTAGAATAAAAAACTTCAGCCGCTTTTATAGATTCAAACTCCTTCCCCACTAGATCCCATTCCATCAACGCATGTCAGGTTTTGCCCTCAAACAAGTATGCCTCGAAGAAATGCACGTCTCCCTTGTCTGTCGAACCATCTCTTCCTGATGCATACGACCCTATAAGCAACCCACCATCTATATGCAGTAAATTGGAGGTTTCTTCATCCGATGATTCTCCTTCATCCGAATTCATTTTCTATACAATGTTGCAAATCTAAATTCATGTACGTCAATAAGCATACTACATTTACATTACGCATATGATGATATTGGATTCATTTCAACCATTTAGTTTATTTCATTCTTCCCTGTGAAATCCAATTTCATGTCAAGTTTCTGATTCTCATTAACACATATAACTGAAATGTTTACAGGGCTTTATACACCAAAATTCCTATTGGATACAAGAGTCCTATACATATTTACATAATTAAATTCGAATTAGAAATGATAATAATATGATCACGCCTCATCCTAGCTGCCCTTATCTACAATATGGCTACCAACTTATACAAAACAATTCAAATTAAAAACTTACATTGTCCAATTAGCAAATTTTCGCCTACAACTTATATGCCTTCGTATACAAGATAACAAAATTAGATTACTTACATATAATTAGACGAACTTGCACATCTGACACGGCTCATAAATCGACTCAATTAAGCACTCCGTTCTTCAATATCAACGCTGGAGTTGTCCAAATATCAGTCGTCCAACTCGCCCATCGTTTCAACAGCTTCGTCGACCTTCAATTACCACCAACCAGCTTGAAACTATCAGATTTGAAATTTTAGAAGCTCCAAAGTTCCTAATCCCTACCTAAAACCAAATCTCATTTCCTTCTCTCTCGATTCACATCTCACAAACTCCACATTTCCCTCTTCATTATGTAATGTAGCCCAAAAAAACATGAGAGAATTAATCAGGGCCGTTCCATCCTAAGTAGCACGACATGCTACGTCGTACTAAGGTTTTTTTGCAAAAACTTCAAAGCTGCAAGGACTAAACTGGACCCTACATCACCAACTACGCTTCTTTTCATCATTTCACAAGTCTAGGCCACTCATTTGGAAAGTAAAAGCTTGAAACGAAAGTTTTCCTCCAACAACAAGAACTATGGCAATCCAAATTTCAGTTTTATTTTCTCAAATAAAATTGGTGTGTTTAATACATCATAAAGTTGGGATTTTAATGCTAAATTCAGAAGTTACAACTCCCACTTTAATTAGCCTTTATTTGGCTAATCAATGGTAGACTCTCCAAATGACTTCAGAACTAATCGGCGGGGAGGAAGGAGAAAAGGATAGACACTCAGAAGTGGCAACTGCATTTTTCTAAAGAAGGATAGACACTCATATTTTCACACAAATTCAGAGTGATTCACGAAGTTTAGAGCACTGAACGAAGTTTCTGAAGTGTTCGTCGCAATCAGGGTCTTCTTCTTCTTTTTATGTTTTCTTTTGTGCCTTTCAATTATGTTTATGAATAACTAAACTCTCTTGTCGGAACTAAGATGAAACTCTAATTTAATTATTCGCAATTTTTGGATACTAAGTTGTTGAATTTCAAGTTAATTCTAGGCTACGTACTCTAAATTTTACATCAGATAGCTTAACCCCAACGATGCATTGGTCACACCCTTAATTGGAGTGAGTTTTAGCATAATCTAATATTAAGAACCTAACCACAAGACAATCCACAATGTCTTAGGTCCAAGGACTAATGCTACATTATTTCAACCTAACGAGTTATTCTCAAGATGAAATGCATTTGGTATTCATTTATAAGATCTCATGTGCACACTTCTCTTAAGATGTGTGAGATCGCGTTCAGTAAACTCAATCCACCATTGAGCACCTATGTATCTGTAACATCCCGTTCAAAATTTATTTTATTTTATTCCCGGAAGTGGGAAATGACATTTTTGCCCTTGGTTGACTTTTCGGTTGACTTTTGCGTCGTAACTCGTACGACGCATCCACTTGTATTTTATTGACGTGCTCGTCGATACGAATTCGTAGACGCGAGCCGTACGTCGTTCGGACTCCGAACGAGTATTTTACGGGCGTTAGTTTTTCGACGTTTTTCGTATTTCAAATTTGGGCAATTTTGTCTTGTTTGGGCTGGGGCCCATTTCGCAGCAGGCCTGTGGCCAATCCCAGATTTCCTGGGATTTGTCTGGTTGGGTATTTGGCTCCTTGTGCCGAGCCCTTCCTTTCTCCTTCTTCCTTTGTTCTGCAAAACCCAAGCTTGTTCAACCTCACCACTTCGAGGCCAAACCCAGGTGTGGGTGTCCTGGTGCTGAAAACCCAGCAAACATGGTGGAATTACTCAAGCCACCCCGTGGCTTGAGTTAGGGGGTTTTCCTCTCGGTTTCCTACTCCCAAACCACACTCATTGTCGTCCTTGCTCGAACCCAGGCCACTAGGAGTGGTTGTGAACCCAGAAGACCCTGAAACTTCTTTTTCCAGATTTCTGGAAAAAGGCTCGTCGGAGCTCGAGGCTTTGCCGACTTTGAAACCCTCAATTTGGAGCTCGAGGAAGCTCAAAAGCATCGCCAAAACATCTCTGGAGACCTTGGGAACCCAACCCAAGGCCTGGAACTCGAATTGGCACCGTGGACGGAGGAGTTGCATTTTGGCCGAATCTTCTTCCCCATTTTCAGGCCACTTCTGGCCAGTTTTTGGTCCCCAAAATGGTACAATCTTGTTCCCCTCATCTCTAGCTTCATTTTGGTACTTGAATCGTCCAATTTGGACTTAAAACGAAGAAGTTATGAAGCTTTGAAAAATCCCCAGAAAACCGGCAAAATTTCCCAGATTCCTGCGACGGCGACCGGCGCCGGCGCCGGCGACCGGAATCTTGGCAGGGATGACCGGCGCTGACGTCATCCGACCGGGTTGGACCGGCCTTGCTGACGTCAGCAGACCGGTTCAGACCGGACTTGCTGACGTCAGCATTGACCGAACTGGCTTGAGCCGAGCCGCGTTGACGGCTTGAGCCGAGCCGTGTTGACCGGCTTGAGCCGAGCCGAGTTGACCGGCTCACCGGCTCAGTTGACCAGCTCGCGCGTGAGCCGCGCGTGGAGCTGCGCGTGGAGCCATAGGCTCCGATCTTCAAGCCGCGCGTGAGGGCGCGTGGAGGGTCCAAATTGAGTTCTGTTTTCACGGGTCGACTCGTGACGACGTGTACTACCTTGGGGTAGTATGCATTTTAATTTTTGAGGTGTTTTGGACCTCCAAATTGAGAAAGCAAGGGATAGGTTTAATTAATTCGTTAATTCGTTACCTTTATGAGTTAATCATTGTACCGGTGATTTCTCATATAGGTGGGGCCTATCCAGAGGACTACCGGGGCTACCCAGGACGGGGTACTTCGACCCGGCTACCTACAGGTGAGTGAGTGAGTCTTTGTTTGATAAATGTATATATATACGTATGGTTTTTCAACGCTTTCTTTAACTGTTAGCGTAGTTGCATATCATATACGTTTGTTGGAGGTAGAACATTCGTATTATATTGCCATGCATGTTTTCATACTGTTGCTCATCAGTAGATGTATACACCCCAGGTATTAGTACTCAGTCTTGTGGCCAGGACTAGCCTTGACGTTAGGAGTAGTCACTATCAGTACCGCTACACAGCTTTGGATCCATTGTAGGTACTAGCCTGTTCTAGGTTGCACTAGGCAACTCGAACTTGTGTGACTGCACTTTGTGCACCAGCGCTTAGCGTTAGACTCGCGTCATTGTAGTACTCAGCGTATTACTTTTATACCTAGCTTGTTCCTTGTGGGATTTAGCCCCTTGGGCATGTGTGTTTACATATAGGTGAGCAAATGTCAGTAAAGTATTAGCGGGGAGTACCCGCATGTTTTCACGACAGTATTTTGAGGTTCATGCCTACGGGTATGACGTATTTTCTCAAATTATACTTGTTTTCAAACGAGGGGTTACTAAACTTTTGAAAACAACGGTTTTATCAAACTTTACTTTTTGACCCACTCACCGTTTTATATTTTGCGCCCCTCCAGGTTAGTTGGCTGGGGCCTCGCGACGTCGATGGCGCGGTGGTATGACAATGTAGGGATTTTCTACGTTTGTAGTAACTTTGTATCCCTCTTACTGTGTATTCTTTTATTTCTTCCGCCCGCACATTCCGTGCACTCTGACCCTTGATTTAATTCAATATTCTTTCCTTTATTCTAAATTTTCTTTTTGGCTTTCGTCACGCTAACGCGTGTCGGCCAGCACGGCCCGACACCTGGCTTGTTCGGGATCGGGATGTGTCAGTATCCGTCTTAGTGTCTCTACACCAATGGCTATGAGGCAAACCATTATAATGATACATACTATTTGTGGATAATCAATGCCGAGTTGAATATCCTATGACTGGGAACATTTAGAATACACATTGTTCGACAATGGCCTCATCTATCTATCTCTATAATTTTATCTCGATTTAAGTGTATTCTTTCGGACGTTGTTTTTATTATTTATGCCAATAGTAAAGGCTATAATAAAAATAATAACATTGCCCGTTTGTATTGAAACTCAAATAGTCTTAATACATGAAATAATTTCCTAAATTAATTACCCTTAATTGGCTTTATGGGCATATCTCTAACAGTATATGCATGAACCAACAATTTTGTACTATGATAAGAGCAAGTCCAGCCCTGCTCTATTGCTTGGGCAGCGTGGGCAAATCCACTGGGTGGATTGCTGGAGTGGGCTGGAGGGCGAGATCCACCAAGGGAAAGGGGCCACTCGGGGGCCAGCCCGAGCAAAAATCGACAGCCCAAGCCACCGAGGTGGCTGACGTCAGCCACCCCGAATAAAAAATTTTGCGTCAGGCGCGTGCAACGCACGCGCGCGTGAGGCGCGTCCCGACAGCCGACTGCGGGGTGGGGCCCGCCTGTCGGCCACTATAATTCTAACCGTTGGGGGAAGCCACGTGGCTTCCCCTGGACCGTGCGATCTCAACGACTCTTTAATTTGAGCCGTTGGATCTGCAATGGTAATAAAAAATAAAAAAAAGGATTTAATCTCAACCGTTGGATCTCAGATCAACGGTTGAGATTAATTCCTTTAAAAACTAAAAAAAAAATGTTTTAAAATTCAGAAAAGTTACCGTTGTGACACGTGGCACAATCTGGAGCGTTGAAATTCAAATTTTGTTAAATCCAACGGTAGAGATTAATTAAGGGAATAAAAAATTTTAAAAAATTGTAAAAAATATGTAAATGTCACAGCCCGTTCAAAATTTAATTTATTTTATTCCCGAAAGTGGGAAATGACGTTTTTGCCCCTGGGTTGACTTTTTGGTTGACTTTTGCGTCGTAACTCGTACGATGCATCCACTTGTATTTTCTTGACGTGCTCGTCGATACGAATTCGTAGACGCGAGCTGTTCGTCGTTCGGACTCCGAACGAATATTTTTACGGACGTCGATTTTCGGCATTTTCCGTATTTCGAATTTGGGCAGTTTTGGATTATTGGGCTGGGGCCCATTAGTCAGCTGGCCATGTGGCCAATCACTGCCCATCCCACGATTTGGGGGATGTTGTCTGGGTCTTTGACCCGTGTCCCTTCCCCCTCCTTCTTCCTGGGTTCTCTGCAAAACAAAAACCAAAAGCTCCAAATCTTCTACACACCCGTGCTCTCTCCTCCCTTCCCTCGGGCCACCTTCTTGGCCAATTGAGTTGTTGACCAACTCATCATCTTCGTTGCTTCCAAACCCAGCAACCACAGACAAAACCCAGCCCAGAAATTTCCTGGAATTTCTCAAGACACCCGAGGTATTCCCGACGAGCCTCCTCGTCGTTTTGGACCACGTTCATCCCTGTTTTGGCCACCAAACACCTCATCGAGGTCCCTGCAAACATGCTCGAGCCATGGATGGCCGAGATCGATCGAGTTTTGAAGTTCTGGAACTCGGCTCACTTGAACCCGTGGACTTTTCTCCAAATTCCGGCCAACTCCGACCGAGTTTGAGCCCCAAAGTGGTATAACCTTCTTCCCCTTGACTCCAGCTTCATTTTGGCTTTTGAATCATTGATTTTGGTTGAGAAATGAGTGAGATACAAGCGTTTGATGTTTTCCGGCCAATTTCCCCAGTTTCTGGCGACGGCGACGGCGGCCGGCGACCGGAAAAAGACCAGCGTCGACCGGCGCTGACGTCATTGGACCGGGTTGGACCGGCCATGCTGACGTCAGCAGACCGGTTCAGACCGGATTTGCTAACGTCATCGGCTTAGACCGGCTTGAGCCGAGCCGCGGTGACGGCTTGAGCCGAGCCGCGTTGACGGCTTGAGCCGAGCCGTGTTGACCGGCTTGAGCCGAGCCGCGTTGACCGGCTCAGCGGCTCAGTTGACCAGCTCGCGCGTGAGCCGCGCGTGGAGCCGAGCTCCCGACCTTCAAGCCGCGCATGAGGGCGCGTGGAAGGTCCTTTTTCGAATCTGTTTTCACGTGTCGACTCGTGACGACGTGTACTACCTCGGGGTAGTATGCATGTTAATTTTTGAGGTGTTTTGGACCTCCAAATTGAGAAAACAAGGGATAGGTGTAATTAATTCATTAATTCGTTACCTTTTTGAGTTAATCATTGTACCGGTGATTTCTCATATAGGTGGGGCCTATCCAGAGGACTACCGAGGCTACCCAAGGCGGGGTACTTCGACCCGGCTACCTACAGGTGAGTGAGTGGGTCTTTGTTTTGATAAATGTATATATACGTATGGTTTTTCAACGCTTTCTTAAATTGTTAGCGTAGATGCATATTCATTACGTGTGTTGGAGGTAGAACACTCGTACTATATTGCCATGCATGTTTTATACTGTTGCTCATCAGTAGATGTATACACCCCAGGTATTAGTACTCAGTCTTGTGGCCAGGACTAGCCTTGACGTTAGGAGTAGTCACTATCAGTACCGCTACGCAGCTTTGGATCCATTGTAGGTACTAGCCTGTCTTAGGTTGCACTAGGCAACTCGGACTTGTGTGACTGCACTTTGTGCACCAACGCTTAGCGTTAGACTCGCGTCATTGTAGTACTCAGCGTATTACTTTTATACCTAGCTTGTTCCTCGTGGTTTAGCCACTTGGGCATGTGTGTTTACATATGGGTGAGCAAATGTCAGTAAAGTATTAGCGGGGAGTACCCGCATGTTTTCACGACAGTATTTTGAGGTTCATGCCTACGGGTATGACGTATTTTTCTCAAATTATACTTGTTTTCAAACAAGGGGTTACTAAACTTTTGAAAACAACGGTTTTATCAAACTTTACTTTTTGACCCACTCACCGTTTTATGTTTTGCGCCCCTCCAGGTTAGTTGGCTGGGAGCCTTGCGACGTCGATGGCGCGGTGGTATGACGATGTAGGGATTTTCATACGTTTGTATATCTTTGTATCCCTCACAATGGTTACTGTGTATTCTAACAATTCTTCCGCCTGCACGTTCCGTGCACTCTGACTTTATTGTTTTAGTTCAATATTCAATTCTTTATTCTCTAATTTTCTTTTTGGCTTTCGTCACGCTAACGCGTGTCGGCCAGCACTTCCGACACCTGACTCGTCCGGGATCGGGATGTGTCAGTAAAAATCGGGAAAAAATTTTAAAAAAATTTGTAAACTTTTTTTTTTTACTTTTCTATAAATACCTTGGCAATTTCATCTACCTCACACCACAATTCCATATTTTCTCAACATCTTTCAAGCTTTCTCCTATCTCTCTTAAAGTTTCAATCCATTTTTTTTTTTCCAAAAAAATGACAACTGGTGCAGGTACAAACTGGACGCTTCTTGAAGATGTTGCGTTGTGTGCTAGCTGGGTTCAAATCACTCATGACTCAATTTCGGGGAATGAGATGCAGTTGCGAGAAATGTGGAGTCTTATTCATTCCGCATATATTGAGAAAATGGGTGGCCAAAGAACCAAAGATTCATTGTCCAGTCGTTGGAAACTACTTAGCCAATCGTTTAGTACGTGGAGAGACGCCTTGACACAAGCTAGTGCTAATCTTCGAAGTGGAGAAAATTTAGCAGATCAGGTAATAATATATTTATTTTTTTATTTGTATTATTTAATTGTTACCTATTTTCATTATAATTATTTGTTTGTATTATTTATTTGTTACCTATTTTCATTATAATTATTTCTTTGTATTATTTATTTGTTACCTATTTTTAATATAATTATTTCTTTGTATTATTTATTTGTTACCTATTTTTAATATATTTATTAATCTCCCACATTGTATAGGAACTTCAAGCACAAGCTTGGTATGGTGCTCAAACCAAAAGTAAAAATAAAGCATTCACCCGCCATGAATGTTGGAATGTTGTCAAAGATTGTCCAAAATTCAGAGTTGTGCCTGTCGGTCCAGAAGTTTTCATGAACAGCACCCCTCTACACTCTACACCCGGTGAAGATGAAGATGATGCAGAAGATGTGCCAGAAACGCCTCCCGTTGAACAAGCTTCGGGGTCGACCCGTTTTCCAATTAGGCCCCAAGGCAAGAAAGCTTCAAAGAGAAGAGGTAATGCTTCCAAGAGTGATTATGCAAAGTATATGGAAGACATTGCCCGTCAAGGTGAATTGTCTTTGGCCCGGGAATTGGCTAAATTTGAGGCTGAAAAGGCTAGAGAGGATGCAAGGTCTGCACTGATTATGCAAAAATTTGAAGCTGATCAAAGAGAAAGAGAACTACTTCGGCAAGAAAGAGAGCAGGGCAGACAAGAAAGAATGGCTCAACAAGATCGTGAGATTATGAAGGAGCCTTTAGAAGGGAAGTCTCCAAACTCTAAATATTTTTGGCAATCAGAGAAAGCGGACGTGGTGCGCAGGAGGTGTGCAAGAGAAGCGAGAGCAAGAGGAGATGGTCCTAGCAACACGGATTGGTTAGGTGAAAAGTAGCCAAACACTTTGTTATAACCGGAGCCCATAATTTTCCAATCAATTTGGGTTGTAATTTCTTATTCATTTAATAGAGTGTTGTAGACCATAATTTAAATTAAGAATATATTTATTTAAAGGTGGAGAATTGTTATTCAAAACACATGGCGCAATGAGAACGATTAAAACTTTTATCCGATATAACAAATAATATTATTTTGAATTATTTTATAAATAAATAAAAAAATACAAATATTTTATTGTTATTGGTTTTTCGGATAATGACACGTGGCACAACGAGAACGATTAAAAATCTTATCCGAAATTACAAATAAAATTATTATGTATTATTTTATAAATATAAAAAATACTAATATTTTATTGCCAATTGCCAGGGCAATTTAATTGTAGGGGTGGAGATGTAAAAAGCAATTGACAGGGGAATACACTGTTCATTAGGGCAATTACTGTTCATTGGGGTGGATTGAATAGTGATTGCCTGGGGGGAGGTGGGCAACACTGGACTTGCTCTAATCTTTCTACAAGTACTTTGAGCTCAAATCAAGCATATGAATATCGACTTTCACTTTGTCAGAGAAAAGATTCAAAGGAGAGATCTTATTATGCAATATATTCTTATTTTAGAGAAAATTGCAGATACACTCACCAAGGGTTTCATAGTCCGTCTTTGTGCATCATTAGCCAATTTTAACCAAGTTCAGTTGACATAATGGGTGCAATTGATTATCACGTGAAGATTAACTAATTTCTAGATATCTATTGTGAGTTATCAAGTTTAGTTAAGAATTGGTTAGGATTAATTAGATCACTTTGTAATTAAGTATGCTTAGCTCAAGTATATAAATAGGTCTATCGTAATTGACATTGTGTAAAATTCTGTCTTAGAATACATAAACTTTTTCACTCCTTGCTTTTTCTCTCTATTCTCAAATTGTGCTGCTCTCTTGGTTTGATTCAGCTAGTTACACTAAGATAAACATAAACATTGCGTGCTATTTGTTTTATATTTTTATAATTTCTGTGTTCATACTACTTTGTCTTATACTTTTCAAAGCCCATTTCTACTTTTATCTTGGTATTTTTCTGGAAAAATCTTAGTGGTACGTATCATTCAATAATACGGTTATTGAATGATCCAGATTAATATGCGGTGTATCTCAAATGAATCTTAAATCATTCAACAGTATCATTGAAGTTTGACCTTATGTTTCTTTTTTTATCTAGGTATGTTAAATCAAGACTTGGGAAAACACTGTTACGGATAAAACCTAATAATTCCAATGTGCATAAATATTGTTACACACAATACAAAAGTGTACAGCAACCCAAAATCCAGAAAAAATAAAAAGAAAATGCAGTAGACTAGTAATGTCATAATCAAATAAAATTGTGTTGTAAAACGACTACTTGGCTTCATATGGTCCAAAGATTGGACCCCCTTCCTACCCTTCCGTAATGACCCTCACCAAAACGGGATGCTGGATTCTTTTTCATTAAATTTTATAAAAATAGAATCCAGCGCTTTACTACTGTGACAAAAAATAATTATATTCATATATCTTAATGCGGGTTTTGATCCTTACCAACTCTCTATTTTCTTAACTAATCAAGTCACTAACACTATTTTTCAAATAAAAAATAAAAATACAATCCGACAATTTTTATTAAAATATTAATTAAAATAATAAAAGTGGAGTGAGAGGAGTGAAGAGGTTGGACCGAATCTGAGGTGGCTAATGGTGTGGGCCCCCACGTACTCAAGCCCAGGATTTGACTGAATAAACGGGGCTGCCCTGCCCACGGTCACGTCCCTTTCCACGATATGAGCGCGAGCGAAGGCGTTTTGAGTCTGCGTCCGGGCAGCGGTCAGCACCGTTCGGGCAGCTCTCTTTCTCTCCCTGCTTTTTGCACTCTCACTCCTCTCATCTCTCTCTGTGTGCGCGCACGCCTCACTCAAAAAAAGCGAAATTAGAAAAAAGCAAAAAAAAAAAAAAAAAAAAAAAATCAAGAGAGAGAGATAACTATTAAGAAATAAGAATCCCACGCAAATGCTCAGAGGAGAGAGAGGGAGAGAGTAAAAGGGGAAGTTTGGCGAAAAGGGTAGCAGAGAAAGCGAATGAAATGGTTGAAAATTTGTGATTTTTTAATTGGTGGGTTGTTTTTGGTGGTGAGATCTTAGGGTTTTGATTTTGGTGGAGTGGGTGAATTTTGTGATTTGGGGAAGTGGGTAATGGTGGGTTTGTTGTTAGGGTGAGATTTGTGAGCTGGATTTTGGTAATCTGAGTGAGTGTGGGGGGGTTTGGGGGGTTCTGGGATGGTGCGTTTGGGGGTGAGATACCATTTGGATCTGAGACTTGTAAAAAGCAAGTGAGAGAGAGATGGAGAGAAAGGTTGGGAATTCAGTTTGTCTCTGGTTGATCTTGGTGGCTCATCCACTATGGATGACAATGATGCTTGCTAATATGGAAGGTCTGTACTTGTTTGCTTTCTTTAGCTAGCCTTTACTTTTGCTGTTTTTCCTTTTTCTCGTTCTTTTTCCTTTAGAATTTGTTATCTTTTCTAGTACACAAAATTAAATAAATTACTTTATTTTCTTGATATTTCTGGAGATGGATTACTGTTATTCTGCTGTAAACATTTATGGGGTAGTAGAATTTGGTATGCTCATTTAAACTTAGTTGCATACCTTGTACTGGGTGTTGAAAGCCATTTATGAATCTTCAATATTGGAGTGTTTTCTTAAGCTTTTGATTTGCGTAGAGAACTGTTAAATTGATGTGGAAGCCGAACTTTAATGTGATAAAGCCTTGAAGAATCGTACTGTTTTATGGCTTTTATTGGTGTTTCGGTTGCTACACTTGATATTAAGTGCCATTATTTGATTTTCCAGTTGTGGCCTTCTGATGTGTGATTTCTGTGTAAACCTCTATATGTTTTGTAAATGTTATGAGTCAATAAGACTTTTGAGGGTGTAGTTGCCTTCCGTAGTTAATGAAGTGCTGTACCCACAGAACTTTATGATTGAAAACCTGAATTCAATCATTTGTTTCTGCTTGTGATCAATTGTGCGGCTCGCGTTTTGCTTTGTACATCAAGTCCCACAAATTCCACAAACTTGTATCTCTATAGATTATATGTACTGCTTTAAGTTCTCGTGCAATCTGTTTTTTCTGCATAATGGTTTTATATTTCGTTCTGCGTAATGGTTTTATATGGTACGCCTTTCTAGTGTATTTATGGCTTATGGTGAGCAACTAATTGCTTTTCTTGTTTTTACAAACAGGTGATGCCTTGCATAGTCTTAGGACCAACTTGGACGACCCCAACAATGTCCTGCAAAGTTGGGATCCTACACTTGTGAACCCTTGTACGTGGTTTCATGTTACATGCAACAATGAAAATAGCGTCATAAGAGTGTATGTTTTCTCACTCTTGACATCTTTAAAGAACGTGCTCTTGCATCATTCCCTTTGGGAAGAATACTCTACATGATGCTTTGTTTTATGTGTAATCTCAGTGATCTTGGAAACGCAGCCTTGTCTGGTCAACTTGTTCCACAGCTTGGCCTTCTCAAGAATTTACAATATTTGTAAGTTACTCAGTAGTTTAATTCTGCGCTGTTGCTTTCATTCTTTTTCTAAGTATTGTTTGTCCTAGTGGAGTTATACTCATTCCATTTGCTTTAATACATAGTATTTGATTGTTATGCATTTGAAAGAACGTAGTTATCAGCTTAGCACCATGGTGTAGCCTAGGCCATGGCTATCAGGTTGTTGGGGGCACAATATTCTCTCCATTTGGAAGATCTTTCATTGAGCTACTTCACTGGCAATACTAATACATTAAATTAGGGCCATGGTTGTCAGAATGGTTAGCAAACATGATGTGCAAATACATTGAATTACTGGGATAAATACAATTAGGTCATATAACATGAATCAGGCAGTATGATGGTGAAGAACTTAGTCTGCACTTTGAATCTTTTTCTAGTTCAGTTAGATATACTGGTATCTACTTAAAGGAAGGACGTAAAGTTATGAGAATTTGAGAAGTATTAATGGCAAGTAGTAGACCCTTAAACCTTGACTATGAAAGTTGGTGGTGGGTTGGGGCTTACTTTAAAGAAAAAATGTGGCACTGTATTGGGATAGGTCTTCATTTAGATTTTGTTACAAAAGAAAAGGCAGACAAAATAAGGTTTCCCAAGTTGATGAGTACAGTTAGTTATTGCAAATTATTCTCTCAACTTGGAAAGTATCTTTAAAAATGACATTTAGAGTTGGTGTTTTACATTTTATGCTGCAGTGAAACCATATGATGCTTGATAGTTAGACAAACTTATGGAGGACAGCTTGTTGATAATATAACGCAAGCCTCATGATTGCATAATGCATAGGATAATGTAAATAGCTAATCATTTCAGAGTAAGTTGACATGGGTGGGGGAAGCAAGTTCAAGCCTTTTGATCTGCCAACCTTATCTTGCCCAGTTAGCAGGATAACATATGTGGTTGCATTCATCATTTGCAGAATCACACTTATAGTCCTTATGAGCACTCGTGTTGTCTATTTTAAAGGAGGTTTTTCTATGACTACTAGAACTTGTGCATTTTATACCCGGATGAAAACTAACCCAAACCGGATAGTGACATGAACTGCATAAATACGACCTTTTGTAATCAAGTTGAGACCAGTTTAGATCAACCCAAAATTGTAATCTATTTATTGATTAGATTTTTGTAGCAAGCTTGTATCAGAAACTTTGAAAGTTCTTTGTCAACACAGTTATGGTAGCCCTCCATTTCTGAACAATGAGATGTGGCCCCGTGGAGAGATCTTTCCCTTATTTATAGTCAAGTTTTATTCAGTTCACATTATGTGTCCCGTATGTATTTGTAGGAATGTTCTCAAATTTGTCATCTCACATTCGTTCAGTGTTTGTGAAATTGTTAACTGGTTTTTTGGTTGCTTCTGATCCAGATCATAAATATACTCTACCAGTAGCTGTGTTCTTTCATTTAGACTAGTTTCAGTGATAGCTAACTTGTTAGAGTGGATAAAATTTGCATACTATTATTTATGTACAACATTATATTTGATTTGGGTTATCTCTTGCCCAATCTTTGAGATGTTCTTTGCAGTTGAACCTTGGGGGAAAGCCATATTGTAATAACATCTTTTGTATGCCCAGACCCTAAAGTAATGTAGGGTTCTTTGGCAGATTATCTGGAAATCACTTATCAATAGCATTGTTATTTTTTCTTGACATGCACGCTTTGAAATCATAATCTACATTTTTCGTATCATTTGTTTGCCTGAACCATCTGGTAGTATTGCGCAGTTTTTTCTGAACTATCTGTTGAACTTATCTGTTTTTTTTTTCCTATTTGATAGGGAACTCTACAGTAATAACATAAGTGGACCAATTCCTAGTGAACTGGGGAACCTAACCAGCTTGGTGAGCTTGGATCTCTATTTGAATAGTTTTTCAGGTCTAATCCCAGACACCTTGGGCAAGCTGTCAAAACTGCGATTCCTGTGGGTATACTTATCTTTTACCTTATTTCCATGTTGTAGACATAAGTACCATGTCATGCCTGGGATTTTTGGCTTGTATTCTGAAGCCTCAGGACCTAACAAAGATTGAAAGAAATATTTATTTGCATGGAAAAAGACATATTTTGTAAATATTTATTGCCATATTATTTCATCTTCGTAAATGGAAGAAAGGAAAATAATATATGCCATGATACTTCCATGTTTAAGATTCTAAATTTGTATTTGAAACGGTACATACAGTGATAAAATAACAAATCCATGCACCTCATTTGTAGATAGTGGAAAAGAAACTCTGAAACTGCAGAAGTCTGTACTTTTATTTTTAGTATAAAAGTAAAATTAGGGTTTAGGGTTCCGTGAGCATAGAAAACCCCTGGGATGTTGATGGTATAAACGAGCCTAAGTTAAAGTTTGTGGGCCTTCGTGGAGACAAACATATATCAAGTCAGGTGGTGTTATAAAATCATCATAATTATATTATACAAACAAGTGTACAACATTTCAGTCCAAAGATTAAGTATATATAAAACGTTGTGCTTGTGCTATTCTGTTAGACTAGCATAAATTACTTATTTCGTTGTCTATTATTGATTCAAACGAGGAATATTCTTTGATTGATTGTAGATCTTACCATGTATTTTCTTTAAATCCTTTGTGCAAGGATAGCCGGCTTAACAACAACAGCTTGGCGGGTCCAATTCCCATGTCATTGACTAATATCTCTTCACTTCAAGTACTGTGAGTGCCAATCTGATCCCAGTCTCTCTCACACGTCACATATCTCATGTTTAGTATTGTTCGTTGCAAGATTCTATGCTCTGATATTGCTTTCAAAATGCAGGGATCTATCAAATAATCGTCTCTCAGGAGTAGTTCCAGACAATGGCTCCTTTTCTTTATTCACTCCCATAAGGTTTCTTGTTAATGTACAAACTTTCTTGCGTTTTCTGACTCTGTTGTTGATGATTTCTGAATGACTGTTCTCTCCCATTTGCAGTTTTGCTAACAACTTGAATCTATGCGGCCCAGTAACTGGTCACCCCTGCCCAGGATCTCCTCCATTTTCACCTCCCCCACCTTTTGTCCCACCACCCCCAATTTCAACACCAGGTAATTGATCTTCCTGTTGTTGACTATTAAATTTCAGGGGTTTAGGGGATGCGTGTGGCATGTTTTCTTCCTGAAGCTACATAGTCAAAAACTTTGTAAAAAAGTAGAAGTTGTCCCAAAAAATCAACCCCAAACGGGCACATAGCATGTCTTTGCCCAAAGGCACAACCGGGTCATAGACTAAAATGTTTTAAGTTTTAATGTCTATATGTAGCCTGGTTATTATTTTTAAGTTCACTTGCAAGGAGTTATCAGTTATGTTTATAGTGGTTGCAGTTTTTATACATTACTTGGACAGTATTTTTCGTTTTCTTTTTGTTGTACTATTTTTTTCTCAATATTTTTCCCTGGTTAAGAACATGATTGCTGACCTATGGGAGGCTTTATTGCATTCATTCTCTGCAAAGGCAATCTTTGCATCTTTAGTTGGTAGATTTCTTCATTTTACTTCTGGTCTTGTCATTCCGTGTCCGCATGTAACCTTTTTATTGGGCTATACAACTGTGAGTAGCTGGTATCTAATCTTTATTTCAACACATATCAGGAGGTAATAGTGCCACTGGGGCTATCGCTGGTGGAGTTGCTGCTGGTGCTGCTTTACTATTTGCTGCCCCTGCAATTGCATTTGCATGGTGGCGCCGGAGGAAGCCGCAAGAATTTTTCTTTGATGTACCTGGTTAGTAATTTAACTGAAATATGAATCACTTACAGTTCAATAGTTTGTTTAAAAACTTACCAATATCTCTTGCAGCTGAGGAGGATCCTGAAGTACATCTTGGGCAGCTCAAGAGGTTTTCTTTGCGAGAATTACAAGTTGCAACGGATAGTTTTAGTAACAAAAACATTCTGGGTAGAGGTGGATTTGGTAAGGTCTACAAGGGGCGCCTAGCAGATGGTTCGCTAGTTGCTGTGAAAAGACTGAAAGAAGAGCGCACCCCTGGTGGGGAGTTGCAGTTTCAAACTGAAGTAGAGATGATCAGCATGGCTGTGCATCGAAATCTTCTTCGGTTACGCGGGTTCTGTATGACACCAACTGAACGGTTACTTGTTTATCCTTACATGGCTAATGGGAGTGTTGCCTCATGTTTAAGAGGTATAGCTTCATTGCATTTTAGAACACGTTTAGGATGATACTCTGGAAGTTTTCTTTCTCATTCAATGTGCTGTTTATTTAATTATCACTAAAAAAAATCCTAATCCTGGTTTCCACTTTCTTATTATTTTCTTATTGTACATTGTCCCATTATATGGTCTTGTCATATTCATGCCTTTATTTATGCATTATTCTAGAACGCCCGCCAAACCAACCACCTCTTGATTGGCCAACTCGGAAGCGAATTGCACTGGGATCTGCAAGGGGTCTTTCTTATTTGCATGATCACTGTGACCCGAAGATTATTCACCGTGATGTGAAAGCTGCAAACATTTTGCTGGATGAGGAGTTTGAGGCTGTTGTTGGAGACTTTGGGTTGGCTAAACTTATGGACTACAAAGACACCCACGTCACTACTGCTGTACGTGGCACAATTGGACATATAGCTCCAGAGTACCTGTCTACCGGGAAGTCATCTGAGAAAACTGATGTTTTCGGTTACGGTATCATGCTTCTGGAGCTTATTACTGGTCAAAGGGCTTTTGATCTTGCTCGCCTTGCAAATGATGATGATGTCATGTTGCTTGATTGGGTATGTATCTGTTCCATTATTACTCATTTTTGTGAATTCAATTTGCTTCTGCCATTGTTGCTGTGATCCGCTGCCGCAATTGAACATTTTCTTGGACTGTAGCTGTGAAGTTGCGTTGTAGCTTTTTATCCCTTGTGTAAACCTGTAGAAACCAACAAGCTGTTTTCTTGATAATATCCAATCTTAGAATGGAGCTAAGAGCTATTGAGAGAGTATCAGCCTAGGTAGGGTAGGAATGCTTAATGAACTTTGCTTATGTATACTAATAAAATATGAATATTGAGACAACGTAAATGTAAATTAACAAGATGAAGATTCTGTTGGAAACTTGGAAGTTTTTATTTATTTGCTCCTATCTGCTGTAGACACTTGGAATTATAAACAATCCACTTAGTGGTTATATGGCTCAAGTTTCTAGCTTGTCTCAAGAAACTCTTGAGAATTGCAGTCTGACTAGTTTTCCGTATATTTTTGTCGTCTAAATTCAATACCCAGTGTCATATTTGGTATATGTTGAGTCCGATGACGAAAGATTTGTATTTGCTTTCTGGTGTCATATTTGTTTCCCCATTCATGTGCATGCCTTGCGTAACTCCTCTCGTCTCTTTTGATTTAATAG
Organism: Gillenia trifoliata; assembly: GCA_018257905.1. Lineage (NCBI taxonomy): Eukaryota > Viridiplantae > Streptophyta > Magnoliopsida > Rosales > Rosaceae > Gillenia > Gillenia trifoliata. The sequence continues at coordinate 9,654,225 of CM031080.1, read as the reverse complement.
AGGAATTATCAACAATCTAGTGTGTGGGGTTTCTCTGAGTTTCTAAGAGAGTAAAATACAAGATTTCTACAACATCTAACAGAGCTGAGTGCTTTTCCAGGTGAAAGGACTATTGAAGGAGAAAAAGCTAGAAATGCTGGTTGATCCTGATCTCCAGAGCAATTATGTAGAAGCTGAGGTAGAGCAGCTAATTCAAGTTGCACTGCTCTGCACACAAGGCTCCCCAATGGACCGCCCTAAGATGTCGGAAGTTGTAAGGATGCTTGAAGGTGATGGCTTGGCAGAAAGATGGGATGAGTGGCAAAAGGTCGAAGTGCTCCGCCAAGAAGTGGAGTTAGCTCCTCACCCAAATTCTGATTGGATCGTTGACTCAACAGAAAATTTGCATGCAGTTGAGTTATCTGGTCCAAGGTGACCTTGGCGTGGTAGACGCGGGAAAAAGGGGGGAGGGGAGGAATTATTTTCTACTTAATTTTTAACCTACAATTTTTTTTTGTTCTTTCTGAATGACGATATCCTGATTAATGTATCTTATAAGGCCATTCTGCATTTTATTCATTACACTTGTGCATATGAGTTGCTTTGGTAAGGTGCAATTTGTATCATCTGCTGCATACTTATGCGCGGTCCAGTCGGTTTTTCACCTTATCCGTTTATACGCGGGCAGTCTTATCTCAGAATGAGTTCGAGTCCCGCAGTTAGAGCTGAATTTTGCTTAGATCAATTTTCTGGTCTTTTCTGGGCTTTGAGCGGCAACGAATTGTACTTAAACTTGGAAGCTTTTGCGGGAAAGTTGTGGTGTAAATGCATCATGCGTTATTTGGTAGTAGTTAGGATGTTGCTGCTACTGGCGGTAGTGGCTTTCTACACAACTTGGAAGCTTTTGGGGCTCCCAAGTGGCCGACTGGCCGTTCATTAATGGTGACCCAACTTTCACCCTAATTTACAATTAGTTTATCAAACTAAAAATTTGCTAACTGAGGTTCTTGATTTTAACAAAAATTGCGCTATTGATGATGTGGCACATATATGTGGGTCTCACATATCTAATTGTATATAAACCGAATCCAAAGTTCGGATGCAAGTTCACAATTTGTGGGTCCCCGTTGTGATTCTAATGTCTTGCCACGTAAGCAAATTGATCAAAAATCTCTCAAATGAACCAATGGTGCATGTTTTGTTAAATTCATACGCCCCATTTATGCTTGCATTGTGTTTCCCTCTTTTCGGCCAAATCGGAGGACCTAAAAAGATTTTCGGTCATTCTTTGATTATAATTTTGCTTTCTATAAGGTTGAATGGAATCCAAATAACACCCATCAGTCGGTATTTTTTTAGGGTGATGCTACAAAAGTCACATTTTATAAAACACATATGAACCGTCTCTCTAATAGAGTCAAGGCCCACCTTATTCCATTTAAAAATCACCTCAAGTAAGTCTAAAACTAATTTTTAGGGATTACAGTTGGAATCCATGTAAAGCATGAATACCGTATAATTTTCAAGCCAGCACTTACTAAGCTCATCTCCAATCAAAGGTATTTAGTCTCAACATTGAATAAAGTAGTTCCCAGCAAAGGGTATTTTGCAAATGAGCGTATTTTGGGGCTCAAATCAGACCCCCAAAAGGGCTAAAAAGTGTCAGCCCCCAGGCACTTGAACATTTTTTCCGTGGAGACCAGCACTTGATGGTACGGTGAAGAGGTGATGGAGCACATCGCGGAATATGACTTTCCATGCACCCAGGGGAATTATTGCAGTCTTTCTTGCATATTCCGGAGTTTTTAATCGTTGGATTTTTGTTTTAAAATACAAAAATTAAGATCCAACAGTTAAAAAATTCGGAATACCCCGTACTCCGGAGCACCCAAGAATTTTTGTATTGCACATAATCTGTTGCTCGTTGGCATCCAAGAGTTGGAGACTTCCAATATATATTCGGAAGGTTCTTGTCTTCAATGTTTAGGTTACGTTGTTGTAGTAAATAATTAGCCCTCCATGGTTGGGAGACAAAATTGTGCCCAGCGATTTTATTATCCCTCCATGGTTGAAAATGGCTTAACATGGGAATGCCCCTCGCATGTTAAGGGGCCTTAATTTTCTTGGGGATGATTTTCACACCTACTTTTTAAGGTCTCAGTCTTTTTTATTCTTTTTTATTTTTAGTCGTTGGATTGAATAAATCAAATAGAAACAACGGACTGTATTAGAGGCTAAAAAGATGTTTATCATTTCCCTTTTACTTAACTAAATCGCTAAATACAATGAATTACTCCCTTGGTTCAAAGTTCAAACTAACTAAACCAGCAAAAAGACCTTCAAAATTTGCCTCAAATTCATGTAAAAATTCCCCCATGAAGAAAGATACTGCATACATTATGACATATATATATATATATATATATACTCAATCATATTACAGTGATTACACCATACGTACCAAAAAAAAAAATCAAAATCAACTATTAAGAGCAAATGTGGAGTTATAAATTGAGCTTAATGTCACCCAAATCAAGCTCCGCAGCAATCTCCTCCAGCTGCTTCTTGACGCTCAAATCAATAAGCTTCGACCCCGACTGCCCGTACCTCACCGTGAACCCCGCCACCAAGCTCGGATCAATCTCCGTCTTGATCCTCACATTCTTTGCCCCCGTCAGCTTCTGCACCTGCTTCGCTATCTGCGCCAAGTGCTGCGACTCCAGCTTCACCACCGAGCTCACTATCGCCAGCTCCGTCTCCGTAATCTTGTTGTACACCACCTCGAACTCCTTTACGATGTCCTTTATCAGGTCGATCCGCTTCGCGTCCACCAGGATGTTCAGGAAGTTGATCGTGTGCGGCTGTAGCGCCGACGACTTGGCGATGTCGTCGAGCACCTGCCGCTTCTTCTCCAGGCCGATGGTGGGGTTGATGAAGAAGTCGAACACCGACGGCTCGCCGAAGAACTTCTCGATCTTTTCGACGTCGCCGGAGGTGGTTTCGAGCGTGTTGTTCGAGTTCGCCACGTCGGCTAGCGCGGAGGCGTAGCTGGCGGCGGCGGAGGCGTTCATGCGGGCGCCGAGGGATCCGGAGCCTGTGCGGCGGGCGGTGAGGGCGGAGGCGGAGAGTTTGAGGTGGAGGGGGGTGAAGGTGGAGGAGAAGGAGAAGGAGAGAGTGGTGGTTCGCGGGGTGAGGGCGGAGGAGAGTGGTGGGGATGGGGTTTTGGATTGGAGAGAGATTGGGGTGTGTTGGAGGGAAGCCATTGGTGGAATTGGGTGGCTCGCTCTCTTCTTTTTTTCTGATGATTTGTTAGAGAGAGATTGTGGAATTGGAAAAGAAGTGGCTTGGACCTTTGGGGATGATATGAGGGATGGATGGACGGTTGGGATGGTGGACAAGGAGAGGGATTGACGGTTGATATGTGATGAGCTTTTATCCTGAATTTCGAGTTCATAGCCACTTATTTTGGAGTTCATAGCCCCTTATATCTTTGAGGAGGAGATAATGGATTTGACGCGTGGATAACTTTTATAGGATAGCCTATATTTTCTATATTTTATAAGAGAAACTCTTATTAGAATTTATGGGAAAAATCGTACGTACCATTAAATAGTACGGCTATTAAATGGTTCAGATTAATATGCAATGGGCTCCAAATGAATCTTAAACCATTCAACTGGTACGTACCATTGAAGTTTGACCCGAATTCATGAGTTAAATTTAATTTCTTATTAGTGTTTTTAAAATAATACATGCGCTTTTAGATTACTAAAAACGCTTTTGAGAATGTTTTAGTATAAGAATTTAAAAGTGCTTTTAGGTTATAAAAAGTACTTGAACTATTTTTTGAGTGAAACTTTGGTGGTACGGACCATTAAATGGTTCAAGATTCATTTGTGGCCTGGACCATTTAATAGTCCGGCAATTGAATGATCCAAGATTAATTTGCAGTAGACCACAAATTAATCTTGAACCATTTTTTCCCTACCTTTTGGAGAAAAACACGTAAACGACTTTTTGTAAGAAGCACTTGCTATGTGCTTCTTTCATGAGTCATTTCTAGTGTTTATCAAGGCATCACTTACATTTTTATTAAAAATATTCACGTGCTTTTAATAGAAGTGCTAAAGCGCTTTTGAGCATAAGTGTTTGTTAGACAAACATTTTCGAATGGGCCTATCACGAATTGTTAGTGCAGCATGGGTTGGAATATTCTCATTTCTATCCAATTTTCTTGAATTTTAGGATCCACTTGATAACTATTCTTTTTAGTTTTTAGTATGAACTTTTTGTATTTGAGATTTCGGAAAAAGAGAAATGAAGAACGGTGGTGAGAGTGAAGGGAAGAAACAAAGAAGAATGAATGAAAACAAAATTGTGAAAGTGAAAATAACTTCAAAATAATTTTTAGGTTTTTTGTTTCTTGGTTTCATTTTGTGTGCATTTTCTTATACGCTCTTCTACATCTCTATTCATTCATCATTTTTTCACTTTTCTATATCTCTCATTTCTCCAATGTACTTCCTCTCTCTTTCGAAAACAAAAATAAAAGGCAAAATAGTTATCAAACGAGACCTTAATCAAAATTTTTGCATTTGTTTTCTAGCTCACTGATCATTTTTCTTCTAAATAGTTTAAATTTTAATAGGTATATGTGTGTAAAAATAAATCTTATGAAATTTGACACATCCCGATCCCGGACACGCCAGGTGTTGGGAAGTGCTGGCCGACACGTGTTAGGTGACGAAAGCCATTTAGAAAAATTGAAGAATAATTAAGGAAAATTGAATTAAATAAGGGTCAGAGTGCACGGAGTGTGCGGGCGGAAGAATAGTAATAAAATAATAAGTTGCGAACTGAGCAGCGGATACAAAATAATTACAAGAGTAGAGAACCCCTACATTGTCATACCACCGCATCTCGACGTCACAAGCTCCAAGCCAACTAATCCTGGAGGGGCGCAAAACATAAAACGGTGAGTGGGTCAAAAAGCAAAGTTTGATAAAACCGTTGTTTCCAAAAGTCTACTAACCCCTCACTGGAAAACAAGTATAGTTTGAGAAAATACGTCATACCCTTAGGCATGAATCTCAAAATACTATAAGAAAATACACGGGTACTCCCCGATAATGATTTACTGACATGCTCACCCATATGTAACACACACAAGTCCAAGTGGCTAAACCACAAGGAACAGGCTAGGTATATAAGTAATACGCTGAGTACTATAATGACGCGAGTCTAACGCTAAGCGCTGTGCACAAAGTGCGTCACACAAGTTCGAGTTGCCTAGTGCAACCTAGAACAGGCTAGTACCTACAATGGATCCAAAGCTGCGTAGCGGTACTGGTAGTGACTACTCCAAACGTCAAGGCTAGTCCTGGCCACAAGACTGAGTACTAATACCTGGGGTGTTATACATCTACTGATGAGCAATAGTATAAAACATGTATGGCAATATAATACGAATGTTCTACCTCCAACAAACGTATGTGATATGAATTATGCTAACAGTTTGAAGAAAGCATTGAAAAACCATACGTACATATACATTTATCAAAACAAAGACCCACTCACTCACCTGTAGGTAGCCGGGTCGTAGCCCCCCGGTCCTGGGTAGCCCCGGTAATCCTTTGGATAAGTCTCACCTATATGAGATATCACCGTAATAATGATTAAACTCATAAAGGTTACTAATTAACTAATTAATTAAACCTATCCCTTGTTTGCTCAACCAGGAGGTCCAAAACACCTCGAAAAATATCATACGTACTGCCCCTAGGTAGTACGCGTCGTCACGAGTCGCCTCGTGAAGACGGAATCGAAAAAGGAGGCTCCACGCGCCCCCACACGCGGCTCAAAAGCGGCAAGCCGCGGCTCCATGCGCTGTCTCACGCGCAGCTCCACGCGCGGCTCAGCGCGCAGCTCAGCCGAGCTGGTCAAGGCCGGTCTGAATGGGTTTGCTGACGTCATCGCTGGCGTCAGCGCCGGTCATCCCTACCAAAACTCCTGTCGCAGGCTGCGCGGCCGTCGCCGTCGCCGTCGCCGGAATTTTGGCCGGTTTTCTGGGTAATTTTTAAAGCTCCATATCTTCTTCATTTCAAGGCCAAATTTTACGTTCCACATATCAAAATGAAGCTGGAGAAGAGTAGAATCACGGTGTACCTTTGGATTGGTCGTACAAGCTCGAGAAAAGGCCTGTAATTGCCCCGAAAGTTGCGGTTCACTGTAGCTTTGTCGATCTACGTCAAAACTCAACCAAATCAGGCAAATGACCTATGAAAATTCATCTACTCAACGAGAGGAATACAATGGTGGTAATTAGAAACCTCACCTCAGTCTAGATTGGCCGGAAAATGGTCGGAAAGGTCCGGTTCTTCCGGTTGCGTTTCCCGTCAAACGGTTGGGAGTTTGGACAAACGATTTGCACCGTTGAGTCCACAGCGTCGAGACGAAGAAGGTGGTGATTTTTGTTCGCCTCGATTCGATGACTTTCCGTCGGTGTGCACTGTGCACACACGGTGAGAGAGAGAAAAGTCAAAATTGGGAAAAAAAAATAGAAAGTGACGGGGAGAAGGAAGGGGAAGAAAAGAAAAAGGAAAAGTGGGGTTTTGGGGGTATTTTGCACCCACCAAAACAGTAAACTTACACGCTCACGTGTACGAAATAAACACGCACGTGTAGAAAATATTCCCCATAAATTATTTTATAACAAACTTTTTACGAGATGTTACAAAATTTGTATATTTAAAAGCCGCTCGTATGTACAAATATGGATTAGGTTAGTTGACTAAGCCAATGTGTTTGCTCTCTTGATATAAGTTTAAAACTCCTATAAATTAGAGTAATTTAAAATATTGTCTTCTACCACTGCTATATAGTTGGCAGCATAAAAGGTATTAACAAAGAACAAGGACCAAGCTTCTCCCTTCATAAGTTCATAATCATAATTATATTTTGGTCGGTGGTTTGCCGCTCTTTGAACTCAAGTTCAAATTTGCATCGTCAAAGTATAGAATAAATAACATATCATGAAACTTTTTATATTTTACATACATATATATATAATTATTTCGAGCAGCAATACAATTGGTACATTGCTATCCCAATTGTCACCAAGACTACAACCATGAACACCTCAACAGAATCAAAAGCACAAACTCACCCATTAAATTTACATAACCAACTACTACACAAATAACTGAAAACACCATATAACAAAAGTTGTGTGATAGTATAAACATATCCCCTGACCAGCAAGATCCTGAGAAAGAAAAATTGAGCCGAGGAATAAAACGATAAATACTCAACCTCAGCGTCCTTGGGTAGGGAAAGGATTATCTGTAGAAGACTGAGCACCAGATCCGACATTTGAATTTTGCGATGTAAATAAGTTTGGGTACGAGAAGTAGGGGTCATCATCCATCGAAGCCAATCTCTGAGGCTGATGACGAACAGGCTCATGTTCAAAAGCTTGATCATTGGAATGTGGGGAATCAAAATCGACATTAAGTGGTTCCATAGTGATAGACGAAGCATTTGATATCTCTGATCCCTGGCCATATAAATTGATTTGATGGGGTACCGGAGAATTTATAACACCATCAGAACCACCGTTAGGGATAAGATCATCGGATTCTGGTTTTTCTCTAGTATCCGACTGATTAGGAATGTCTCCATGAAATGGGTTTTCACAGCTATTTTCAGGGACTTCTTCGCTGTTCTTCTTGGTAATCTCGTTGATTCTGACCTGTGCAAGACTAGCTGCTGAGCGAGCCGCTGTGGCTGCACGTTCTGCAGAGTCTGCAGCAGCCTGAGCAGCAGCTAACACATCCTGCAAATCGACATTGACCTCACTTCTTGTTCGTGAAAGAGAGGCTGGTGGACTGCTTTGTCTTGTAGAAAATGATGCAGAAGAAAGTGATGGGGGAGAAATAAATGGCAAAAACTGCTTATCCTCCACACCACCAACCGAAACATGAGACTGTTCCTGATTGTTAGCCACTGATATTTCTTCCATCACTTCTCCAGACTCAAAGGATGGCTCTTTGGATTGACTTTCAATGGACCCAAATTTTTTTGACAAATCATGACCTATTTCAGGGTGTGGTTGGGTTGGTAAAGGTGGAGGCATCACTGGTGCTGAGGCTGGATTTGCACTTGGTCGTAGTGATACATTAGGAACTTCAGGAAAGTCTAATGAGTCCAAACCGTCATCAGAATCAGACAGTTCTTTCTGGGCTTGGTCTGGGGCGCATTGCAATGTTTCATCATGTTTTTCTTTGGGAAGGGGCAATTTAGACCCACTTACAAACTGTGTCGAACCACTCTGACAATGAGAGAACAGATTTAAGCAGACAGTGAAAAGGAAAAGGGAAAAAGGACAAACAAAAATAGACCAAGCAGGGAGGTATATGCTTACCAACAAATCTTCATGCGGTTTGTAAATTTCAGCTTCAGATGCAGCAGCATCCCAATCCAGGTCATGCTCTTCAGCAATTTCTTTCAGAAGCTTCAATTTTTTCTCAGGTGAAGGAGCACGAACAGATAGCAGTTCTATCAACTGCAATCAAAATGAGTGTCACAAACAGAAAGTAGGAACCTAAATATCATGAACAGAACCCTTGCAGTTTTAGTTCACTAAAAGATGAATATCATGGGAGAAACAGGGAGTACACTACAAAAAGAAAGTTCATAAAACCTGGCGATTGACACCACAATCCGGTATGAGCTCTGTTGCAGCTGCTACAAATTCTTTCCCATATTTTGAAGCAAATAGCATTTGAACTTGCAGCAACTCTGGCAGATCAGCACATCTTGGCGCAGCAAAACACACACTGGATATTGCTTCTTTCAAGTCTAGAGGGCATTCCCTGTATCAAATTAACAGTTAAGTTATTACGTTTTTAAAGATTAGGTGAATTTTAAAATGTAAGTAGCTACAAAACTTAGCTTACTAACTTTTTTGTGCGAAGACTTAACAAACTTAAATGCCAAAAAAGTAAATCAAGAAGCACAGACAACATTTAATGTGACAAAAACAATGGTTGAGATAGTGGAAAGATGAGAAGATCAACCACATGAACCTAGTAAAGGTACACTGACTAACCAATACAATTAGCTAAGTGATACTAGAAGTGCATGTGTCGCAACCTACCTCGTAAAGTAACAAAGGTGGGTTATGTGGAAGTGCCATGTGAGTTAATGGAATTCCCCCCCACCAATGTATTTGAGGGTTGGGGTTGTAATGTGCACGTGGTATGCCATCTTGAACACCACAACAGTTTGTAAAGTCTTAATACAGTTAGAAATTCCATAAAAGGTTCATCAGATCCTCCATCAAGGAACAAGGATAGAGACAAAATGAAACTTAAACAAACTTCCTATAACTGATACTATTGTACTCCCTATTCCAGAAGCAGCACGACACTAAACAACCGGGTGGGGAATAGAGACAGTGATCCCTGCTAGCATTTATTCGGTTTAGTGACTCAATTGTAATTTTACAATGACAAGCTATGTTTGGTTTCTAGAATATAGCAGTACAATATGACATTAAATATTTTATTTGTAACAATTTGGGAAGAAAAGTACAAGCCGAATACAACTGTCCAGCTTAGCTAAAGTGGTCGTGTTCCCCAAGAAGAAAAACCAATCACAAGTTCTCAAACTTTCTTTTTCCTTTCTTCTCTCCCCAATTTTTTTAAAAACCAGCTGAAATATATATGAAACTAGAAAGCCAGAACAAGCTTAAAGAGAGAAAGCCTGTCAGTAGCATGTTTTCTATGGAATTGCAAATAACTGGACTTATACTGTGCACAATCAGTTAAAACACCCAAAAGGACTAAAACTCCACTTGGAATGTGGGGACTGTTTGTCCTCTTTGCTAACATGTGGTTTAAAAGGCTCTTTGAAGTGCTCCAAGAAGATTTAAGTTTTCTGCTGTTTCTGTGAACTAAAGTTAGTCAAATCATCCAATGCAAAGTTGCAAATAACAACTAACAGATCTTTAGTTGGTCATGTAAGGAAATTGAAAATAAAAAAAAAATTATTCAGAAGAATATTTAGGTTATAAAATCAAAGATACATGAGGCATTTTTTCTAATTTAGATTATCATAAAGTAATTACATATACAGATAAAAATCTAACAAAAATCTTTGATAAAATGCGGGTGGGGAAATAGGTATGGTGAGTGGTGCAAAGGGCTGGTAGCTTAAGTGGTTAAAACCTTTCACCCCTATACCCAAGGTCCTGTGCTCGATCCCTCCAGTATAAAACAAAAACAAAATCCTTTGATGTCATTCAGAGAAATTTTACTCTTTATCTAGTAAAAATGGACTTCTTTTTCACTGCACCCCTGTCCCCACAAGGAAACAAAGAGTACAAATGCATAGAGGATTTTTCAAAACATCCAATGTTTTCAACATATTCGTAAAGTAGAAACATAGACGTACTCCTATTAATGTGGAAAATATACCGTACTAGTCGATTCGAATTAGAATAAATTGTAAAATAATCCATAATCATTTAACCCACCCTTAGTACTGAAATGGGTACTTTACAAGAAAGAATTACTTGTTAATATATACTTGAGATGTTTGTTTTCAATCACATTTTCAACAATAAATTTCACTCTTTTTTAAATCATAACTGGTTCATGATTTCAGTAATACATGCCTGTACTAGATCCACGAGATGCACCCTAGATCAGCCCAGATTTTTGACTAACACATAACTGAACTGCTTGCAAGTTTAGAAGGAATTACAACGTATCAATTGCTTTTTAAGAATTAGATTCTACAAATAAAATGGAAGCATGCATCAATCAAAAACTAAATCTTCCTTTATACAATCCACAGACAGTCATTCTTTCACTATACGAAAAGATATGTATGGATGTTTTCAAAATTTTCAAAAATCGACTTAAATTTGATTCGGTGGAACCTAGTTAACCAACCCCCATAGTTGCATATGTACTTATGTAGTCATTCAAAAAGATAACAAGCATAGCAGCATGCATCATAACCCATGCTCCTCAAATCATCCCAGTTTTTTTCATTCACAAAATCTACAGTACTGTGACCTCCGTAGAGAGAATATGATATATTGACATAATTCAGCTTAGGTTCCACATAGAATATAAGCTTATAGAAATGCTAAACCAGAAGGTTCGGTTACAATAATATTTTTATAAAAATCAGAAATAGAAATTGAATGCTAAATTATTAGAAAAAAAACAAAAACATGGCACGAGGAAATCATCAGTTTAGAGAATAACCTTTGTGATTCAATAATTGGAAGGCGGACAGCAATAAGCTCACAAAATAGCTCAAGGATCTCGTGAGCTGCCATCATATTCTCTTCTCTAATAATATGCTCTACCTGAAATATATATATCAACAACACCATTACAATGTGATCATTAGAAATACCCAAACTAAACTTTTTCTTCATACTTCTAATAGGAGTACCCCAACTCATATATTCCATAAATAGCAAAATATCTTAGTATTACCCGAATCCTAGCAGTAGCCTCTTGGCCAGTTTCAAGAAGCTTGGCAATGTCGCGGCGCATCTGTTTAATCTGAATTTCTCTCCTGTTCCGCAACAATTTTATCCGCGGAATCGTCAATTTCAGCAGGGTTTTGCTGCACACATAAATTGCAAACTTACATAAAATCACCGCACGGGAAACCAAAAAATTAAAGTTGCATTACACATCCACAGAACGCAAATAATTCAAAACCCAAGTCCACAAAATCTTCAGTATATCATACTATAATATAATGCGTTTCCTAAGAAATTAAAATTTTGTAAAATCTCACACTTCCTCAACAGAAGAACAGAAATACCAAATCTATCCAACTTTTCGATCTCAACAATTTAGAAGAAATTAACACGAAAAAAGGACAAACAACTGAGAGAGAGAGAGAGAGATGAGTGATGGGTACCATTTGGCCGCTTTGAAACCCTTGTTGAAGAAGGAATCAAGCATCGACATGGCCGATGAAAATCCAAATCCCTAATTCCCAAATCAAAGATTCAATCTTTTCACTGCGTCTTCGATTTTGTTGATGTCGCAGAAGCTGAAGGAATTGGATGAAGATTGAATAATGATTAGTAGCTGAGGAGAGGACTACCTGCTACGTAAAAGTGACACACACAGAGTGTTTGGCTACGGACCAAACGCGTGCTTACGAGTTTGCTTAATCGACAAGGACTCCCTTCCTGCGCGTACTGCCTTGTTTGCGCGGGCGGTCTCTGTGCTGTGCGCTTATTTCTTAATTGTAGGGCCAAACACTGCCTTATTTACTCCCGGTTTTGAGATTTGTTATCCAAGATAGGATAGGAGTTATATACAATGACTTCACTATCACGTAGCGTTTCGAATCTAATAATATATTGTTAAATGTGTTGTGGTCTGTGTTCTGAAGGGTTAAGAACAAGGAGATTGTAGGTCTGCGGCACAAAGAAGATAGAGAGAAATAGGGTTGAGGGAAATTGTGTAATTTCCCTTATGCTAGTCCCTTTATTTATAGTGAAGTAAATACAATCATAATAGAGCAATAACTTTAGGATAATGAGAATATCCCAATCCATATTTATTTAGGATTTACACAATCACATTTATCACATGTTAATATTATTTACAACACTCCCCCTTTAGCAAATACTCAAGTAGATATCGCATCAGATCTTCAAGATGATGTAGAGATAGTTGATGAAGTCGTCTCGTAGGCACAACAGAGAACACGCTAGTCTCAAATACCGAACTTGCATAAAGAAGTAAACCTCACAAAACCTGGCTATGGTAAAACCCAAGGCGGGACAAAACCCATAGTCTAAGGAGAAAAGTGAGTTAATGCAAAGTCAATACTAAACATCTACCGGATGTCAGTAGGACGTACACAAGGGTATAACCAACTCAGAATGGGTGCCTCATCAAAACCTCGTCAAGCAACAAAAACCCACTGGAAAAAATGATCCTGATCGTAGGGAAAATAGTAGATTAAGGTCAAGCGACTATACTTCAGGATACTCCTCCTGAGTTTGATAAAATTCCAAATGAGAAACTAACAATGTTGCAAATCAAACAATTTACGCATACCAATTCCTTGAACAAGCTTCTAAAAAGTAGACTTCGGCAGTGACTTGGTGAAGAGGTCGGCAATGTTGTCTTGGGAACGGATTTGCTTGACTTCAATCTTCTGATGCTCTTGCTGCTGATGTGAGAAGAAGAACTTCGACGCAATATATTTGGTGTTGTCTCCTTTGATATATATATTTTCTTGATCTAGTCAATACATGAGACATTATCTTCAAAGATCGTTGTCGGGACATCAATGACAGAAGAAAGTCCGCAGTTGCTTCGAATATGCTCAACAATAGCTCTCATCCAAAAACACTCACGAGTAACTTCGTGGAGGGCGAGAATCTCATCATGGTTCGAAGAGGTAGCAACTAGGGTCTGTTTAGTTGACCTCCAAGATATTGCGGTGTCTCCAACGGTAAAGACATAACCCATTTGAGAACATGCCTTATATGAATCAGATAAGTAACCCGTGTCAGCATAACCAACAAGGCAAGCATCATTCCGAAGACCAAGGGGTTGTGATCTATTCTTAGATGCATAGGGATATAATAAACCCAAATCCGAAGTACCCTTAAGGTATCGAAGGATGTCTTTAACACCATTTCAGTGTCTGCGTGTAGGCACGTTGCTATATCTTGCAAGAAGATTAACTAAGAAAGAGATGCTCGGTCTAGTGCACTGAGCTAAGTACAATAAAGGGCCGATTGCACTTAGATATGCAACTTCAGGCTCCTAAACCTCTTCCTCATTGTCTTTAGGACGAAAAGGGTCTCGTTTTACATCTAGCGTTTGGACAACCATAGGAGTACTCGAAGGTTTCGCTTTATCCTCACTAAAACGACGTAACACCTTCTGGGTGTAGTTCAATTAGTGGACCAGAAAACCATCCGAACGATGCTCAAGCTCCAGGCTGAGGCAACATGGAGTTTTGCCAATATCTTTCATCTCAAATTCTCACTTCAAGTACGAGGCAGTTTTCTCAAGTTCCTCGGGGGTCCCAAGGAGATTCATGTCATCGACATAAACTGCAACTATCGCAAATCCGAAATGTGACTTCTTAATAAACACACATGGGCATAATTCATTATTCAAATATCCCTAACTAATCAAATACTCACTTAGACGATTATATCACATCCGTCCGGATTGCTTCAATCCATAAAGTGAACGCCTCAATCTAATTGAGAGGGTGTTCCGTGGTCTAGAACTGTTTGATCCAGTCAATGTAAGTCCTTTGGGAACTTTCATGTATATTTCTATATCAAGATCCCCATAGAGATACGCAGTTACCACGCCCATAAACTGCATATTCAATTTTTTGGAAACTACCTAACTTATTAAGTAGCATAACGTTATGACGTCCATTACGAGGGAATAATTCTCCTCGTAATCAATCCTAGGGTGTTGAGAGAAACCTTGCGCCACAAGGCGTGCTTTGTATCGCACTATCTCATTCTTCTCATAACGCTTCCTTACAAAAATCTACTTATAGCCAACGGGCTTTACATGTGGTGGTGCAAGAACTACATGTCCAAACACTTTATATTTCGCAAGCGAATCAAGTTCGACCGAGATTGCTTGTTTCCAGTTTGATCAATCGGTTCTTCATCGACATTCATCAATAAAACGTGGCTCAATGTCATTGCTCAACATGATATCAGTAGCTACTGCATTTTCAAATGCATCATCGACTATCATCTCATTCCTATTCCAAAGTACATCCAAGCTAGCATAATGGACCGAAATCTCACGATTCTCGGGAGGCAGATTTGTCTCTTCAAGGACACTACCGTAATCTAGAATAACCTCATGCGTTTGAAAGGATGAGTTGGCGATGGTAGGATTCGAACTAGGCTCACTAGTTGGCGTCATGGGTTTTCTCTTCCAGGGTTGTGAATCCTTTGAACCAACAGGTCTGCCACGCTTAGGGTAGGAGCAGATGATTGGCTAGCCACCAGGGTATCGGGCCGTGCATCAGGTGCAGCCATATGTCCTTTAGGGGTGTTTCGTCCTTTAGGGGCGATGGTTTGACGTACGTTTGGTACATCTTTCTTTGCAGGCACGTTTGCAGCTGGTATATATGATCTCGTCACTTTCGCTAGATCTGTAAAAGCATCCGGCATACTTTGAGCAGCGCTCTGTAGATCCAAAATACATCGCACCTCAGTTTCAGACTGAGTAGTACGGGGATCTAAATGAGACATAGTGGGATAGACCACGACAATTTGCGGCGTTCTTCAGGAACAACTATGTTCTTATCTTCCTCTAACGTCGGAAATACTGTCTCATTAAAATGACAATCCGCAAAGCGAGCGATAAAGAGATCGCCTGTCAAAGGGTTCTAAGTAACGAATGATTGAAGGAGAATCATTTTGGTACGTAAGGGCGGCGCAATTGGCACATAGACCGCATAACCAAAAATGCGCAAATGAGAGATGTCGGGCTCATATCCAGTTACCAACTATAACGTAGAATAAGGTTGGGTCAGGACGGGTCTCAGGCGGACCAACATTGTTGCATGAAGTATTGCATGACCCCAAGCAGATATCAAAAGTTTGGTTCGCATTACCAAAGTTCGAGCAATCAATTGAAGACGCTTAATGAATGCTTTTGCTAGGCCGTTTTGGGTGTAAACATGGGGTACAAGATGTTCAACATCAATCCCAATAAATATGCAATAGTCATCAAAAGTTTTCGATGTAAATTCTCCAACATTATCCAGTTGAATTGACTTAATCGAATAATCAAGGTGGTGAGCCCTTGGCTTAATAATTTGAGCTAGGAGCTTGGAGAATGTAGTGTTACGGGTGGACAAGAGGCACACGTTCAACCAATACCATAAAGTATCTAAATGGTCTGCAAGATAGTTGAATAGGTCCACAAATGACCCCTTGAATCCTCTGAAGAAATTTGGGAGGATCCTTTTGGATCTTGTGCATGGATGGGCGAGTGATTAGCTTGCCCAGGGAGCATGTTTGGCATGAAAAAGTGCGAAGAACAAAGTCCTTACTGCGGGTAAGGGGATGCCCGTGAGAAGTATTGAGGATACGATGCATCATAATTCGTCTAGGGTGTCCCAAACGGTCATGTCAAAGCAAAATTTTCATTGCAAGCCCACTATTAGGACTAGCCACATGGTGGACTTCAATGGAGTGAATGGTTGTAATATACAAGCCATTTGGAAGATGCTTCATCTTCTCATGAATATGCTTCTGGTCATATTCATAGGAAGTGATGCAAAGGAATTTAACTTTATTTTCTTCAGAAATTTCAACGTGGTAATTATTATCTCGAATATCTTTAAAGCTCAACAATGTTCTTCCAGAACGGGGTGAGTAAAGTGTCTCTTTAATGGTTAATTTAGTACCATTAGTAAGTGGGCAGTGCCATACCCCTCAATCAGGTTAGATGAGCCTAAAAGGGTTGTTAGAGGTAATATTTTAGGTATAAAGTTAGTAAAATAGGTGTGTTCACGCAAAATGGTGTGCGTGGTTGCACTATCTGCCAGACAACTAACTTCCCCACAAGACATACCTAGAAATAAATTAATTAAATTGGTCACATATATAAGGAAATTAAAATATCATTCATTCAATTAATCATTCAAGAAATAATATCCATAAATTAATATCTAAAAACTTAAAACAAATCATCCAAACAAAAAGGAAAAATGATTCAAAACTTAAACCAAGAGATAGGGGGTTTGGCCACTTAGTTGTTTTTAGCCACCTAGTGGTGATTTTTGGCCAACATATAGGCCTATGTCTAAATTCTAATCTTCCATCGGGGTAGATGCTTCTTGAAAATCAGAAATCTCCATGGTAGTATCTTCGGGATTCTCCACTTAAGCAAGATTAATCTCTACAGCTTTACGACATGAATGATACTCAACAATAGCGTTAGCTGAAGCTCGGCAAGTGTGAGACCATTGGTCCTGAGAACCACAGCGGTAACACAAACTCGCCTCTTTGGTTGCCTTGCTCTTAGTCTTGAGGTTTGAGGCTTTGGGAGCTAAATTGTTGCGCTTCGGGGCTTTATTTCCTCTCTTAGATTGGCCTACACTTCTGTTGACCTTGGGCTTGTAGCTTAGAGTTAGAACCCTTGCCTTTCCCACCATGCCTCTGCCGTCGGTTTTGGCCTCAATTCGCGTTAAAGTGTGCTTTAGGCATAGCGGTCGAGCCAGTAGTGTTATATCCCACATCGACCAACGGAGAGGGGGTGATGTGCCTTATATGTACATGCCCACCTCCAATTAGCACGAGGCCTTTTGGGAGCTCACCTGCTTCGGCAAGTTCGCCAGTTTGGGCTAGAGCAATCCCACGATGGGTGACACTTGGGAAGTTGCTCGTGAGTTCCAGAAACAAAACCGTGAGGGCGTGGCGCGGGACCAGCATGTCGATGCTACGGCGGAGTGGTGGGATGTGACGAGGACGGGTATCGAGCCACTCTGTAGTTCGGTGCGGATGTGCGAGCGGGCAGGGTTCCCTTTTAAGTGGGGTGGATTGTTATATCCCACATCGACCAACGAAGAGGGGTGATGTGCCTTATATGTATGCCACTCCAATTAGCACGAGGCCTTTTGGGAGCTCGCAGCTTAGTTCCATCGAACTCAGTTAGCGGATTTGGGCTAGAGCGACGCACGATATTGTCCGCTTTGGGCCACGCCCTCACGGTTTTGTTTTACCGGGAACTCACAGCGACTTTCCGATGGAGGGAAATCACCATGTGGGTTACTGTAAACTGCCGATGAATCAGCAGTGGCTGTGCTAGTGGAGGTGAGATGTACATGAGCACATCACCCCACCATTGACCGTATTGAGATATATCCACCACTTAAGGGAACCAGGCGTCCTCGCCGGCCACATCACGTACCAAGCAGTGGCTCGTATATTCTGTCACATCCCGGGCCAGAGCTCCGCCGTAGCACGGTATTGTCGGCGACCACGCCCTCACGGTTTTGTTTTGAACTCATGAGCAACTTTTCCAGTAGGTCACCCATCTTGGGATTGTAGCCCAAACTCCTTCGGAGTTCGATGGAATCCAGTCGGTGAAACTCCCAAAGGCCTCGTGCTAATTGAGTAGGCATGGCCTTATAAGGCACATCACCCCCTCTTGGATTGGTGATGTGGGATATAACGAAATAGGTCTAGCTTGATGATTTTTCATCAACAATGGTTTTTACTTTTTTAGCAAGTAGTAGACAAAGAATCAAATCAGAAATTTAGTGAATTTTTGTGCCTTATATTGTTGTTGTAGGACAATATTGGTAATGAAGTTGAATAGGTATTCTTTAGGAGATCTCTGTTCGATCAAGTCTTCTTTGCAAAACTTAAGTGATCGGTTCGACATCCTTGAGTTGTGCTCATTCACGGACTTAAAGTCTTGGAGCGTAAATGTTGCCGGTCATGTCTTGCTTGACCCGAAGATATCTCTTTGATGATCAAGCGCTCTTCTAGAGCGAGCCATAGGCACCTCTTGGATCCTCTTCAGCAGGTGCCTCATTTTCTATTGTCGTCATGCGTATGTCTTGGGATGAAGATCATGTGGCGTTTTGCTTTGTTAGCTTCACCAATTGGGTTATTCGTCTTAGTTTCAATGGTAATAGTAAGACTCTTTGTAGTGAGGTGAAAGACTTCATCTTGTACATGAGGTAGTTCCTTCCCGAGACTTCTAGAGTGGTAAAGTCAAGTTTGTTCCAAATTCGACATGTCGTATACTTGAGGAACGGGATTGTGGTCAATCTTATGAAAAACGATCCATAGACATGGAGTAGAACATTCAGTTCTATTAGACATATTTTGATTTAAATTTTCATGAAAACTATGGGTTTTGTGGGTATTTATTTTATTTTTATGAAAACTTTAGGTTTCATAGCACTTATATATGGAGAAAACTTCATGTTCATGTATACCTACAATCAAATGCAATATATAGAAAAATAAAAATAAAAACTATACATAGCACTAACTGAAGTAAATGAGCCGTAGGTCTCTGAGACAAGCGAGTGAAGTATGATTCAAAATAATTTGAGTGGATTGAGTTTGGAACTACGAGGTCCAAATGAGAAATAGGCGCTGCGAACCCGACTAATCGGTGCGGGTTGCAAGCGCACAGGCCTTGCGGGATGCAGCCAAAATGCGAAATGGGATGTAGCCACTTAAAGCCCAAAAAAAATAAAAAGGTTGATGGGTGGATTAGGCCACATAAGGTTGGTTTCGTTTGCACGGGCCAATTTGCGGGGAAATGGGAAGGCCTATTTTGGGGCGGTACAGTGGATGGCGACCCAAAGACAAAGACCGGAGGTCTTGGTGGCTGCAAGAACTCGGCCAGAAGTGGGTGTGTTAGCTCGGTCGAGAAAAAGAGCGCGGCACACACATTGCTGCGGGTTGTGGGGCTGGCTGGACGGAGGTGTTACAACCCGTTCCAAAGTTTCATGTAAAAAAATTACCAAAATACCCCTAGTGAACAAATGATGACTATTTCAAAACGACATGTGGGAAATTATTTTCTTTACATATTCAAGTAGTACTTGGCCGATGAACACGTGAACGCAAAGCGGAACTCAATTTGGAGTTAAATTAGTATTTGCGAACTTTAAAGTTCGAGGCATTTTAGTAATTTTACGCTCCTAGGTTAGTAGAGGGTTAGGGGGTTTTAACCCGGCTCTTTTCCCCTCTCACTCTCTGCGTTCTCTCTCGGCCAAAACATACCAAATACATGAAACTCCTAAATTGGTTTAATCCCAAAACTATCGAAACACCACCCAAGACCATAGCGAGATTAGGAACGATCTCTTCGTTCTCGACAAGGCGTAATTTTAGAATTCTCAAACTCGAACCAAATTGGCCAAGCCCGATACTAGAACGAAAACGACAAGCGTCCATCGAGCTTCCTTACAATCTAGGCTTAGGTAAGCCTCGAAACCATTTCCATTGGTCTTATCACGTTGAGTAGGTTCGATTTCATATAAGAAACTGGCGTAAATTTTGTTGCAATTTTGGGTAGAAACAATTTGGGGTTTGTCAGGACTTTTCGGCCAATTTCGGGCCACTTTCGACCATTTTCGACCCCAAATTGGTACGAAAATATTCTACTCTTCAATACCCAATAATTTGATATATGGATCATCGAACTTGGTTGAGAAGCGAGGAAGTTATGAATTTTGAAGTTTTGAAACAATTAGAGCTAAATTTTCAGTTCCATTGAACCGGGCGCTGACTCAGGTGGCCAGAGCAGCGGCGAGAGGTTGAGAGGCGACGGAATATTCTGTGGCAAGTAACGAGAATATTCTACGGCGGGCGTCGACATATTAAAGTCGATTAAGGTATATTCCGTTAACTTTAGCGCGTCGTTAGAATCCCAGCGGCTCGGTTAAGAATTCCATTAACTTTGGGAAGCGTCAAAGTTAACGGCGGTCGTCGGCGGCACGTGCAGGCGGGTGCTGGCGTGGGGATGCGTGCCGGCGCGTGGAGACCCTAGCAGGCGCTTGTCGCGTGTGGAGAAACGCGTCTTGTGGGGGAAAGGTTTCTCGGGTCCCAGAAAATCATTTCGGAAGAGCAGATTTTCGCTAAAATAATATTGTTTTTAGATTCTTTTATTAAGGGTAGTTATTATTCATTTTGAGGATGCTTTTAATATTGTTCCCTAATATTAAATAGGTCATCTGACTAGATCCTTCGAACGGACAACGAGGAGGATTATACTCCAGAGTACTTGTGTGAGTGGACTTTTGTTTTAATAAATAGTTTTTATGCTTTGAAATATTTATGGTATTAATATATACATGATTTAAAATGATTTTGAAGCATGAATATATATATATATATATATATATATTATGAAATATTGGAACATGGTTTTGGTTATGCATAAATGTATTGGTATTTGGTATTTGTTTTGTGAGTATACCTGTTATCGCGTTGTGTAATTATTGAAATTATGAAGTTTAAGTTATTCTTTATTTATACACATGATGTATATATGTATGTTTTCAAACACACTTGGTATGATTTCACTACGTTGTAGTACCGTCTCACGGCAGTAGGACAAGTCTCACATGTTTGGGTCACATGCCTTTGTTCTCGAGGGGTATTGTCGTGTCTACCTTAGTGCGCTTGTCTTACGTTTATGTTTATTTTTGGGGAAGCCCATGACGTAGAGGCTGGTGTGGCGATAACGCAAGTGCTTTATGTGTGTGTGGTACTAGGAGTACAAATGGATTGATAACGTAAAGTGCTTGTAGGGGTTGGGATGAGGTTCCTCAACACGTACATGGGTGATGCACATATACCCTTGTGTTGGTTTCTTTATTATACATATTGAACTATATTGCGGTATGACTTTTGGAAATACAAAATGGTTCATTACGGTTTACACTTTGAGATCTAATTTCTTTATATATAAAGTATGATTTGATATATACTATGTTAGTATGAGCTTATATATGCGATTTTCAAGCAGGGGTTAATATGTTGAAAGAAGGCTTTAGAAAACTTTATTTTTCGTCCCTCCTTTTGTTTTGCTCCCCTTCGGGACTTAGTAGCGGTGCACATCGAGGTGACGTCGAGACATTTATTTGGCAACTACGAACTTTTCAGAGCCAATGTAGGAATTTATTTTTCTTTCGGTTTCTAAATAATATCCACCCGTGTTGTGGATAAGATTTTAGGAGATTGATTTGAACTTTTATTCAGTTGTTTATTCTTAACGCTTTGAACCTTGTGCGTGTTGAACTTAATTACTATTGAGTTTTATTTTTAATAAGTGTTGTCATGAATATTATGGCTTCGTTGAAGGAAATTTTACGTAAAACCAAGTTCATTTGAACAACATCATTAGCATGCAATTAACAATTAGTGGCGAGATCATGCTTGTATGCATTCAAATTCAAACTTTACCCAAGAACTTCTATGCCTAGTACATATAGTGAACTATTACATTAACTCAAACACAATTTGAGTAGATAAATCATATACCTTTGTAGATTCCTCTTTGCTAAGCAAAAGTGTCACCATGGAGAGGGAGCCTTCATTCTTGGATGAGGATGGATGAATCGGATTCTCCAAGTTCCCAAAGTAGGAACCTCTAAAGTCTCCACACCAGGAGGCAGTGAGAGATGAGTGTCTAGGAAATAGATTGCTAGCTAAATCCCTCTAGGAGCCGGCCTCTTTGAGAGAAGAGAGCATTTTCATGCTCAACCATTCTCCCAAAAGCACTCTTTTTTTGAAATGTTATCAAGTTGCCATTATAACATCTCACAATGTAGTGGCAAAGCTTTGCAGTGAAAGCAAGTTCACTACATTGCATCAAATGTGACCATGTTGGGTTCATTGGGCTTTTGGGCCCTAATGTATTATTAGTCATTAAGTTGTCATACAACTTAAGTCAATGAGCTAGTTCGAAGGGCCTTGAGGCCCAAAACTAACCTGAGGTCTTTAACGAACTTATTCGTTTGATTAATTAACATATTAATTAATCATTGCCATAAATAATTAAACCATTTAATTATTCTTACTCATCTCCATTCTTTGCATCAAACTCTACCTTGCGGTGTACGATCCCGTGGGTTGTACAGCGAGGCGGTGGAGGATTAGAACTCTTTCAAATCATTTGGCCAATTGAAACTTACTTTCAATTCTCCCTTTAGTGATCATACACCTTTAGGGCTACCACAAACCATGAGTGACACCTAGCGATATGTCATGGCTACCCAAGCTAATCGAAGAGGTGGAAACCTATTCGGTTAGGATTACAATGCAATACGGTCCTTCTCTAATACAATACTCTGCGACACATTGTTTGGTTTGATAGTTTATTCATGTACACTATCTGATACGATTCACTTACTTATATGATTACCTTGAATATGATTTGGAGCGACTTCCTAAATCTTATTCGCCTGCAACCAGAGATTCTTAATCATATCATAAAATTATTCTCCCTCAAACGGTTTTGAAGGTTAGAGATCCTTGTTGCGCATTCACTTGCCTCCATGGCTAAGTAGCAGCTTAACCCAACTATCACTAGTGGACACCCTGCGGATGGGGTGACTTTGACATAATCAAAGATCAGGACCTCACCACAAGACAAGCTGTGATGCCTCGGGTCAAAGGACTAATTTGCATTATCCCAACTATGAGTTCTCATGTGACATGATCATGAAAACTCATAGTTGATAAAATTGATGGACTCGGAGTCATATTGAGCACCTACATGCTTGTCTTGGTGTCGATTACACCAATGACTCAGATAATCCTCTCCACACGAGAGAAGACATAACATGTACTTGCTGATCTTCTTGGACTGTCAATGCCCAATTGGCAATCCTATGATCCGGAACGTTTAGGATATGTCTCATGTGTGAGAAATGGTCTCGTGAACCTAACTTGTTTAGATTACATTCTACTAAGCACATATTCCTTGGACTTATTGTTTAAGCATATAACATTTATATGAGACTACTTTAAACAATAATCATTGCCCTTATATTAAACTAAAATTAGTTTAACATTTGAAATAAAGTAAGTATCATCATATGATTGGTTTTAGGCACATTTCCAACATTAGATCACTTACAAATGTCGACGGCACGCCCGAGCTTCGGTGTCACGTGGGTGAGGGGTTGGGTGTGTCGGGAGGCACGACAATCGTGGTTGAGCGACGGGCAATTCGGTAGAGAGCTCAAAGTTCTCAACGTCGGGGCCCATAGAATTGAGGAGGAATCGGCGATTCCCGTCGGATTCCATTAGAATCTCAGGTCGCGATTGGGGACGACGGGGGATGATTTTGGGACGGCTTTGGTGTCGAGAGGTGGTGGTTTTCACCGAAACGGTGAAAACAAATGGTTGGAGTTCTCGGGCCTCGGTGAGGTCGTTTTGGAAAGATCGGCTCGGCTTTTCTAGAGCGTGACTCGGCGCATGGTTTTTTTTTTTCTTTTCAAATACGAGTTTAAAAAAAAATGAAAACCGAGAAAAAAAAAAAAAAAAAAAAAACCCCCTTGTTTTCCTTCGTTCACACAATCATCAATTCACTTAATATATAACATATATATTAAATTTAATGCAAACAATATTTTACTTGAGAAGATTATAATTCTTTTAAAAGCATAAAAGTGAGTTCATGCATCATGGTGAAGAGTTCATGCAATCAAGGCATCAAAAATATCGAAATTGAGCCGTGTTTTGGAGGTACTTGGATTGCTAATGATGATGGTGGAACAGTTTTTCTTGAGGGAGAATGCCCTTCGGATTCCATAGCGCGGCGTCGAAGCATGCGATAGCAGTGTTGTATTTATGTTGCGGAGGGTTAAGAACATGGAGATTGTAGGTTAGCGACCACCGAGAAGATAAAGAGAAATAGGGTTGGGGAATTGTGGTGAATAATTTCCCTCATACTAGTGCCTTTATTTATAGTAAAATAAATACAATCATAATAGAACAATGGCTTTTTGGATGATGAGAATATCCCAATCCATATCTACCTATGGTCCACACAATCACATTTTATCACATGTCGTATTATTTACAACAAAATGCAAGTTTTTCTATATATGACAATGTATTATTAGATTGAATTTGCATTTTATTGAGTTTATACCGACCAACGGATGAACCCAACCAAAATTGGTTGGGTTGAGTTTTAAACTTTAAAATTTTATTTTGAGTAAAAATTTGACCGCACGTTCAATAGGTGAGTTGAGTTGGGTTGAATTATTATTAACTTAGATTAAAACGACCCATCGAAGATGTCAACATTCTTAAATACACATGCGTATACATACAATTTATTAATTGGTATAAGCATTTTTATTTATACTTTATAGTAAAATTTAAATATTAGTAACAAGTAATGATTATATAATACTAAATTTACATAGTTTGGCCTAGTATGACATATATTTTGAATTATTTATCACCCATACTCACATAAAGATCAATAAAAGAGAGCAAATAATCCCAAACTATGAAACTGCCCAACCCAACTCGTCTAAAAATAGTTTGAGTGGGTTGGTTTGCCTCTTATGTTCTTAGGTGGAAATAGGTTTCAGCAATAACAACTTTAGCCTATTGGGTTGAAGTCCAACTCGACCCAATGCTTACACTCTAATCCAAGAAAGACTTGGTAATAAACACTTTTATTAAAAGTAATTAAAATTTAAAAATACTTTTATGCGCCATAATCACTTCTAATATTTTTCTACAAAATAAAGTCAAATTTAATAAAACAAAAAACACAAAAAGCCGAGTTGCACACCGATGAGTGAGTGCTTTAAGAGACTAGTACTTACTAACTAAGTACAACACAAGTTATTCCCCCCTCGGTGAAGATTAATGGGTTAAAATTCTTTTAATCTGCTTATACTATTCAAACACCGCTTGGTGAGCAAACATATAAAAACTTATGTAAAAAAATAAGCTAAAAAAATAAAATAATTTCATTCTTTGAATTAATAGAAAAAATATTATCTCAACCAAAAAAATATACACTCATATACCCAAAATTTGTAGTTATGAAATAGAAAAGTAGAATAATGGGTCAAAACTTTGGAATAAAGAAGGAGAAACGCATTAAAATAAAGGAAATTAAACAACACTCATTTCTTCAGGTAGGAAAAAAAAACAATACTCATTTCATTCATGCTTCCATTTAGAAGTGCAAAGCAATATACATACATCAACAGATAGATTCGAGTTTCAATGAGTGACCCAACTCATTAAGAAGAGTGAGCGTATTGGCCTCCATTAAAAAAACGAAATAAAAAACTCATTTAGTTTCACTAAGTAGTACGTTTAATAATCATTTCATTTTTAATTTTTACTTTTTTAAAATTAAAATTTGTTTGGTACTGCTTTAGGTTTTAAAGTAAAAACTCAAGGCCAAATTTTAAACTACAAAAAGTAGTTTTCGGTTACCCTGGCGAAATTGTTACCAAACAAGATTTCGGTTTTCAAAAGAGTGAAAACAAAAACTCAAACGAAATGGTTATCAAATGAATCTAATTCGGACAATTTTAATTATAAACTTCTTCCAATTTGCGCCACTGAACTTTTAATTTGTTTTGAACTTCCTAATCTTTAAAAACATGCAAATTTATCTCTATAGCCACCTGTTTGTTATGATGGATTATCTTGGACTAGACTAGCGCGAGGGACTAAGGCTGGATTGACTTTAGCTTGAATTAAGAAGTATAAGAATAGTGAAGCATTTGGTGTAGTACTAGACTAAATCACAAACTAACATATTTTGACGGCCCAATTTATTTATTTATGTTTACTACTTTTTAATTCACTTTATATTAAAAATAATCTAAAAACTAAAATAATAATAATAATAATAAATGGGCGGTTACCCATCTCATAGTTTCCATTATATCCAAGTACCTTTTTGACACATCAGGCCGGATGTACACGTGGACACCAAAGTCGAGTGTCTTGGCCAGGCCTGCACGTGGGAGTGACGAAAGCCAATTTGAAAGAAATAAGAATTAATTTGAACAATTGAATGAATTTAAGGTCAGTACACAAAAATTGTATGCGGAAGAATTTATACAATAATAGTCGTACAAAGTACGGAATGCGAAGGGAATTTACAGGCACAAGAATTTAAACACTTGTCCTTACCACCGCCTCAGTCGACTGACTCCGGCCACTAAACTGAGAAGGGCGCAAAACGAGAAGGGTGAGTGGGCCATAGATAATTATTTTGTAAAGAAACCTTTCCTTTAAAGTAGTAGCCCTGTTTGTCAAAATCAAGTAATTGGTCGGAAAATGCATTTCGAGAGAAACGTACTATAATAGTAGGTAGAAGAGCCAGGTAAGTGCAAAATATGCCTGCCCAGGTCAGAAGCAGCCGAGAAAACCACTTAGTTCGGCATAAAATCCTTTTATCAGTTCGTAAAATAAGGATATACGGAAACTTAGTAAATCAAATAAAAGCCTCAGGGTGGCATCGGTGAAAACCCAGTGGTAAAATCACAATACAAATCTATAAGATAAACGCTCGTTTAGGTATGGCAAACACGAGTTCATAGGATGTACTGTGTCATGAGCAGTTTAGTGTATAGAAATAGCAGTACGCTCATGTACTACAATCACGTGAAAGTGGCGCTATACGCATCTAGCAGTTTGAGTCGCCAAGGCGACCTAGAGAACAGTGGCTTTGCTATAGATCCCACTTAGTGAGCGTATCGGTGCGTGTGAACAATCACGTGGCCCAGTCACAGCCGGACAGGTACAAGCCCAGCTGCAGGTGTAAGCATTCTGGTTGAGCGTGTGAAAACATACCACGGGATATTTTGAATAAAACAAGGTGATTAATTTCCCTTTAAGGGATAAACCTCAAAATTGACACCCCATCCTCGATACCCACGTGGATCTGCGGTGCGACGTCTTGGCCGACACTCGTAAGTGGCCGAAGCCATTAAATGCATGACAACACTTGTGAAAACGAAATTAAATTATATTAAGTTGCAAAATCCAATGTCAATATGCATATGGTTCGGAGCGTCTTAAATTTGAACGGCGGAATCAAATAATAAGGCGAGTTCTAGAGAATCTCCCACATCCATAACGGGGTGGATATTATTATAAGCGAAAGAAAGAAGAATCCCTACATGTTTGGGATGAAAGATCGAGGCTGCCACGTAGGGGGTCTCGACCTCGCGGATAACATCTCACTATGTCTGAAGGAGGCGCAAAAACGAAAGTGTGAGTGGACAAAAATCAAGTTTTCATAGAGCAACATATTTTCAACATATTAACCCTATTTGGAAATCAGTATAATCGTAAAAAGCATACTATCATAGTATAGTTCAAAGGTACTTTATGAACTATCTTGAAACATATCAAACGGTATAATATCCATAAATCACAATTTCATAATTCCAATAATATATAATAATCGAAAAACCAACACGGGGGTATATGCGCGATCACCATCTCACGGGTTGAGAACGGCTGTCTCTCAATCACTTAGTACAAGCACTTTACGTTATCCACTAATTTGTCTCCTAGTACCACACACATGTAAGCACTAGCCGCAGCGTCACAGAGTCCTTACGTAGTGGGTTTCCCCACATAAACAACAATAAACGTAAGACAAGCTTGCACTAAGGTATTTCTGGGACAATACCCTGGATCTGAGTGCGTGTGACCCAAACATGTGAGACTTGTCCTATGGCCATGAGAACGGTACTACAACGTAGTGAAAGCATACCAAGTGTGTTTGAAAACATACATACATACTCATGTGTAGAAGTATAGGATACAAGAACCATTTCATGATTTCCAAATAATTAAAATTTCATAAAATAATATTTCCCAACGGAAATCATATATCAAATACCAACATAAATGCATACTCGAAATCATAGTCCAAAACCATTTACTAAAGTAACCATAAATAACCAAACCTTATAAAATCGAGTATATTTATGCATAGAAGCCAATAATCAAATATCAATTTATCCATAGAAATATCATATCTCAAAATAGTTTCATAATATATATATATACCCATATATATTATATAAGGTCACGCAGTCAAAATCATGCTTCGAAAACCATTTAGAATCATATAAATATCCAAATTATAAGTATTTCAAAGCATAGAAATCATTTATTTAAAACAAAAGTCCACTCACCTTGAAAACATCTGGACGTTGATCCTAGTCGACATGTTGGCCAGTCGAATCTCGCCACCTGGTGGCTAATCCAAGGTCAACAAGAAATAGCACGAAATAGGTCCAAGCATATCCAAGACCATGATATAGTAGTCAGCTTGCCAACCCTGATAATGAACCCGTGGTACCCCATGGCTACCGCAAGTGCGTTGTAACTCTGTGCATTGCCAATTTGCCATTCGTAAGGTGCGCCATAATTACATCCCTTGCTATTTCCATACTCAAAATTCCATGCAGCATCATCAACTCCAGGACCGGCCCTCCCATGCGTCGTCCAACGTATACTTAACCAAAGCCTCATTTCCTCCAAAAACATTACTATTTGACCAAGGATTAATTTGATCACATCTCAAATAATGCTAAGAAGTGACAAATGTACATGTGACAATTAGCCTTCCCTCTCCTACCAATTGATGCCCTGATAATATTAATCAAATTTATGCAAACAGCAAGAATACAAGGCCTAACCAATTCAAAGGATGATGCTACAGAACCGAAGTACTTTTCCAACTATCTCACATACAGTGGGTCCAACAACATGCATATGAAGGTTGGGAAAAGAGTTTGGTTAGGAAGCATTTTCTCAATTGGCACGAAAGCAAGGTAAAAGAAGAGTTTTAAAAAGGTGAACATTTCAATACAGCATAAGTCAGAAGAGACCTGTGATATGATTGCAGGGATACATCTTCATAGAAAAGGTCTTTGGATGCCAAAACAGCGTCGCCATATATATCTTGGCCAAACAAGTAACTTGCTCTTGCATTGAAAGATCCTTCGGAGTTACAAGCTCCTTTGGCATTTAGAAGATCTGAAGACATATCCAACAGATATTTCTTGGGAGCAGCAAAGTACAGTCTTGTCTCAAAGGAAGCCTGACCTATAGGCCTTGAGATCAGAATGTCTGCAGTGTTCACTAACCCAAGTTGTTTTGCAATAACATCCAGGAAATATCCAGAAGTTGAGAGATTAATGCCTAGCTCTTCTAAGGCCAATTTAGCGGCAGATTGCTCTGCATCCTTCTTCTTTTTAAAGGTTCCAGATACAATAGTAACTTCTGGAAGTTGCAAGGTACAGCGATAAAGACCAGGCCCCTTCTGCATAATGGCCAACCCTGGACATCCATTTTGAGGAGACTCATGCACTTCCTCTACTTTATAGCAGGCCGTGCTACCAAATCTTTTGTGTGTAATAGACTTAGGTGTAAAGGTAGTGTTTCGCACCGTAACAGTTGCGGCTCCTTCAGTTTCCATCAGTACCCAAGAGGTCTTCAACTTTTCGCATTCACAACGGCAATGGCCGAACCTGAGAGAGGAGTGAGAGAGAGGCACAGAGCAGAAGTAGAGAGAGAGAGAGAGATAGGTCGGGTTTGGAAAAGAATTTCAGGGAATTGGCTGCATAGGAATTGAGGGAATTAGCTGCACAGCAGCCAACTCCTAAACCCAAAACCCTAACTTTAACCTACGGGGTTGAAATTACAAAAATGTCCTTACATTTTAAAATTTCATAAATCGTTCGTTTTAGCTCCGAATTGAGTTCCGCTTGCGTCCACGCGTTCGTATCGACGAGTACATCAAGAATATGTAAATAAAATAATTTTCACATGTCGTCTTGAAAAGTCAACAAAAGTCAACATTTACCACTAGGGGTATTTTGGTAATTTCACATAAATTTTGGGACGGGTTGTAACAAAAATAGTCAATATATAAGGTATTCTCGGGTGTCGTACCCCGAAATACCAAGCGTATAACTATTATACGTGAAATACCAAGCGTACGCCACATGGGTACCAAGGTATAGAAATACCAACTTAATGGTAAACTAGGTGAACCCAAAATACGGTAGAAAATTACCATTTTCAAGGTTCACCCAAATACGGCCAAAGGCCCGTCAAACGAGTATAAAAACCCAAGCGCACAAGTAGGGAATAAAATAATTAATTCCCTAAAATCCCTAAATTAGGGCCGGTTCGATACTAGCGATACGCGTACAAAAATAATACGGAAATCACCAATTTAATGGTGTAATTCCCAAATGGAAATGTAGGCCAAAGCCCACTAATTTCCAAGGCCTAACAATTTACCGAGTCGAAACTAGTAAACCGAGTAAATACCACTAAACACAAGGTCTACCAAAAATACGAGAATAAATAACCAATTTAAAATCAATTAATAGCGTAGGCATAAACAAATATAATTTCCCAACATAAAACACATTTAAATAATATAGGGAAAGGGCCCACTCACAAATACCGAAGCCGGGAAGTCCAAACGTACGTCCTCTGAACGCCACGGGTCGCCAAAACCTATTTTAGAACACCCAGGATTAATAAAGTATTCGAAAATACGAAGAAAATGGCGTTCGGAAACCCGAAAACGGAGTTTCAGGGTTGGAAACCCCAAAACCGCCGCGGTGCGCTGCCGTGCGCCGCCGCACGCGCCGCCACACGCTGCCATTTGGCCTCACGCGCCGCCACGCGCGGCTGTGAGGTCACACGCGCCTCCACGCGCCGCCACGCGCCGGTGGAAGTCCACCACGCGCGGCCACGCGCCACACGCTCCGGTCACACGCCAGCTGGTCGCCGGTGACACGCGCCATTACTGTGCAGTTAGAGTTAACGGAATATTCTAACGGCGTTAGAATATTCCGTTAACGCCGTTAAGGTTAACGGACGGAATATTCCTTGGAATATTCTGGTCCGACCGGGTTGAACCGGTTTGCTGACGTCAGCAGGACCGGTCTGACCCGGTTTGCTGACGTCAGCGCCGGTCACCCCTGACCTTTTTTCGGTCACCGCCGCCACTGCCGGAATCTGGAAAATTTTGGCCGGAATTTCTGGGAAATTTCAGAGCTTCATAACTCCTTCATTGCAAGGCCAAATTGGACGATTCAAGTACCAAAATGAAGCTAGAAGTGAGGAGAATAATATTTTACCATTTTGGGGGCCAAAAACTGGCCAGAAGTGGCCTGAAATTTGAAGGGAAGCCACGGGTGCAAGGAGGCCGATTTGATTTCTTCGATTCTTGGCCAAACGTGATCATCCAAAGCTTGAACCAGGTACTTGGGACATTCAGGAGTCCAATGGTGACAAGATCGAGGTGATTCGAGCTCGGTTTCATCGAGAAAGGCCGAAGTAAAGTTTTGAGGTTCATCGGGATTTTCTGGGTTCAAGGTTTCTTTGGTTTCTCAGGTTGCAGGGTCGAGCACACTGGCTCGGATTGTGTGGAGAAGAAGGTTAGTGACCTTCCCTGGCCAAGGAATGGCTCAGAGAGGGGGAGGATAGACACGGGGTGCCATTAACAATTTTCAAGCTTTTGTGTTTGGTGCAGCAGAGAAGAGAGCACGGGTCAAAGGCAGACAAAATCCCAGGAAATCTGGGATAGGCCACATGGGCCTGCAGGCAAATGGGTCCCAGCCCAACAACCCAAACTGTCCAAAATTAAAATACGGGAAACGTTGAAAACTAACGCCCGTAAAATATTCGTTCGGAGTCCGAACGACGTCCCGCTCGCGTCTACGCGTTCGTAATGACGAGCATGACAAGAAAATACAAAGGGAAACGTCGTACGAGTTACGACGCAAAAGTCAACCGAAAGGTCAACGAAGGGCAAAATCGTCACTTCACACCTCCGGGAATAAAATAGTATTATTTTCCGGTACGGGGTGTATCACTTTTCCCTTCCCTCTATGTTATTCTTCATTTCTCTTCTCTTTCTCTCTGCTCAAATTTGCTCATATTTCATCATTTTCCATTATCATCACAATTGTATATCGACATCGCTATCTTCAATCGATCTGCATCTTCATCTCCATCTCATCCACCCACCCTCTGCTCATCTCCCACATCAATCGGCATCTTATCTCTCCAATCCATTCTCTGCCCATCATCCATTGCACCCACCCTCCGATCAACGCCACAATAACTACAAGGCCAAAGCAACAAGATTTTCTATCGACGTGACATCTCCAGCCTTGTCGTCTAATCTCGCTTAATACCGTGTGTCTGGACTGAACTACATAACACCCTTTAGTGAGGTGCAGAGTCGGAACACTGACCTTGTCTCATTTATCTATATCTATATTATTAAGGCAGAAGGCCTTAGTTTAAATTTTTAAGAAAATACCATAAATACTCTTGGTTATAGGTTATAAAAAAAACAAAAAATTAAAAAAAATGGGGACATAATCGTAAAAAAATTAAAATGAGCGGGAAAAGGATTTTGTTGCGGCACTTTGATATTCTTGCGGTTCCTTCAGAAATTGGGGTTTGATTTTTGCCCAATTAAAACCAATAATTGAATTTATTTGTGTTTCCAGACTGAGAGTGAAGGAATGAAGGTGAACACAGGCATATCGCAGGTTGTGGCACTTTGAGGACGACGAACAACGAAGAAATCAAGCCGAGCACAGACTCAATCTCATCGATTAGGTAAACATAATTCTCTCTCTCTCTCTCTCTCTCCTCTTCCACCGTTGAAGCCATTTTAGTTTTGGGGTTTGAATTAGGGTTTCAATTAATCCTCTAAATTTCAATTTTGGGGTTTCAATTAATGCTCTAAGTTTTAGTTTTGGGGTTTGAATTAAGGTTCTAATTTTAATTATTCTTATGAGATCCATGAAGCAATTTCAATTAATTTCAGTTATTGGGGTTTGATTGACAACTAATTATTGAACTCAGATATATGTTTAACCCTAATCCCTAGGCGTTCAAACCCTCAAATTGCAGTTGACCTCTAACCAAGAAGAAATAGGTCAGTATGTTTAAGTCTTTTTTTTTTTTAAATTATTTCTTTTTTTCCAATTTGAACTTGGTGTGGATGAGAATTGTGTTTTGTTTTAGATTCGGTCGGTTTCAGATTCAAGTCAATTCTTTGTTTGCTGTTTTGTTCAGCATCTTCAACATTTGTTGCTTCCATGTAACAATCTTTTCCAATCTGAATAAAATTGTATTATTCTGCCTCATTTTGCCTGGACTTGGATGCAATGGTTTTGTTGCCATATCTACACAGTGGTGCTACTCTGTCACACTTCGGGTGGATTTGGCTGCAGTTATCCTGTAGATGACCTTTTGCACAATGAACCAAATTCCTTAGTCGACAGAGAATAGGATGTCAAATGTGAAATGGTGTTACTATGAAATTCAAAGCCCACATCGTTATAATAATTTGACTTGGTTACATCCTGGTGATTGCAGTTTGGTCTACTTTTGTGCTTAGAATAAAGTGATAGAAATGAGAAGCATTTATGCCCTCCTAAATTTGTTATTGTTTTCTTATTGCGGCGACGGTGCTAAGTGCCATATGATTTTTTATGCAGGTTCTGGTTGTTGGTGGTGGTGATGGTGGGGTTCTTAGGGAGGTTTCTCGCCATCCTTCTGTTGAGCATATTGATATATGTGAGATAGATAAGATGGTTATAGATGTAAGTGGTGTAATGTCGTCCTTCATTTATTTTATCTATATTATTAAGGCAGAAGGCCTTAAGTTTAAATTTTTAACAAAATATCACAAATACCCTTACTTATAAGTTATAAAAAAATTAAAAAATTAAAAAAATAGGGACATAATGGTAAAAATATTAAAATGAGCGGGAAAACTTATCTTCAAAACTGATATTATACAAAACCACCTCCACCATTCTTCTCGCCCAAAACTGATATTAACTGACGCCCAAAAACCACCTCCACACCATCCTTCTCGCCTAAAACTTATACTTATCTGTAATCAGATGATGAATTCTCGAACCACCAAAAACCCAATTGGAAAAAATCAATCTGGTGCAAGTCCCCAACGATGAAAGACTTGCGAGCCCCCGTCACCGTCTTTCCGTTTGGGCGTGAGTTCCGACCCAGATAAAATCAATTTGGGCGAGAGTTCGAAGATAGATAGAGGAGAAAGAGGAAGGGAGGATGGCCCCCGATCTCTGTTTCGAAGAGAGAGAAAGTGAAAGAGATGATGGAGTTGTGGGAACAACTGGGATGTGATCCCGTACGCGCCCTTCCTTCGCTTACGCTACTCCCCCCTCTTCCTCTCCCCTTTCTATGTGGATAGAATTATCTTTTCCACCATCAGTCCGTTGATGACCCCAGTCCAGTGTGATCTGATTCTCTCTCTCCCCTCTCTCTCTCCTCTCTTCTTACAAGTTGAATCATTGGCAACATTGGTTTTGGATCACAGTCCCTCAAATATGTTGGAGAAAATGAGAATTTAGTGAAGGAGAAGAAGAAGAAGAAACATATATTTCTTCACCTTGGTACTCTCTCTCTCTCTACAATTCCAAATTTTGCAGAAATATATGTTTTTGGAATTTAGGTTGTTATATATAGACAGTTTGCGACATGGGATATATGTTGCTTGAACTATATTGCAGTAGTTGGGTGTTGAATGAATGTGTTGTGTGATTGTTGCTGTCTGGTTCTTTGTTCTTTGAGTTGTTAAAAAGTAATGATCTTTCGAGTTTTCTGTTTTGTTACAGGAAATCAACAGTTTGATGCATTAATAGTAATAGACCTTTACTTTGAAGTAATTTGGTTGCAGAACAATTTCCATGGTCGATGTTAGGAATTATCCACAAAACCATTTCCAAATTTTGTAGAAATATATGTTGTTGGAATTTGGGTTGTTATATATAGACAGTTTGCGACATGGGATTTCTGTTGCTTGAATTATATTGCAGTAGTTGGGTGTTGAATGAATGTGTTTTGTGATTGTTGCTGTATAAGACAGTCGCAAGCCTTTGACATGAATAAGAGAACGAGACTCGTGTACGAAACTGAGGTCGACGTCGCAAGCCTTTCACCGGAAGAGTTGGAAGAAATCAGCAGACTCCATGCAAGCGACACAACCATCGACAAAGAAAAAGACTCGATCGAATTGAGGCTGGCGAAGCTCTGTCTCGAACGGAACATACCCTACTTGGGAATATGCAGAGGCTCACAGGTCTTGAATGTGGCATGTGGAGGAACTCTTTACCAATACATCGAGAAAGAGCTTTCGAAAAAGCACAGCAAATTCGATGATCTAAAAAACGGTGTTTATATTCAGCATATAAATTATGAAGACTATGATGGGCATAGGCATTTGGTGAAGGTGGTGGAGGAGACTCCTTTGCACCATTGGTTTAAGGAGTCTTTGGAATCAGGAGAAGAAAGGAAGATGGAGACTAGGGTTAATAGCTGTCACCATCAAGGTGTTGAGAAATTGGCACAGAGATTTGTGGCAATGGCTTTTGCACTAGATGGTTTGATTGAAGGGTTTTATGATCCAGATGCTTTTAATCCTGAGGAAGGTAAGTTTATCATGGGATTACAGTTTCATCCAGAAAGAATGAGGAGACCAGATTCTGATGAGTTTGATTATCCTGGTTGCCCATCTGCTTATCAGGTCTCTTTGCTACTTCAAATTTTTCATTTTTTAAATTTGTGTATAGAATATGATATATGGGATACAGTGATCATTAGTTATTGATTAATGGGGAATTAATGTAAAATTTATGGGAATTTTTTAGGAATTTGTGAAGGCAGCAATTGCTTACAAGAACAAGCTAAATAGTTCAGCTTCAGCTCCACAATCTTTGAAGCTTGATGGGGAAATGGAGGAAAGGAGAAAGAAAATGGTTAGAAGTTTCTCTATTGCAAGAAACATATACAGAGGAGGCCTAGCAAGTGGTCTGCATCCAATCAAAGAATCTGAACTTGAAGCTGGAGCAGAATTCCTTGAGGTTTCTATTAGATTATGAAGTGTTTAATTTAATTTTTTTACCAGGTGACCAAGAAATGCATGGTTACTTACTCTGGAATTTTTGATGTCAATGCTGGAGATTAAATGGACATGATTTAGTGTTATACTCTCTACCTTCATGTCAAATCCAAGGGGGGGTGACCACCAGGGGACCAAGAGAACGAGACTCATGTTTGATGTATTTGTTTTTTTCTTATCTACAATCAAACACAGGACTGAGCTTACAGCAAGAGAATAGACTGAAGCAAATGGGGGCAACTGTGAGAAATGCAGGCTCTTACAAACAGAGATTGAAGTTGAATGAGGAGAGAGAAAGGTTGGCAAGGAATGTGATGGGGAAGATGTCAGTGGAGCAGCTGTCCGATCTGTTGGCCTTCTACCATATGATGGGCAAAATTTGTTCTGAAAGTGGTGGAAAGAAAGCTGAATGGGATTGTCAACGATATGTTACGTTAGCCTCTCTGCACGCGTGAGAGACCTCTTTTCAATCACGGGCGTTACGCGCCACTTAGGCAATTTTGTATATGTCGACGCCACAAATGACAACATGCAGAGAGGCTAACGTAACATATCGTAAGGGGCGCGTAGCGCCCGTGAATAAAAAAAAAGCCTCTCGCGCGCGCATCAGCGCGTGCAGAGAGGCTAGTCTATATGCCATTTATTGTTCCAACGAATCATAAATAAAATGATTTTAAAAATTTGAAAACTAAAATACTTGCTTGTTATTACGATTGGAAAAATAATAAAAAACTCTTTATCATACGATTTCTATGATATAGAATCAAATGATATCGAATCAAAGTGTCATTTCTTATCTTAATTTTTTATATTTATTCTTTAATTCCTTTTATTTTAGTTATTTTAGTAAAGTAAATCAATAACAAAAAGGGGGCTGTGGATTCTTGCACAATACATTTTCGTATATGTTATGACTTAAGTAGTTTTGTGGAGACGTCTAGGTCAAAAACCTACGGAAAAAAACACTTGTTATTTAGTTATTTAATGAATTATCTTTTCCGAATCTCACGCTCCGGTGGGATCCTCACGGACAGAAAAAGATTGCAGTCAGTTTGATAATGATCGAGTGACATTGCTTCTTCGGCCCGAACCAAGGAATCCCTTAGATATGATGCAAAATGGATCTTGTTCTATCGTTGATCAGAGATTTCTCTATGAACAATACGAATCGGAGTTTGAAGAAGGGGAAGGAGTCCTCGACTGGTAGAGCGGTCGGCTGTTAACTGACTGGTCGTAGGTTCGAATCCTACCTGGGGAGATTTGATTCATTCCGAATTCTTTAATTCGGAATGAAAGGGTTCGCTTTGACCGTTAAGAGTAGTTCCGATTCTTTCTTTTCTATTGATTCTTTTCCGATCGAGATGTATGGATCCATGGGTCTATGTGTCTATATAGATCCTGTTCATGGATTAACGAAAATGTGCAAAAGCTCTATTTGCCTCTGCCATTCTATGAGTCTCTTCCTTTTTGCGTATGGCATCGCCACTCCCGTTGGCAGCATCCACTAATTCGGAACTCCATCGTGTACTATTTACATGGCAACACTCTAAAAAATGAGGGTTCCAATGGATGAGCACAATTTTGCATAGCCCACTTGTTTCTCGAGAAGAGATGGGAAACATGCTCAATTTCATTTGATTGAATAGTTGACCCAGCTCCTTGTTGTTTGAAGAAACCCTCCGCTTCAATTGGTATTTTTTCACGAAAAGCAAACATGAGATAACAAATCCAGTCTTTCACTAAGATTTCGAAACTTTTGTGTTTTTGTATTGTAAAAATATATATAAATGAAAAATATTAAAATTTTATAATACAAGAGCAGAGCCGATAGGATGAATCAAAAGAGTTCCGAGCTTACCTGATTGATAGGCCTTTGTACTGCGCACATCACTTAGATGGGCCCCCGAAAGCAACGTAGGAAAGAGCGAAGTGTGAAAATAGGAAATTAAAAAATTCAAAGGGATCGGATTAGATTCGATTTGTACTGGATCTGAAATGAATCCTGTCTATTTCTATCCTAAAACCCCTCAACGACTAGACTTCTGGGTCTTTCAGCCAACTCACTTCGGTTCTCCCCGAAATGCGTTGAGGCGCAGCAGTTGACTGGACATCTAGGGGTAAAGCACTGTTTCGGTGCGGGCCGCGAGAGCGGTACCAAATCGAGGCAAACTCTGAATACTAGATATGACCTCAAAATAACAGGGGTCAAGGTCGGCCAGTGAGACGATGGGGGATAAGCTTCATCGTCGAGAGGGAAACAGCCCGGATCACCAGCTAAGGCCCGAAGAAAAATCGATCCTGTATGAAGGAAGGTGCCATCCGTCCAATCCCGCGTTTGATCTTCCACTTGAGTCTGTGATGAATTAATGTAGTAAGGTGTCACATCAACCTATCCACTGGATAATATGAAATAAAAAGATAAGGCAGTGCATCTCGCCATCTAGAAGGAAGAACAGGTACGTGTGGAATGAAGGGAGAAGGAAGGCGCAGAGGACTCTTTGCCCTCGGAGTGTATCAAACTATTCAAGTATAGTTTGTCGCGGGTTGGTTTCCCTCTTCAACCCCATCAAACTCATCCACGTGGATTGAAAGACGGCTTTATCCAGAGGGAGTAGGAAAAGTACCGGATCTCTTCTACTTCTAATATGCTAAAATGCTTTCTTTAATTACCTACGCTCAACTCAAGGGGTTCCTCTTTTAACTCCTCCTGCTATGAGTTGATCGGAAAAGGTCCGAATGATCAACTCTACAATCAGTTGTTAGAATCAATAGGTCTTCAAATCGTTCATTTGAAAAAATTGAAACCCTTCTTATTGGATGATCATGATACTTCCCAAAAATCTAAATTCTTGATCAATGGAGGAACAATATCACCATTTTTGTTCAATAAGATACCAAAGTGGATGATTGACTCATTCCATACTAGAAATAATCGCAGGAAATCTTTTGATAACATGGATTCCTATTTCTCAATGATATCCCACGATCAAGACAATTGGCTGAATCCCGTGAAACCATTTCATAGAAGTTCATTTATATCTTCTTTTTATAAAGCAAATCGACTTCGATTCTTGAATAATCCACATCACTTCTGCTTCTATTGTAACAAAGGATTCCCTTTTTATGTGGAAAAGGCCCGTATCAATAATTATGATTTTACGTATGGACAATTCCTCAATATCTTGTTCATTCGCAACAAAATATTTTCTTTGTGCGGCGGTAAAAAAAAAAATGCTTTTTTGGAGAGATGATCCGGAAGTAACCTTTTCCTTTCCTTGGGCAGTACCTCTCAACAAGATTGATCCGTTTGGATCTTGGTCCATGATGGCCTTTTTATTGATTTTGACGATCGGATCTCTCTATGAATGGAAAAGGGGTGCTTCGGATCGGGAGTAATCACTAGTGATAGGGCAAAAATCGGGGGAAAGGACAAAGGAAAGAGCGATGCCCACATTAAATCAATTGATTCGTCATGGTAGAGAAGAAAAACGGCGCACGGACCGTACTCGAGCTTCGGATCAATGTCCCCAGAAGCAAGGAGTATGCCCGCGTGTTTCAACGAGAACACCGAAAAAACCTAATTCAGCTCCACGTAAGATAGCCAAAGTACGTTTGAGCAATCGACATGATATATTTGCTCACATTCCAGGCGAAGGTCATAATTTGCAGGAACATTCTATGGTGTTAATAAGAGGAGGTAGAGTGAAAGATTTGCCAGGTGTGAAATCCCAGGATAATAGGCAGAAGGATACGCAGTAAGCATAGGGGACCTACTGAAATGTTTAGAATATAACTTCTTAGAAAACCACGAGCGATATAATATAATTTTATACTGACACATCTGGGTCATTAGTAGAGACGCCGTAGGTTCGCGCTTAACCCGACTGATTCCTACGTTATATCTTGTTCTTAAGATTTCAAACATAAGAAATTTTCGACAAAAGACCCACGCCCAAATTCCATAGCTTTGGGTCCGCTATCCCGATCATGATTTTCCTACCCCCAAAGGGAAAGGTCCTTCCCTTTTTGGCCGGTTGTGGGCGAGGAGGGATTCGAACCCCCGACACCGTGGTTCGTAGCCACGGCAGAAGGCCTTAGTTTAAATTTTTAAGAAAATACCATAAATACTCTTGGTTATCTATATCTATTCATATTACCTTTTTCAAGTCCTCCAACAGAGGCTTCATATCTCACTGCCTTAGCATACATCAGTCATGTTCATCTCTGTGTTTATATTGTCTTTATACGACCATCCCTTTTATTTCGAATAAGCCATGGCTGACCTGGAAGAACCAAATGTAGCAAATCCCATATAACCTTCCCACCTTTCTCTTCAATAACCTCGAAAGAGTTTGTGGTTCTTTCAGGCAACTTAGTGTCCAGATCTCCAATTTTGGAGTGTGTTATCCTTATTTGTGCTCCATCCTTTTTCAAAACGAAAACATTAGTTCCACGGTGTTCTTGCCTTTCCAATAACCGTGTATTCATGTCTATCCTTTTTCTGAATTGAATTTATGACTGGAATTGAATTTTATTTGTGTTTTTGGATGATTTTTGCCTTTGATCAATAAGAATAGTGGCAAGGTTCTGATTGTATTTGTGCTTTTAGATTAGTCCAGTCGATTTGTTAATACTTTGTGTCTTGCAATTCTCTGAGTCCTACATTTTCTTTGTGTCTTGCAATGGTCGCCCAAAACTTTTCCTCTTATTTGAACCACAAATGATTGTTTTCCGATTTCAGTTATTTTTGTTCCATACAAGTCCCAAATGTTTCTTAAAATCGATTAGGAAGCGATGACTGTCTGGAATTTTGATGTTTGCTCTGTTTTGTGGAGTTTGAGCATCAAAAATTTTTGTTAGGTTCTATTTGTTCTGTAATTGTTGATTTCTTTTATTTGTTAAAAGGAATTAGATTCAAACTTTCCGGATTTTCGTTCTTTCTTTCCCAAATTTGCTGCAGAATTTGAATTAGGTTTTTATGGTATGAACTTAACTGCCATTTTCTTTTCGTTTGAAGGATCAATGGATGTTCAATTTGGCTATGTTTTAATTTGTAGTTGTACATTTATGACTGGAATTGAATTTTATTTGTGCTTTTGGATGGTTTTGCCTTTGATTAGTCCAGTCGATTTGTTAATACTTTCTATCTTGCAATTCTCTGAGGCCTACATTTTCTTTGTGTCTTGCAATGGTCGCTTATCTGTAACAAAACTCTCCTTCTTATTTGAACCAGAAATGATTGTTTATAGACATATGGATTAAAGGACACGATATTGAGTAGAATACTCAAATGCGATATATGGATTTTGCATTCTCCCTCTGTGGATTTTACAGATGTGATTTGGTGCGGTATTTGAAAAATTTTGCTAGGTTGTGTCAGTAAGTTTAGAAGCAAGAAGCAATTAGTATATTGTTTTTATTTCTTTTTTTTGTAATCGAATCAATTTGTTCTTGAAATCGATTAGGAAGCGATGGCCGTCTGGATTTTTTATGTTTGCTGTGTTCTGTGGAGTTTGAGTATCGAAAAATTTTGTTAGGTTCTATTTGTCATGTAATTGTTGATTTCTTTTATTTGTTAAAAGGAATTAGATTCAAACTTTCCGGATTTTCGTTTTTTTTTTCCCCAAATTTGTTGCAGAATTTGAATTAGGTTTTTATGGTATGAACTTGACTGCCATTTTCTTTTTGTTTGAAGGAGCAATGGATGTTCAATTAGTATATTGTTTTTCTTTCTCTTTTATGTAATTGACTTTTTTTTTAAATTTGTGAAGAAAAAGGAGAGGGAGAAATTGGAGAAGCAGAAGTCTAAAAAGGAAAAGACCGAGCAAGCGAAAGAAAGTGCTGATAAGGTACGGATTAATTCTTTATTGCGGAAGTGTGTGTTTGTGTGTGTGGATTTTGCATTGCCCCAAATGAGATATATGAATTTTGTATTGTCCCTTTGTGGATTTTATAGATGTGATTTGGTGCGGTATCTAAAAAATTTTGCAAAGTTGTCTCAGTAAGTTTAGAAGCAAGAAGCAATTAGTATGCTGTTTTTCTTTCTCTTTTCTGTAATCGATTTTTTTTTAAATTTTTGAAGAAAAAGGAGGGAGAAATTGGACAAGCAGAAGTCTAAAAAAGAAAAGACCGAGAAAGCGAAAGAAAGTGCTGATAAGGTACGGATTAATTCTTTATTGCGGATGTGTGTGTTTGTGTGTGTGGATTTTGCATTGCTCCAAATGAGATATATGAATTTTGCATTGTCCCTTTGTGGATTTTACAAATGTGATTTGCCGCAGTATCTGAAAAATTTTGCTAGGTTGTGTCAGTAAGTTTAGAAGGAAGAAGCAATTAGTATACTGTTTTTCTTTTTCTTTTCTGTAGTCGAATCAATTTTTTTTTTTTTTTTAAAAATTTGAAGAAAACAGAGAGGTAGAAAGTGGAGAAGCAGAAGGCTAAAAAAGAAAAGACCGAGAAAGCGAAATAAAGTGGATGTGTGTGTTTGCGTGTGCATATTTTGCATTGTCCCTTTGTGGACTTTACAGATGTGATTTGGTGCGGTATTTGAAAAATTTTGCTAGGTGGTGTTAGTAAGTTTAGAAGCAAGAAGCAATTAGTATATTGATTTTCTTTATCTTTTATGTAATCGATTTTTTTTTTTTAAATTTTTGAAGAAAAAGGAGGGAGAAATTGGACAAGCATAAGTCTAATAAAGAAAAGACCGAGAAAGCGAAAGAAAGTGCTGATAAGGTACATATTAATTCTTTATTGCGGATGTGTGTGTTTGTGTGTGTGGATTTTGCATTGCTCCAAATGAGATATATGGATTTTGCATTGTCCCTTTGTGGATTTTACAAATGTGAACTGGTGCGGTATCTGCGTAATTATGGGATAGTTTGATAACTTTTGTTGTTGTATGTTGTACTCAAATGTGCATTTTAATATTAGAAACTCAAAAAACTGTCTCCATTACTATTAGATGCCTTCTCCAACGTAATTTCACGATGTTGAGTAGAAGCATAGTAAGAGAGAATTGCGTCTGAGTAAGCACAGTGAACAAATAAGTGACATTGAAGAGAGGTGCTCCAATCATGTTGTTGAGAAACATTGATCCAAAATTGGGATTGTGTAATGGTACCAGATTACTATGTCGTGGCTGTCATCGAAACCTTATTGATGCTGAAATCCTAACTGGACAGTGCGCAGGAAATAGGGTGTTTCTCCCAAGGATCCCTTTAAAGACTCCCGATAGTGCCGGACTCCCATTTGAACTTACAAGAAAGCAGTTTCCAGTCAAGTTGAGTTTTTGTCTCACCATAAACAAATCTCAAGGACAAACGGTACCCCATGTCGGGATTTACCTTCCAGATCATGTGTTCAGTCATGGTCAATTATTTGTTGCTCTATCTAGGGGGTTCTCACAATCAAGTACAAAAGTTTTGGTTAAAAAAGGCTTAATACCTGGTCAAGGAGTATTCACCCGAAATGTGGTATTTAAAGAAGTTCTACTTCATTCAAGCTCATGAATTGCTCTCTGACAGGTAACCACCATTTGTATGACAATAAAGTACTGTACTTTTTCTTTATATCTTATATTCTGTGTTTGATGAAAAAACTTGACCCAAAACCTATAAAAAAAAAAAAAAAAAAGAAGAACAAAACTCTCCATGCTCAAACCAAGTGATGGTCGCTTAATTCTATCTTATATATACCATGTTATCTACTATTGCATGGTGTCATTTGTGGTGTCGACATATACAAAATTGCCTAAGTGGCGCGTAGCGCCCGTGATTGAAAAGAGGCCTCTCGCGTGTGCATAGAGGCTAACGTAACATATCTTTAGGGGCGCATAGCGCCTGTGAATAAAAAAAAGCCTCTCGCGCGCGCGTCAGCTCGTGTAGAGAGGCTAGTATTAATTATGGGCTTTGTCAAACATGAGTTACTAGTTCGAATTAAGGCAGCCCAACTTTACACGGTGGAACAAACGGGGTCTATAGGAATACTTTTCACGAGGCATTGCTAATAGAAAATAGAAAACTAACGAAGGGAGACTTGTAAAATCGAATTAAAAGTTTAAGGAGTGTAGATGTAATTACCCACTTTTCATTGAGAATGCTTTAAAATACCAGAAATACCCTTAATGGTTTTTTAAATTCACCTCGTCTACCCCTGTGTTTCTGTAATGAACGTCCGTCTCTACTCCCTCGTCTGCAAAAGAGACTTCACTAAAACGTCCACTCTCGCATAAGAGAACGAAAAGGGCCTCACTCTCCCAATCTCGCACTCTCTCTCAATCTCCCAATCTCTCTCAATCTCCCAATCTCTCTCAAATCACCAGCCTCTTCTTCCACACGGAGGTAAGCAAGCAATCTCTTCGAAACTTTCGATTCTAGGGTTTCAAATCCCCTCAATCTTCCTTATTTTATTTATTTTTATACGTCTTTGATTTTTCTGTGTTTTT
Organism: Gillenia trifoliata; assembly: GCA_018257905.1. Taxonomy (NCBI): domain Eukaryota; kingdom Viridiplantae; phylum Streptophyta; class Magnoliopsida; order Rosales; family Rosaceae; genus Gillenia; species Gillenia trifoliata. The sequence goes on along the minus strand of CM031080.1, from coordinate 9,609,276 downwards.
CCGTTTCCTTTTTACGGGGCGATTGTTAAATTCTGTAAAAATAGGTTTATTGGTTTTGTAATTCAATCGATTTGTGCTCAATGGTGCCCCTCATTTCGTTTGTTTTGATGCCAGATTCAAATTCCCACGCTAGGGTTTCCAAACGGTTTTGAAATTTTATTTTTTAAGGGTTCTTGCGGATTCTGGGTACAATGCTTCGTGGGTATTTAATGCTTATTGGCCTGTGATCGTCATTCGATGGCGTTCTTCGTTTCGTCAGTTTTGAATTTAGAATTCAATGTTCCAACACATGGATATTTTTTTTTCACTGGAATTGAAATCTGAGGATTTCCTTGTTATTAATTAAGCTTCTCCGTGGTTTCTTCAAGTTTGTTTTCAATTGAATTCTTGTTAAGCTTCTCGTTGCCACATGCACTTGACACGGTTCAATTTAGTTCAGAATCATATGCATACAGGCGAAATTAGTAGAAGGGGATCTTCTATGGTTAATTACTTCGACAAACCTACTCCTCTTGTATATTAATTTTTGAATCTTGCATTGATGTGTTTTTTGTGCTCTGTTATCTACTTGTGAGCAGAAAGCATATAAATAAATAACAACGATGTGAACCACTCTATCTGTTGCTCCAATAGTCTGAATTTTGGGCTCATCAGGTGGTATTGTTTTGTTAGGTTCTGGAAATAAGTAGCAGAGATGATTGCAGAGAAGCCCCGTTGGATTAGACATGAGGGAATGCAAATTTTCTCCATTGACGTTCAACCTGGTGGACTTAGGCTTGCCACTGGTGGGGGTGATCACAAGGTGCAAGTCCTCTCCTCCTTCTACTCTGTTTTCTTGTTTAGGAAATGTAGAAAATTCAAAAAAATTCATTGTATATTGTTTCTCCAACCTGTACTCATTTGGGAACTTTACAAGTTTTCTTGTTAAATGATATCTCATTTTCATCATTGTTGTGTTTTAGTTGGGAAAGTACCAAACAGATAGTACGTTTGAGTTTTCACAGACCCTTGACCTCAGAATGCATTTGATGGGCTTAGTTTGTTCAAATTTTCAATTAGAGTGTCTTCCTTGCTGGTGGAAAATTTGATGGAAATAGGTTGTAATTTATGTCTAATGATGTGTTTGGATTGTGTTTTTAGAAGGGATCTGAGTTCTTATTAGGAATTGTGTTTTGTGTTAATAAAAATTACAAATTGAAACAGGGCGGATTTCAAATACGCAGAAAAATGGTGTTTAATTTCATTGTGTAAATCACACTATGTTTTCCTCAGAATCGGTGATAAATAAATCTATCTTTTTATGTTAAGGTACGTTTGATGAAAACAAATTAAACTATGTAGTCAAATATAAATCCACCATTTAAATCTACGCAGAAAAATGCAGACCAACTTTTAAATCCAGACACTAAGTATATTATATTTTTAATGGTTTAGAGCATAACTTGTTTGCAGGGTTGCATCTATTTCCAATGTGTGATAGTAAAAGTCTAAGCAGATATTTATTGAGTATTTTTTATTTTTCATTTGAGTGTTTTCATTTATGTTTCTTGTCTACTAGTATGGAACCCTTATTGTGTTTTTTATATTTTATCATTTTTTAACTAAGGTTTACATATTTCAAAAATGGTTATTGAAGTACTTCTTGTGCGGTCTGTACATTACTAGTTTTTATTTATTCGCATTTGACATTTAAATACAATAGATGAAAAACATTAATAGTTAGAGGTAAAATCTCACATATGGCATAACTCATCTACTCAAAGTCTGAAACTGGTGTGGCAAAGGTCCACCATAGTTTGAAAGTAATATCTCCACTTTAGTTGTAGTCCATGCTACATGCGTTCTTTAGGACCATGAAGCCATTTTCTACGTGCATTCTGGACCTGAAGTAAATCATGTCATTGTATTTGTGCTATCATATTCTAGTACTAGAATTCATTGCAAATACATTTCGATGAAAAATCAGAAAAACAACTCAGTGCAAATACTTGAAAGGGGATCACCACTAGAGTCATTAGTATTGGGGGCATTCTGTGCATACATTCAAATTTTCCCATAAAACTATGTTTTATAATTCATTATTGCACATGGTGTTTGAACAGCCACATAATCTCATTGACGGGATATCTTGTGTTACACACGTCTGGTCAGTCACATTTATATTTATTTATTCACATTTGTTGTATCAATTTACATGATATCATTTGTTATACCATGGAAGTGATTTATTCCTCCCCACTTTACCAATTACAGGTGCGGGTATGGAACATGAAATCCCTTGGCAGGGATTTGGATAATGAAGAATCAGCCCAGAGGCTACTTGCAACTCTCCGCGATCACTTTGGTTCTGTGAATTGTGTTAGGTGGGCTAAGCATGGTCGGTTTGTTGCATCAGGTTCTGATGACCAAGTGATTCTAATTCATGAGAGAAAGCCTGGTTCAGGAACCACTGAGTTTGGCAGTGGAGAGCCACCTGACCTTGAAAATTGGAAAGTTGCAATGACTTTGAGAGGGCATACTGCAGATGTGGTAATGACATTGTTTTACTATTTGGGAGTCAGACCACCTAAATAAATTCTTTCATCTTATAGTTTGTTGAAATGGAGTATGTTTTGCTTCATGAATATGATCTACCTTTTGTTTTCAAAAAATCATGTCATCTTGCTTTTGGTGGATTATCTTGAGCTACAGTGAATTGGGGCTTTGAAGTTATGATCTATGATTACATCTGCCCTTACCAAAAAAAAAACATGGATAGTTTAGTTGTGTTTTATGTAAATTTTCCTAAATGAATGCTATGGAATTTTTTTATAGTTCCTGATGGGTATTGTCTTACTGAGGTGCTGTTTTTCCATGCTTAAAGTAGGTGGATCTTAATTGGTCTCCAGATGACTCGATGTTGGCCAGTGGAAGTTTAGATAACACTATACACATCTGGAACATGAGCAATGGTATTTGCACTGCTGTTCTGAGGGGTCACTCTAGCCTGGTTAAAGGAGTTACTTGGGATCCAATTGGCTCCTTCATAGCAAGTCAATCAGATGATAAGACTGTAATTATTTGGCGAACAAGTGACTGGAGTCTTGCGCACAGGACAGACGGCCATTGGCAAAAATCAGTATGTCGATTGTGTCATTGAAGTTTATCTTTATACAAGTTCCAAGATCTTTTTCTAACATGCCTGTGTTTCTTCAGCTTGGATCCACCTTTTTCAGGCGGCTGGGATGGTCCCCTTGTGGCCACTTCATTACTACCACTCACGGATTCCAGAAACCAAGGCATTCTGCACCTGTTCTAGAGAGAGGGGAATGGTCAGCAACATTTGACTTCTTAGGACATAATGCCCCTGTGATCGTAGTGAAGTTTAACCATTCAATGTTTAGGAGGAATATTTCCAATGCTCAGGAAAAAGCTGCACCTGTTGGGTGGACTAATGGGGCTTCAAAGACAGGAGGAAAAGAGAAAGAACCCCAACCTTATAATGTCATTGCTATTGGGAGTCAGGACAAGACTATAACAGTATGGACTACTGCAAGTCCCCGACCTCTCTTCGTAGCAAAGCATTTCTTTTCTCAAAGTGTTGTGGATTTATCCTGGTATGGTTTCCATTTTCTGATAAATATCTACCATTTAGTATTTTTCATATTCTATATCATTTTCATTTAGCTTTTTTATTCTTTTTATGTGTTTATTCCTTTATGTAATGTGTTTTTCTTTTTCTCATTGAAACAGGAGCCCTGATGGCTATTCACTTTTTGCATGTTCTTTGGATGGTTCAGTGGCAACTTTCCATTTTGATGTTAAAGAACTTGGCAACCGATTAAGTGATGCTGAACTGGATGAATTGAAGAGAAACCGTTATGGCGATGTTAGAGGTCGGCAAGCAAATTTAGCAGAAAGCCCAGCTCAGTTATTGCTTGAAGCAGCATCTGCTAAGCAAGCCCCAAGCAAAAAAGTGGCTCTGGATGTTCAGCAAACCCAGACAGTTGTGAAACCTTCTACTGATGCAACGGCTGCAACAAAAACTTCTGCAGATGGCTTAAATAAGGTTTCAATGCCTGCCAGAATTTCAAGTCCTGTGAAGCAGAGGGAATATAGACGCCCTGATGGTAGAAAGAGGATTATTCCAGAAGCAGTTGGGGTGCCTCTGCAGCAGGAAAATATATCTGCTGGGGTTCAGACCCGGGCACTTGACTTCCCTTCTGTGCCTTCTGATAAAAATAACGATGAGAATGGGTTAATTGCTGCTGATAGTGGCATCAAAGAAAGTTCTGTTAGGGGAGCAATTGGCAGAAGCACTGAAATAAAGGAGGGACATGGGGTCACTGCTAGAGCTATGATTACCAAAAGCCTTGTTATTGAGAAGGTTCCTGCCTCCACAGGTGGAGATGAAAGCATAGCTGTGGAACAGTCAGGGAATTTGAAGGCTTCTAGTTCGGCAGGTTCTTCATGTTCCACTCTTTCAATTAGGGTGTTTGATAGGAAAGAAGGGGAAGACAATGTACCAATTTGCTTGGAAGCTCAACCTCGGGAACACGCTGCAAACGACATTGTTGGCATGGGAAATACATTTATCATGAAAGAAACAGAAATTACTTGCACAAGAGGGTTACAAACTCTTTGGTCAGATAGGATATCTGGGAAAGTCACTGTTTTAGCTGGAAATGCAAACTTCTGGGCTGTTGGGTTTGAAGATGGATGCATACAGGTGAGAATCTATATTGCTTTTGCACTTGTATCCGTACAAGTTTTCTCCTTTTTGTTGTTTTTCTCCCAAGTGTTATTAGTAGATTTATTTCACATTAAGTTTAAAACTCTTCGTAATATATTTCGATTTGTTTCCTTGGTGGTTGTACTCCTCAGATCCCATCTAAACTGTAGCATAATTATCACTTAAATGTTTTTTAAGACAGTGACTTGGTCATACATTATGACAAACATCTTGGTACTAGGATTCTGATGCCAGCTTGTTCTTTCTAATCAATCTTTTCTATTGAAATACCCTTGAAGCAATATCATTCTATTTCCAAGCAATATCATTCTATTTCCTTTGCAGCATTTGATTTTTAAGTGATTGTAACTGAGAAAGATGCTAATGTACCGTAGTTAGCATTCTTTTTCTTTCAAGGTACTTGTGAAAATCCATTAAAAAAAAACAGAGGTAGGTTTTGCACAATTGGTTGGCTTAAGCTCTTGGTTGGACATACGGTTCATTCAAGGGGGAGGAATACGCATACTCCTAATTCTCAAAAGCCAGTTCAATCACCCTAACTATGCTGGCAAGCATTATGCCATCTATGTTCATTATAGATCTAGACGCAAGGATATTACCACCAAGCGTGCTATAAGTGGTTGAATTTATTTAACTTTTGATGTTTTTGGTTCCCTTGAGTAGGTTTACACAAAGTGTGGGAGACGTGCTATGCCAACTATGATGGTAGGATCTGCAGCAATATTTATAGATTGTGACGAGTGCTGGAAATTATTTTTGGTCACAAGAAAAGGATCCTTTTATGTTTGGGATCTATTCAAGCGGAATTGTCTCCTCCATGACTCATTGGCATCTCTTGTCGCTTCAAATCCAAACCCAACTGCAAAAGATGCAGGTACCACATTGCACTTGTCTTTTCAACCCCTGAAGTGTCGTTTTGGACCTCTAGTTGGCGGGTAGTCATAGCCTATGTCTTGTCAGCATGAGGTCTAGATGTGCTTAACGTCACCACTGTGGCTGTTGGTATTGTTTTCTCCTTTTATTTCTGATATTTTAATACATGCATTCCAGGTGTGATCAAAGTTATATCAGCAAAGCTATCAAGATCTGGTTCTCCTCTTGTTGTTCTTGCCACTCGCCATGCATTCCTCTTTGACATGGGCCTGATGTGTTGGCTTAGGGTTGCAGATGACTGCTTTCCTGGGTCAAATTTTGCAAGCTCCTGGCATTCAGGTTCAACTCAGGGTGGTGAGCTGGCTGCTTTGCAGGTTGATGTTAGGAAATATGTGGCCAGAAAGCCAGGTTGGAGCAGGTTCGTACTGAAAAATATGGAATTGTTTATAATATGTGCTGACCTGTATACTGCAGTTTAGTATCCTGCTTTTGGAATTGATCTGTTTTATTTTCCTGTAGGGTGACAGACGATGGGGTGCAGACACGTGCTCACTTGGAGGCTCAGTTGGCTTCCTCGCTAGCTTTAAAGTCAGCTAAAGACTATCGCCAATGCCTTCTATCATATATACGCTTCCTTGCAAGGTATTTTTTTTTCTATTGTGCATATATTATTAAATATAGGAAGACCTATATGTCCTTGCACTCCTGCTGCTCCTCTTTTGTGCTATTTGCACATGAATTTCTACTAATGTTGAGAAACTCTTATTATTATAATGTTCCTTGGTGGTTCTTCCCTTCAACTTCTACTGGTATGCTCTGCTTCTGCTTTTTCTATTGTTGGTGGCATCATCTTTTACCCTTTGTACGGCATAAATCATGAGGTGTGAATTTGGTTTTGCAAATTTGACACTTAAAAGTATGTTAAAATTGAATACTTCTAAGACACTCTTCCAACATGGGTTGTATATGTTTGGGTGTCAATGTTGTCAGCAGTGTAAAATTAAGGTGTATTTTTGTCCGTGCAGTGGATGTTGTTGCTTGGGGGCTGTGAATGTCTTTTCTTAAGATGTGATGCGAACATAATATGTGTGTGTGTGTGTACTTTAGTTTCTGCAGCTATATATATATTATGACTTTCTGTTTTCACTGATTTCAGAGAAGCAGATGAGTCTCGTTTACGAGAAGTGTGTGAGAGTTTCCTTGGACCTCCAACTGGGATGGTGGACGATACAACTTTAGATTTCAACGACTCGGCGTGGGATCCTTGTGTACTTGTAAGGCTTTCCATACAGTTCTTTAGGTGTCTTTTGCTATTTTTCAACCCAATTCCCCCCTGATGTTCTTTTTTTTTTCCTCAATTGTTCTGAGATATGGCGTTAATAGATGCTCTTATGGGAGTCTGTTTGAATTTCTGTTGGTTTCTTCGCCTGCAGTTTGGTTGATTGCAGGGTGAAATTTGAATGGTGTATGGTACAATCTGAGTACCAGACTTTGTGCGATATAACATGACACATACTCTTTAACAATTGCCATCCAGTATTTGCTACTTGATTGTTACTAGGCTTTTAGCTTTCTTTTAATCCTTTGAAGGTTGTCTATATACATGTTTTTCACTTGTGTTATTGCTTTTGCAGGGAATGAGGAAACATAAACTTTTACGAGAAGATATCCTTCCGGCAATGGCTTCAAATAGAAAAGTACAGAGATTGCTTAATGAATTCATGGATCTCATTTCCGAATATGAGAGCACTGAAACAAAACTAGAGAAAAAGACTCAAACTTCACTGACAGCACGTCCACCGGCAGCTGATGAAATGGACTCTGCTCCTTCCAGGACAAATGAAATGGACATTGTCCCTGCAGCAACAGAGAAAACAAAGTCTGTTCCTGCTTCAACTGACCAAAAGGACTCTTCCCAGTTAGCAACAGATAAAGAAAATTCCGCTCCGGTAGCAGAAGACAAAGTTAATTCAGATCCGCCAATGATCAATCAAGTTAGTGTTGCCACACAAGATGCAGGTTCTTGAGTTTTGCATCTCGGAAATGCAAGAAATAGGGCGTGCTAACATGTAGTTGAACAGGAGCTCTCTTGAAGATGACCTATGTATATGTCAAGATTGGAGTCCATTTTGGCGATCACCTTTCTTCTCAGCGAAAGTCAACTACGGCTACGAGTTTATCATATGCGGTGTTAAAGCTTACAACGATTGGTTATCTGTTGATGGTTTCCTCTCAGACGCATTTATATGCAGCCGGCTTGGTGGATCTTGCTTCTTGTACATTATTCGGCGTTATCCGAATTAAGGTCGCTTTTTGCTAGGTAACACTGGTTGGAAGTAGGCTGTAAAAATGGGAATGGTTTGTGGTTTCGGTTTTTAAATGGTAAAGATTTTTGCAGGGAACAAAATCACAATTCAATCACACTCTGCTTCAATGACAATCTATTGCAAGATATTTTTACATGGTAATGGAACTTCAAACGGGAAACCCTAAAAACCAAATTGATCGTCATATTTTTACACACTACGCTCACGACTCACGCAGCTAGGTCACCACTCTTTTCAAATGATAGATAACATGTTGCGGGGATCGAAAAATCAATCTGATTTATTTCGTACCTTTCGCTCAATGATAAAATGGGTCAGATTCTACAGGATCAAACCTATGGGACTTAAGGAATGATGGAAGGGAATAAAAAAAGAACTTGCGGCTGATGTGTCTATATATTGTGGGGTATAGTTTACCAAATACTAATGTTGTTGTTAGTATTATTATTATTATGAAGAGGATAATGCTTCTATTCCTCGCATGGGGGAACCTATTTGTCCCTCTACGTACGATTAACGTGTATTTACTGTAAGAACATCATAGTCGAAACCGTTCATTTTCTTTACCATCATCATCTAAAGATCATATTTGCAAAAAATCATTCAATTTGGACATCAGTTAGCCATTCATATGCATCAAACAAATTGACGTTTTATATCAAATGCTAACATTAAACAACTATATCGGTCTTTAAATATAGATTCAAAACGTTAAACCAATATTAGATTAATCCCTAGTCTTTTTTCTCTCAATTAATGTGCTTTTGACTTTTAACTATTTATTTTCTTATGCCAATTTTACCCTTTAGCTAAATAAAGAAAGCAAATTTAAAATACTTTACATTAGAACCTTTTGCTCCAATTTTTAAATTTTGAAGTTTTTTTTTTTGTCAAATTTTGAAGTTTGACAACTTCAATTGCTCCCGATAATCCAGCTGCATTCACTAGAAAAAAGAGGTCAGTGACCATGAAACACTTTCAAATATGATACATACCTAATGTCGAGGTAGCTAGAAATCTATGAATAAAAGTAGAAAACAAAAAAACTTAAATATATCTAGAAAATATCTAGGAGCACATTTTTTTATTTTGTAGTAAACAATAAATACCAACAATATATATCTATCTCCACTTTCGGTAATCAATATTAATATACATGAACAATAAGCACATAATTTAGTGATGCCTCATGTATAGGTAAATACTAACAATATATATCTACGTCCACCTTCGATAAACAATATCAATAATAAGCACATAACTTTACCTAATGAAAAAAGATAATGCTAACAGTATACCTATTTGGTAGGCGGTGGTAAATTGCAGCCAAAAATGGCTTTGTAAAATGATAAAAATCTAGAGCAAGGAAGGAGCAAAACCTTTTACGAAAGAATTCAGCAATTGGTTACTTGTTCCTACATAAATGACAAAAAAAGAGAGAAGAATTATGTATCTACTAAGATGGATAACATGGTGTTGATGGAGATTATCTTTGAAGGGAAGAACGAAAAAGAAAAAGAAAAAAGATGAAACGTTAAACATGAATTTTGCTCGATATTAAGGGATATAGTGAAATCTCAATAATGACAACTAAGATCAAAAAATCTTGAGTGGTATGTACCATTAAATGGTTCCAGATTAATTTGCAGTGGGTCTCAAATGAATATTGAATCATTCAATACATAACAGCCAAATTTGACCCAATTAAAATCGGTGAAGCAAATAATCCTCAAATTGAGCGATATTAATTTATCACCTTAATAAAATTAGGGTAAAACGAGTATTAAAAAAAAGGAGAAATTACACATAAAACAAAATTATAAGACTATATTTTGGGGAGAGACTAAGTTTTTGAATTATTTCAGACAGAGACATAACTTATCCATGTGACAGGTGATGTCATGATTATTTTTTAGTTACTCTTGCATTTATAATTTTACCCCTTCTTTCTCTCTCCTCCTTTCTTCTTCGTCCTTTTCCTCTCTCTCTTTTTCTCTCATCCTTTCTTCTTCTTTGTCCTTTTCTTCTCTCTCTATCTTCTTCCTCGTCATTTTCTTCTCTTTTTTCTTCTCTCTCTCTCACCCTCCTCCCTTTTCTTCTTCCTTCTTTTTCTCTCTCTCTATCCTACTTTTTTTTCTCTTTTTTTTAGAATGATTATAATTTTTAAAGCACTTTTTCAAAATCAAATTATTTTCTCTTTGCCCTTCGATTGTTTTGATTTTTGATTTTAGTATTTTTTAAAAGTATTTGATTTTGAGGTTTTGATTGATTTGGATGCATAAATTTTGAAACTGATATTGCCAAATTAATGAAATTTTGAAACTGATCTTGTAGAAGTGCTGAAATTTTGAAACTGATCTTGTATAATTGCTGAAATTTTAAAACTGATTTTGAAGAAGTGTAAGAATATTGAAACTGATCTTGCATAATTGTTAAAATTTTTGAAATTGATCTTGCAGAAGTGCATAAATTTTGAAACTGATCTTGCAGACTTGCTGGAATTTTGAAATTGATCTTGCAGAAATTAGTTTTATGGATCTAAAATTAGTTTGAAATCGATCTTTTTTTTAGCTATGTTGTTGGAGCCCTAATTTCCTTCAAAGTAGCTAAATTTCAAATTTTTTGTTAATTTGGCTAGTCTGTTGGAGATGCTCTTAGTTTGTAGTTTTGCCTTGATTAAGTAACAAGTCTATTGGGAGCATAGCTGAAATTTTAAAATTTTAGTTTGCTTGTTTTTGGGTATGTTTGTTGGGATTTGGGTTTTTGTCCCTCTTTGAAATGATTTAAAACTAGTAAAGTTCTATGAAATATATTTTGTGTTTTTGTCTCTATAGGTAAAGCAACAAAATAAAAAGGCAATAAATATAAGTTTGCTGAGGTGTAAAAATAGTCAATGGGTTGAACCTAAAAATTATAAAAAACAGATTTTTCATAAAATATGTTTATGGTTGTGGGTTGATTTCAAATTTTGTATTTTAATTTAGGTACTAATTGAAAAGTTAAACTACTTTGTTAGTTAAAATGACAAAGTGTCCAACCAATCATCACAAGGCCATATAAGCCATTAACTTCCCCACTGAATTGTGGCTAACATGTATACGTAATACTTATTTAAAAAAAAAAAAAAAGCCTAAGCCCTAGCTCTTCCCAAAGACATGCTAAAATCCTAACCCAAAATGATCAACACTGGCCCTTGACGAACCTTCTAAAACCCTAAACCATCAAAGTTCACCTCACGCTCTAACGAACCTTTTAAAATTATAAAAGAAATAAGCTTGAGAACAAGATGGAATCTCCTCTATCTTTTATTTAGTAACTGGTCACCTTGCAGTAAAACTTGTGACCTATCCTATAATATTTAGTTAGACTTGTATTTTTTCTTAAACATGGTATTTAATCTGAATTTACCTTTTGTTCAAAGCTTGTCGATCAAGAGAGCTGCCTAGCTTTTGAGTTTGTGTACATGCTACTGTGGACCTAGTACTGTAATTTTAGGCATGCACTTCTCACTTCTCAGTATCCTATATATGTAAAGTAACAGCACAAGTTTCAAATTTTGTACTTTTGAAATCATCACTTGTGGGCACTACAAAATCTGAGACTTTATGTTAAAATTGGATGACTTGCCAAAACATGTGATACTTTGAAATTGAAAAGATGGCCGTGGATCATGTGAAGTGCAACAAATGTACCCTCCTGCCACATTTAAAACCATTCCCTCCCCTCCCTCCTAATTTCCATTTAATATTTTGCCCCCTATATAAATTATGCATATATTTACCCCCATCGATATCCCTCATCGTGCACCTTCTTCTTCTTACTATCTCTCTGTTTACCTTTTCTTTAAGTCTTCCTTCTTTTGTAATGAAATCTCTTTCTAAGGTTTGTCTTCAGTAGTCCAAACTACCAAGTAGTTCGACTTTTTAAACAATTTTCACCTTTTGATTTCTTAGAGTCTATCTTCATCGGTTATTTTCCAGACTACTGAGTAGTTTCTCGTATTTGTGTAGTTAATTTCAATCACTACAAGAATTACAAGTTAAAAACGAAGTATGAAGAAGAACTTGTCTGTTGGAGTTGCAGCCCACACAAGTTTCCTCCTTGTGGTTTTCTTCATGCTAATTACGATAGGCAGAAGCCTACGTGTTAGGCCTCCTCAAGTCCCTCGTATGTATTGTCATTATCCCATTAAATAATTAATTACATATATATAATCATCACTCTTAATGTATTATCGTTATCGTACGTGTTAGGCCTAAATCAAATTTCTTATTTTTGTAATTAATTTGTCTTCCTTGATACTTCAGTAAACCTTCAAAGAGAAGTCGCAGCCGGTAACAAAGAGAACCTATACCAAAGCGAGGAAGGAGATGAGGAAGGAGCAAAGGAAGAAGCGAGGAAGGACCTATACCAAAGCGGGTCGAGGTTGCCGGACTGTTCGCATGCATGCGGACCGTGCTTTCCATGTAAAAGAGTGATGGTGAGCTTCAAGTGCTCCGTTTCAGAGTCATGCCCAATTGTCTACAGGTGCATGTGTAGAGGGAAGTACTACCATGTTCCCTCTAACTAGTATTCATCATCACCGCATTGTGACGGCCCCTGCTAGCTAGCTAATTATATGCATGCATGGGGGATTCTTTGCTAGGAACAATGTTAACTTGTGCCCCTGACTTTTTTTGGGTCCGGGTGGTCGCCCTGCTCGCCCTAAGTCACGGCCTGCCCTAGGAGGATGCATGTTAATTAACTTGTGCAACTGGATTTTTCTTAATTACGTACGATTAATTTGTTTAGGGTTTAATTGTAGTTTAGAGTTTTTAGATGAGCAGAAGAAAAGTTGTATTGTAGGGGAGTGATGGCTTTAACTCTCTCTCTCATATTATATCCATCAATGTTCCGGAATGATGGCTTTAATTGTTGTAAAGTGTTTGCAGTGGGTTATGGGAAGGAGAGCAACGGGTTCACCACCACATTTCAGTTTAGTAAAATATTGCAGTGGGTTAGAGGAAGGAGAGTAACGGTTCACCGCCACGCGGTGTTTCAATTTAATAAAACAATACTATGTAGATAGAAACTTTCATTGTATTATTAGACCGGTAATATTGCTAATGGTAGTGAACTCGTTTCATAAACATCATCTCAATAAAAAAAGTGTGAAATTTATAACCCTTTAAAGTCCTGCATACAGAAGAAACTAATATCACGAACCGTGCAATTAATATCACATATTTTCTTTTGAGGATGACGAACCAAAAGTTTCCGAGCACATAAAAATAAGATCGTACAAATAATTAGCCTTTCGTTGTACAATGGTGTAACATTATTTCAAACTCAAATGATGTTCTGTTAACAATTTCACAATAAATGAATAATAATGTTCCGTTTGTTAAAAAGCGTGAGTGAATTTTTTATGTTTATTCTTCTCCCTTGTGGAGGAATATATAGTGAAAACAAATTACAATCCTTTCTATACAAGGAACTTAATTCATGATTACATGGGATTGCAATACAATTAAAAAATAACTTTTTTATTCTAAATTCATAAGTCAACACTCCCTCTCAAGTTGGTGCATAGATATCTCCAATGACCAACTTGACCAGTGAATCATGAAATACTTTACTCAGTACAGCTTTAGTAAGTGTAGAAAAGGATTCTTCCTTATAATTATCAACACAATTACATGGCTATATATACAAGTATGCAGCCATTGGGCTTTTAGTTTCGTAACCGACACTCTACAATGAATTACATGATTATACCACAATAACAATATAACAGCAAAACCCCTTAATCTCCCTTAATGAGTATTTGCTCCTTTTGAATGGGATGGTACCGCATTAGCTTCCTTGGAATGTAGGGATTCCTCAACGCCCTTTGAATGTGAGAATGTCTCTCTAACAGTAAGGATATTAGCCAGTTGTTCGTCCACCCACACAAATGGTATATCTATCACATGTGCTTCCAAATTCTCCTTAATAAAGTGTCGATCCATCTCTACGTGCTTTGTTCGGTCATGTTGAATAGAATTATGAGCAATGTTAATGGCGGCCTTATTATCACTAAATAACTTCATCACCCTGGATGGCGGAAAATCAAGTTCTTTCATCAACTTTCGAAGCCATAGGAGTTCACAAACACCTTTAGCCATGCCCTCTATATTTAGCCTCTGCACTTGACCTTGCTACCACCTTATGTTTTTTACTCCTCCAAGTAACCAAGTTTCCTCCAACGAATGTGAAATATCTTGATGTTGAATGCCTATCCGTAATATTGTCTGCCCAATCTGCGTCCGTATACCAGTCAATCTCCATATGTTTATTTTTAGCGAACATTAGGCCCTTTGCAGTTGCAGATTTCAAATATCTAAGAATATGTAACACAATATTAACGTGGTATTCACTAGGAGAGTGCATGAATTGACTTACTACACTTGCTGCATAGGTAATATCAGGAAGAGTGTGTGAGCGATAAATAAATCTACCAACCAGTCTTTGATATCTTTCTTTGTTTGTTGGTACCTGATCCAAATATTCTCAAAGATAATAATTTTGAACGATTAGCGTGTCTACCGGCTTACAATACAGCATGCTAGTTTCTGTTAACAAATCCAACACATTTACGTTGTGACAGAAAGATGCCAGTTTCCTATCTTGTGACCTCAATGCCCAAAAAATACTTCAGTCCTCCCAAATCCTTCATCTTAAATTCCGCAGCTAGATATCTCTTCAAGTTTTCTATTTCCTCACTATCATTGCCTAATTATCATATGATCTACTTACATAGATTATTAGTGTTGTAACCCTACCCATCTGATGCTTAAGAAACAAAGTATGATCATAATTACTCTGTTTATAACCATATTTCTTCATTACCTGATTAAACTTTCCGAACCAAGCTCTTGGTGATTGTTTCAGTCCATACAATGCTTTCTGTAGTCTACACACCTTTTCACCTTTTTCTCCCCCTACTGCAAAATATCCAGGAGGCAATCTCATATATACTTCTTCATTCAATTCATCATGTAGAAACACATTTTTCACATCATATTGGTACAATAGCCAATCCAAGTTGGCAGCAAGTGACAATAGAACACGTATTGTATTAATCTTGGCAACCGGCGCAAAAGTCTCCTCATAGTTTATGCCACACGTCTGGGTATATCTTTTTGCCTCTATGCGAGCTTTGTACCACTCAATCGACCCATCAGAATTGTGCTTCACATTATAGTAAAACCTCGATAAATTAATATTCGATAAAATAATAACCTCGTTTAAATAATAAAAAACTCCAGTTTTGACTCGGGCCTGTGTACTAAAATAATAATTTCGCTTAATGCATAAGATAATAATTTTTTCTAACTTTCCTTAAGGCCCATTGGATATATAAATTAATAATTCATTAAAATACATAAAAATATAGTACATAACAATTCATAATGCATATGATAGACTTTTTACCAAACAATTTCAATTTTTCTCAAAAAATGCTTCTAAAGTCACTTGTTTTTTCTTTGCACCTAAATTGAACTGAACCTCATCCTTACTTTTTTGTAATGTAGACACCACATTTGATATATCTTTTTCATTTTGTAGCAAGTAGTTATTCAATGTTATTATTGCTTGAAAGACCTCTTTTGGAGAAACAATTGGTAGATCACAACTATCATCTGGATCTTCATGGTCCTCATTGGTAGTCGTATTCATTATTGCATCAATGATCTCTTCATCAGTTGGCGATTCCATCACTGCATTATTTTTAGTAGAATAATTCAAAATGTCCTCAACATCCATCGCATTTCTATAGCGTAGACCAGAAATGTCTTGCTGTAATAAATTGATATATACATGTATCTGTAAAACCCTTATATATTCTTCTTTTTAATGTCCATTAGAAGTTTGTCTAATACATGAATATATGACTATGACTTTTTATAAGATACATGAACATATTTTCTTTGAAAACAGAAAAATTTTTTATAAATTAATAAAATATTAATTTATCGATAAATTAATAAATTATTCATTTATCGATAAATTAATAATCTCGTTAAAATAATAATTTTTTCCAGTTTCAAGAGTATTAATTTATCGAGGTTTTACTATAAATATCAATTTGCACCCAACTAGATGTTTTCCTTTCGGTAGTAGTACAATTTCCCGTGTCTTGTTCTTTTCAAGAGCTTGCAAGTCCTCATTCATAGCTTTAGCCCAACGTGAATCAGCTAGAGATTCGTCTACTCTGGTTGGAATCGATATGGTGGCCATCTGGTTCACAAAAGCTTTATATGATGGAAAGAGACGGTGTGTGGAGACATGGTTGGCAATATGATGTTTTTTAATGACATTCGGAGAATATCTATCAGGTGGTTTACACGATTAACAGGAAACGGTAATTTAGAAACAGTAGGAGTACTGGTTGAATTTGCACTTATCTCTGGGATATTCTCAGTAGGAGAAGTGTGTGGTACATCAGGGAGAGATAGGGGATCGAAAGCAGCAGCAAGAAAACTTGAAGAAGGATCAGCAACAGGCCTATTTGTGGCAGCAGGAACCGGTTTTGTTACATAAGGTTCTGTAGCAGCTTGTTCAACTTGGGTGGTTCTGTGTTTTCCAGCGCATAGGATTCTTTGTGTTGTCCAGCGCACTAGGACTTGTATTTGTGGTTCCTGGCCTTGCCTCATTTTGGAGGCCAACATCTATCCAATTTTACGAGTCAATATTTTCCAACTTTCCTTAATGAGCGGGATTGGATATAGGAGCATTAAAATAAAGTTTCGTCTCTACAAAGTTCACATCCATAGTAACAAATATTCTTTTTGTAGGAGGACGGTAGCAACGATAACCTTTCTAATGTGGAAAGTAACCAAGGAAGATACAACGCAAGGCAATGGGATCTAGTTTATCTCTCTGATGTTTATAAAGGTGAGCAAAAGCCACATAACCAAAAACTCGAGGTGGTAGAGTGAGAACAGATGGCAAAGAAATCTGTTTTTTCAATACATCCAAAGGTGTTTGAAATTCAAGAACCCGAGAAGGCATACAGTTCATTAAATACACAACACTTGTGACGACATGATCCCAATAACTCTGAGAAACATTACCACCAATCAAAAGGGCACGGGCTGTCTCCAGGATATGACGGTTCTTTCTTTCTGCAACACCATATTTTGTTGTGGTGTGTAGGGGCAAGAGGTCTCTCGTGAATAATACCATGCTCCTGGAGATAGGAATGTAAAACCTGATTAACGTACTCACCGCCATTATCAGATCGATGTATCTTAACTTTAGTTGAAAATTGAGTAGTCACCATGGTATGAAATTTCTTAAATATAGTCGCCAATTCACTTTTATTATGCATCAAATAAAGCCATGTCATTCGCGTACCGTCATTAGTGAATGTAACAAACCACTGAATACCACTAAAAGTAATAAGTGGATAAGGCCCCCAAACATCAAAATGAACTAACTCAAAAGGTAATCCACTTTTCTTAATACTCAAAGGAAAAATTACACGATGGCTCTTTGCAAGGATGCAAGTATTACACTGAAAATCTCCATCCATAAAACCAGAAAATAAAGTGGGCATGAGATGCCTTAAATATCCAAAAGACGAATGACCAAACCGGTAATGCCATAACATATTTCGACGTCGACGATCTTCCACATAACCTTTCACAATATTTACTCGATCTTGACTAATATCAACAACATAATAGAGTCTCCCCCTCTTAGTACCACGACTTGGTTTTGATATTTTTCAACAAATTTAGCATGCGAAAGGCACATGTGATTTTCTTCTACATCCAAAAAGTCTAATTTATCTTGGGTGGTCCCTATCCACACACTCATTTTTATCTTCCACATGCCCCATGTTAATTTATGTCATTTAATATTCTTCAATTCATTTAATCCGACTGTCGAAAATTGATAAGGGTGTGTGAAAAGATAAACATGGGTGTATGGATAGCAGCACCTTTTACCTTTACATATGTCACTCGAGACTGATTAAGTAAAATAGATGACAAAACTATTGTCCTTAATTTGCAACAATTAATAAGCAAAATTTTTTGAAAGTTGTTTAAATTCGAATCGTTTTGGGCCGATGACTCCGAATGCAAAGAGGTTGTCTCTTTAGGATGGAATGAGGGTTATGGTGGTGATGCCTTGAAAAAATGGTCTTCCGATCTGATACAAAGCAGCAATGTGATCAATGATATAAGAGAATTTGAAATCAATGCCCAACTTTCTGCAATTTGGTCTCGTGAGGAAAAGTTATGGAAGCAACGATCCTGCATTAGTTGGCTTAAGGAAGGGGATTCTAACACCTTTTTTTTCATCTCACCACCAAACAACGAAGATGCAGAAACAGAATCACTCGTATAGCCAATGAGGAGGACGAATCATCTGTCTGGAATACTTTTGAGGATTTCTACAAGAAGTTGTATACCACTGATGATCTATGTTGCATAGACACGGACACGGGACATGACACAACACGACACGGCGACACGAAAATTTTCTAAAAATCAAAACACGGACACGAGGAATTAAAATAATAATAAATTTAAATACCAATAATATAGGCTAAAAAAACATCATACAAAATCAAAACACAAAAGATTGATATTCATTGTTTAACTATCATCATCAGTTCACACCAAACAAACAAAATAAAATAGAAAATAACATCAAACATATTCAAATAAGATAGAGAGAGTGATATGGGTTTCTGGGTACTGGAGAGGTCGAGTGGGTTACTGGGTTGGAGTCTGTGTTCTGCGCCTGTGGAGGTTCTGTCTAGAGCTGGGAACTACCCCTAAAACAACCCCGACGTGTCCGTTGGCTGTGTCTTGACCGTGTCCCTCGCGTGTCCCCCGCGTGTCCAAGGCATGTCCACGTGGCGTGTCCGACACGTGTCTAGAAGTGTCCGAGGAGTGTCGTGTCTGTTGAAGCGTCTGATATGTGACACGCTAGTGTATTGAAGTGTCCGTGCAACATAGCTGATGGTTTGAGAGACTAGGGAGATTGCTTTCAAGGGGTACAACCTGTCACATCCCATAATATGAATGAAATATTATGCTCTTCTTTCACTGATGAGGAAATCAAAGAAGCACCTTTCCAAATGGGGTGTCTTAAATCCCCTGGCCCCGACGGCTTCCTGGGACTTTTCTATCACCGGTTTTGAGATGTTTTGAATGATACTGTTGTTATGACAACGAAGGACTTCTCTGAGGGTCGGATACTATTGAAGACATAAACTTGACCCATATTGCCTTAATTCCAAAAGTGCCAAACTCTGAAAACACCAACCATTTCCGTCTCCTAAGCCTTTGTAACAATTCCTACAAAATTCTCTCCAAGATTCTAGCAAATAGGTTGAAAACCATCGTTTCGAATATCATTTCTTACCACCAAAATGCCTTTGTTCCAAACCGTCAAATCCAAGACAACCTCTTGATAGCTCATGAAGTCTTCCACTATCTTAAGATGAAAAAGAGAGGAGGAAAACATGAATTGGCCCTTAAGCTTAACATGAACAAGGCTTATGATCGGGTAGAATGGGATTTTTTGGAGGAAACCATGAGGAGACTGGGTTTTGAGGAGAGTTGGATTTTCCTGTCTTTTTTGGTGGTTATCAATGAGACCTGAAAGTTTTTTTACTCCCACTAGAGGGCTACCACAAGGAGATCCATTATCGCCTTATCTATTCCTCTTAGTGAGTGAAGTGTTCTCAATAAGAGTTTATTATGCTACTAATCATCTCTCCTTGCAGGGTATAAAAATCTGTCACAGCGGCCCTCTTTTTTCCCACTTGTAGTTTGCGGATGATGCCCTATTCTTTATTCGTGCAAGTGAAGGAAACTGCAGAGTTTTGATGGAGATTTTTGACGAGTACTGTTGTGCATCCGGTCAACGTATTAATTACTCGAAGTCGACGATCTTTTTCAGCCCAAATACGCCTACTGATAGTATCTCTTCTATTTACTCTCTTTCACAAATTCCCTCCTCCTGCGACCCTGGGAAATATCTTGGTCTTCCTTCCATTTGGGGGAGATCAAAGCATGAGGCCTTGTGCTATATAAAGGAGAGAATTTTGAGTCGTATTCAAAGTTGGAAAGCTAAATCACTGACTGTGGCAGGGAGAGAAGTATTGCTAAAATCTGTAGCTACGGCTGTACCTTGCTATCCAATGTCTTGTTTCAAATTCCCTAAGCCAACATGCAATGCTATTAATGATGCGCTGATCAACTTTTGGTGGGGCGAGAGTGAATCGGGAAACAAGGTGCATTGGAAGGCATGGAAAAACCTATGTGATACAAAGGATAAAGAGGGCATGGGTTTTCGTGATTTGGAAAACTTCAACGCTGCTCTCCTAGCTAAACAGGTCTGGAGGATGCTGGAAAACTAGGAATGGGGATTACTCAGTTAAAAGTGGATATCAGTGGGCCATTGAGAAATCTTTGCATGGTCTGTCTGCTCCTCCCCACTCTTCCCACCAGATTGAGACAAGAGTACGGAAATTGATATGGAAGCTCAAAATGATTCCCAAGGTTAACAACTTTCTATGGAGAGCCATGTCTAATTGTGTTCCTACAAAGTTGAATTTGTTCACACGCCATATAAATCCTAATCCTCTATGTCATTTTTGCATGGAGCTTGAAGAATCCATTGAACATATCTTATTGTTATGCCCGTGGGTGAGTTATGTCTGGTTTGGAGCTGGTATTGGCTATTGTCCTAATGTTCAGGCTGTCACTTCCTTTGGCGGGTGGTTTTCAGCTATGGAGTGTATTGATTCTACTCCAGTATCTCAAAATCACAAGGTGCTTGCTTATATGGGCATCTTATGTTGGAAGATATGGAAAGAAATGTGTTTTGCCAGCTTCAATATCTGTTGTCCAAATCCTATCCGTGTTCTTGCCAGAAGCACTCGGTTGCTCCTTCATATTTCATCTTGTCTGCCTACTCCAACTCATATTTCACCAGAGGGATCTCTTTCTCCTCCCATGTGGACTGCCCCTACTCCCCATTTTTTCTAGATTAATTGGATGGCGCTTGGATGGCTCCTTTGCAGGCCAAGGTGGGTATTATCATTCGTGACTCCGAGGGTTTGCTGATCGGTGGGGAGGCGAAATCTCTAGTTCGAGCTTCTTCCGAAGAAACTGAGGCTGAAGCTATATTGGCAGGAATGGAGTTGGCTCGCAAACTCCACATTGATCATTCATGCCATTATCGAGAGTGATTCTAAAGCTGTTACTGATATTGTTTCTAACCGCACGTGCAAGGGTTCTTGGTGCATCTTCCCTATTGTTGTTGCGATCCGTCGTATGGCTTTTCAATTTTCTTCAATTCACTGGAGATGGACTTCTCGGTCCACAAACCAAGCAGCGCACTATGCTGCTAAGTTGGCCAACTTGAGGGTGAGCTCTTACAAATGGGCAGCGATGCCTCCTCCCTCTTTGGTGATGGTTTTATCACGAGACGGTTTACGTGTCCTCCCGTTAATGGGGTTTGAGGTTGGTGGGTTTGTCCCTCCTTCCTCCTCTTTTGTTTGCCTTCTTGGCTTTTGGGTGGTACTTCCTTGTTTGGCCGGGAATCTTGCATTTCATGTATATTGAGGTTGTATTGCGTTTCTTCCCTGTTGGGATTGGGTTGGCCTCTTATGGCACCCCCTTGTACTTTTCTTTATCAATGAATTTCAGTTTACCAAAAAAATAAAAAAACAAAAGAACTAAAACATACCAAAAAAAGACGAAAGAGTAGAAAAAGCTTTTAAATAAGAAATTTTGATATAGACGCTTTGTGTTTTAATTTCTTAGATTAAACATTTATTCGTTTTAAGAATTTAATTAAATGTTTATTCTACAATTTATTTTATTTTATTAGAGGTTTAATGTTTCACGTTACCTCTGTAGTTTCATTCTCCCTCCCTATATTCCAACACTTATGCATTTAGTATATGGATCTCTCATATTATAGTGATTTCAAAAAAATTTTATTGTTATTATGATATATATTTTAGTGAATTGAATAGAATGTTTAAAAATCCACTGTCAAGTATATAAATATAATATGGTACATTTGATTGTATGGTTGTTTGATTATATTGGTGTATTTGGTTAATAGGGGTACATTTCGTTTTATGGTATATTTGGATTTTTGGTACATCTGGTTTCATGGTACATTTGAAATCTAAATGTACCAATAGTCAAGTATGTTTGTTTTCAAATGTACCACATGACACATCCCGATCCCGGACACGCCAGGTGTCGGGAAGTGCTGGCCGACACGCGTTAGCGTGACGAAAGCCAATAAGAAAATTAAGAATAAAGGATAGAATATTGAATTAAAACAATAAGGTCAGAGTGCACGGAGTGTGTGGGCGGAAGAAATAATAGAATACACAGTAAGAGGGATACAAAGATATACAAACGTATAAAAAAAATCCCTACATCGTCATACCACCGCGCCATCGACGTCGCAAGGCTCCCAGCCAACTAACCTGGAGGGGCGCAAAACATAAAACGGTGAGTGGGTCAAAAAGCAAAGTTTGATAAAACCGTTGTTTTCAAAAGTCTAGTAACCCCTCGTTTGAAAACAAGTATAGTTTGAGAAAAATACGTCATACCCGTAGGCATGAACCTCAAAATACTATCATTTAAAACATTCGGGTACTCCCTGATAAATGTTTACTGATTTGCTCACCCATATGTAAACACACAAGTCCAAGTGGCTAAACCACAAGGAACAGGCTAGGTATAAAAGTAATACGCTGAGTACTACAATGACGCGAGTCTAACGCTAAGCGCTGGTGCACAAAGTGCAGTCACACAAGTTCGAGTTGCCTAGTGCAACCTAGAACAGGCTCGTACCTACAATGGATCCAAGGTTGCGTAACGGTACTGGTAGTGACTACTCCAAACGTCAAGGCTAGTCTTGGCCACAAGACTGAGTACTAATACCTGGGGTGTTATACATCTACTGATGAGCAATAGTATGAAAACATGCATGGCAATATGGTACGAATGTTCTACCTCCAACAAACGTAATGATATGCAACTACGCTAACAGTTAAAGAAAGCGTTGAAAAACCATACGTATATATATATATTTATCAAACAAAGACCCACTCACTCACCTGTAGGTAGCCGGGTCGAAGTACCCCGTCCTGGGTAGCCCCGGTAGTCCTCTGGATAGGCCCCACCTATATGAGAAATCACCGGTACAATGATTAACTCAAAAAGGTTACTAATTAACGAATTAATTACACCTATCCCTTGCTTTCTCAATTTGGAGATCCAAAACACCTCAAAAATGATCATGCGTACTACCCCGAGGTAGTACACGTCGTCACGAGTCGACCCGTGAAAACAGAATTCAATTTGGACCTCCCACGCGCCCTCACGCGCGGCTCAAACGCGCCAAGCCGCGGCTCCACGCGCGGCTCATGCGCGGCTCCACTCGCGGCTCAACCGAGCCGGTCAGCGCCGGTCTGAACCGGTTCGCTGACGTCAGCAAGGCCGGTCTGACCCGGTTTGTTGACGTCATCGCTGACGTCAGCGCCGGTCATCCCTTCCAATTTTCCGGTCGCCGCCGTCGCCGTCGCCGGAATCTGGGAAAAATGGCCGGATTTCTGGGTAATTTTTAAAGCTCGATAACTTCTTCGTTTTAAGTCCAAATTGGACGATTCAAGTACCAAAATGAAGCTAGAGACGAGGAGAACAAGATTTTACCAATTTGGGGACCAAAAACTGGCCAGAAGTGGCCTGAAAATGGGGAAGAACCCACGGGTGCAAAACGCCGATCTGGTTTCTTCGATTCTTGGCCAAACGTGATCATCCAAAGCTTGAACAAGGTACTTGGGACATCCAGGAGTCCAATGGTGATCAGTTTGATGAGTTTTGGGCTCGGTAAAGGTTAGGGGAAAGGCCACGGGGTGGCTTGAGTAAATTTTGGGGTTTTGTTGGCCATGGAAATGGCTTGATGCAGCAGGAAGAGCCTCGGGGTGAGATTGTTGCTTTTGGTCTGTGATTGTTTGGGTCAGTTTGCAAGGCACCAGGGAGGAGAAGCTCGGGGAGAAGGGAGAGGAAATGAGCTTTGTTTGTTTGTGCAGAGA
This sequence comes from Gillenia trifoliata, assembly GCA_018257905.1. Classification (NCBI taxonomy): domain Eukaryota; kingdom Viridiplantae; phylum Streptophyta; class Magnoliopsida; order Rosales; family Rosaceae; genus Gillenia; species Gillenia trifoliata. The sequence continues at coordinate 9,585,230 of CM031080.1, read as the reverse complement.
AGAAGAAGAAAGAAAGGTCTGGGTTCATTGAATGGACAAGGTCCAGACAAGAAACCCCCAAATCGTGGGATGGGCAGTGATTGGCCACATGGCCAGCTGACTAATGGGCCCCAGCCCAATAATCCAAAACTGCCCAAAAAGATAAAATACGGAAACGTCGAAAAATCAACACCCATAAAATATTCGTTCGGAGGCCGAACGACGTACGGCTCGCGTTTACGCATTCGTAGCGAAGAGCACGTCAAGAAAATGCAGGTGGAATCGTCGTACGAGTTACGACGCAAAAGTCAACCAAAAAGTCAACCAAGGGCAAAATCGTCATTTTGCACCTCCGGGAATAAAATAATTTAAATTTTGAACGGGATGTAACACCACAAGTTTGAATACATTTTTTTTTATTAGTAATCATAAAATTTTAATAACTTAATAAAGTTATCTCTTTATTTTTTTTGGCTGATAATGAGGGATTAGTTAGATTAATTAATTTTAATAACAAAAATCACGAAATTAAAATTCCTAGATTGTAGACAATTAGTTGCTAGCTAGCTTAAGTGAATATATATTAAATAAATACAAAAATGCTGAGGTGGCAATTGATCAAGCATTTTAATCAAATTTGAAAAATGAAGAGATGTTTAGTCTATAAATGGTGGGAAAACTGTAAGGGATTCTAATTTCCTCTAAATAAAATGCAAGTTGGGAATTATAACCGGCTATGAGGGAGAGAGGTGGTTCGCATGTAATTGACTAATCACTAATGTATTTTGGCTTTTTAGCTAAAACTATTGTCCTTTAATTCCCTTATCTTACCTCCTTGCCATGGGCAACTTACCTTGGAGTATTGTAATCAGCAACTCAAGGGTTTTAGCTTGGTTGAACTGCCGAGTAATAAATGTGGGCCTCACCAATAGTGAATGAAATCTACATGTCAACTCCACAATTTTTTGGATTTTTTTTGCTCCACAAGTATTACATATCATTGCTTATTTATTTATTTATCGTTGTACAATCAATTATTCGAATGAAATAAGTCCTAATTATATGCTCAAAAACTCAACATAAAGGGGTGAGTAAAAACAAACTATTTATTAATTTAAGACTAAAGGATTGCCTAGCATTACCTTGAATATAATTATGGATTGCATATAATACTAAGTATTATGTAAATGAAAATTACTTTTATTGCAAGTGGTGGATTGACCTGATGGTAAGGACATTCATTTTCAACCCACTGCGTCACGAGTTCAAACTCTCCCCTCTCCCCTAGCGTAAATTAAAGTAGTACTATCGCTGCTACTTAATACTACAATCTAGTTGTATTCCTCTTCACTCGTAAGTGAGAGGTCTTAGGTTTGAATATCTGGAATGGTGAGTTCGCAACCAATTTATTCCCCCACCTTCTTAGTATAAAAATGTTACATCCCGTTCTGGAAAATATTAGTATTCTATTTCCGGAAGTGGGAAATGACGAAAATGCCCTTGGTTGACCTTTCGGTTGACTTTTGCGTCGTAACTCGTACGACCTTTCCCTTTGTATTTTCTTGCCGTGCTCGTCATTACGAATGCGTGGACGCGAGTTGGACGTCATTCGGTGTCTAAACGAATATTATACAAACGTTGGATTACCGACGTTTCCCGTATTTTGGATTTGGACTGTTAGGTAGTTGGGTTGGGGCCCAGTTTCCTGATTGGCCCATTTCCCCCTGTATCTTTGTCTGTTTGACCTCTTTGGGTCACTGTCTCTCCCTCACTCTCTGCAACTCACTTTCCCTCTCTCTCTCCCGTGACTCCTCTCCCTTTCACCGAGCCAAACCCGTGGCTCTGCCACCATTTCAAACCAACCATCATCACAACTGAGGCCAGTCACACCAACTTGGACCCTACAAACCTAGAAAACCTAGCTCAAGCCTCGGGGTTAATTTCTCAGAAACTCCGGCGAGGCCCCGTGCCTTGTCCGTCGAGTTTCTTTGTGAAATCAGCCTTGTTGGTCCTCGAAACCACCACCACTAAACTCCTCGAAGTCCCTAGGACCTTGGTCAAGCCTTGGATGGTCTTTTTTGGACGTGAAACAACGATCGGGAAATTGGCCACTTTATGGCCGTGGCTTCTTCCTCATTTTTCGGCCACTTCTGGCCAGTTTTTGGCCCCCAAATTGGTAAATTCTCATTCCCCTCACTCCCAACTTTATTTTTGGTACTTGAATCGTGCAATTTGGCCTTGAATTGAGTGAGATATGTCGATTTGAAGTTTCCGGCCATTTTTCCCAATTTTCGACGACGGCGGCCGGCGCCGGCGACCGGAAAATTGGCAAGGGTGACTGGCGTTGACGTCAGCAAACCGGTTCAGACCGCCCCTGGTGACGTCAGCAAACCGGTTCAGACAAGCGCTGACGTCAGCAACCGGTCCAGACTGGGCTGACGTCAGCATTGACCGTTGACCGGCACGTGGTGGACTTCCACCGGCGCGTGGGACCTCACAACCGCGCGTGGCGGCGCGTGCGGCGGCGCACGGCGGCAGTTTTGGGTTTTTCGACCCCGTAACTCCGTTTTCGGGTTTCCGAATGCCATTTTCTTCATATTTTTTAATACTTTATTAATTGTGGGTGTTCTAAAATAGGTTCGGCGACGCGTGGAGTACGGAGAGCGTGCAATTGGGCTATTCCGGCAAAGGTTTATGTGAGTGGGCCCCTTCCTTATTAAATTAAATATTTTATGTGCTTGGGAAATTATTATTAGGCTATGCCTACGTTTTTAAATGGTATTTATCATGTTATATTAGTGAACTTTAGTATTATACTTTATACTTGGTTCACTAGTATGTGACTCGGCTATATTTTATGGGTTTTGGAAATTAGTATTATTATGCCTATGCTTTTAAATGTGATTTATTTATACTTGGTGAACCTTGGGTTTAATAAATATATCGTATTTTGGTTCACTTAGTATGTTATTAAATTGGTATTTTATGTACCTTAGTAACTTTGGTATATTCTTGGTATTCCGGATACGGCATCCGTGAATGCCTAATTATATGTTTACTTTGAGGTTTATTTTAGAAAGGAAATTACCCCACCTTATCTGTTACATCCCGTCCCTAACTTTATTGTATTTTTTTCCCCGACAGTGTAAATTGACGAAAATGCCCTTGGAGGCTTATTGAGTTCTAAGTGGACAATTATTTTCTATCAATTTATTTCCGTACTTTTAACGTACTTTTCAGTTTGTACACTCCAATACGAACCCGTAGACGTGAACGAGACATTTTTCGGACTTGCAACGGACAAGTTACGAACAGGGGCAATTTGGTAATTTACCAAATTGCGGTATTTTTCTAAAACAGTGGATTGTCTTCCCGTGGTTTCATTTGAAACCAAGGTGCTCTGCACCTCTGTAATCTTTCTCAGGCTTTGGGTTGCATGCTTGTCTGCATGCATGTGCTTGTGCACTTTTGGTGCCTTTAAAACCATTCAACCTGTGTATATTTCTCACACACCAAACCAAACCAATCTGCCTATCCTCTCCACTCTGTCTCTATCCCGTGGCCTTGCACACAGACTCTGTGCATGCAAAGTCTTGCAGAAACCAAACACCCAAACTACTCTACACACCTGAGCCTTCACTTTCACCATTCTTGGCCTCACCTCGAGCCAAAATCACACTTGTGTGCCTCACCATCATCCTCGAGCAAAGCCTAGTCTTTTAGAACCCAGAAACCGAGCTTTGAAACCAGAACTCAAGCTTACAGATTTTTCCGGCGAGACTTTCTCGGCCAAACACCTCGATCCAGGCCTCGAACCAACTCAAAACCATCACATTCGAGCTCCTGAGAGCCTTGGGAACACAACCCAAGGCCTGCATGTGAAGGAAACCTCGAGATCGACAAGCTTCAATTTTGGCCGATTCTTTCGAGGCAAATTCCAGCCATCTCCGACCACTTTTTGGGTCCCTAGTAGGTAAATTCGAAATCCTCTCATCCTTAGCTTCAATTTGACACCTTTGGGTGAAAAATGGTGAAGAAATGAAGAAATTCAAATTTTTCCAGAAACCGGCAAATTTTTCCAGATTCCGGCGGCGGCGGCGCACGGCAGCCGGAAGTTGCAGTCGAACCCGGTCCTGACGTCAGCAAACCGGTCTGTGACGTCAGCGGATCCGATTCAATCGGTCGAACCGGTAGAATATTCTAAAGGTATATTCCGTTTAAACCTTAACGCCGTCTAGGAATGTTCCCTAACGGTGACGGAATATTCCGTAACGCTGTTAGAGAATATTTCGTCAGTCAAACAGAATATTCAGTTAAAGTTAACGGCACACCATTAACTTTAACGGTGAGTGAACAGTAGGCGCGTGGCGCGCGTGCGAGTGCGCGTGTGGGCGCGTGAACCACTTTTCCAACGATTTCAAGTCCCGAAACGAGCAAACAAAGGGGATTTCGAGTCTTTTCCTTATTTAAAATTGGAATAGACTTGTTTAATGATTAGTTTAGTAACTTCCCATATAGGTGAGACCTATCCCAAGGAGCTACGAGCTCAAGCGAGGTACGGAGGCTACGATCCGACTACTTACCAGTGAGTGGGCCCTTTCTTTACTCCAAATATTTTTATTATGGGTTTAACTGTGATTTTATGACTTGTATAGCATGCCATGTTTTATGAAAATTGTGAAATGTTTTATCTAGCCTATTATGACTTAGTACTCGTGTTTATTTGGCACGTGTATGTTCACACGTACCGACACGCTCACTTTGGATCCATCGTAGGTGCCAACTTGTTCTAGATCGTCTTGGTGACTAGACTTGTTGTGACGCGCTTAGCGCCAGCTTCACATGCATGTAGTGCTAGAGCGTAATTTATTAAACACCCAGCCTGTCATGTAGCTACTTTCTGCATGACTTGTGTGCATTGATTCTGCGATAAGTAATGTGATGTTTTATACTGCTGTTGATATCTTTTTACCCATATCCTTGTGGGCGTAGGCCCGTTTATTTCGTTATTACCAGTACTGTTAGTAAACTTATATTTTCAGTAAACTACGGGTTTTACAGCGAGGGGTTATTCTAAACTTTTAAAAAGGTTTTATAAAACTGTACTTGGCCCACTCACCTTTGTTTTTCGCCCCTCCAGAACATATATCTTAGTTAGCTGACGAGACCGCGTGGCTGCTGCTGATATTACCGTTTTTACCCTCAGTGGAAGTATGTTTATTTCTTTTCAGTTGTGTTCTATATCCATCCTACGGGATGGGAATATTCTTTTAAACTATTGCACCTAGCTCTGATATTCGTGTATTCAAGGGTCTTAACCCACACCATACACTTCCGCTATGTATTTCTTTTAATTTAGCACAACTCTGATTTAATTTCCTTCATAAATTCTCTATTAATTTCTTATGACTTCGTCACTCCGAAGGAGTGACGGTCAGCACGCCTCGATATCTGGTGTCCACCTGGATATTCGGGTCGGGGTGTGTCATTATTTTATTTAGAAATATTCCGTGGTATGTTTTTACACGCTCAATTAGGAATGCTTACACGGTGTCAGTAGTACTGTCCGGGGCCAGGACCAGCTTCACGTGGATGTTCACACGCACCGACACTCCCACTTTGGATCCATCGTAGGTGCCAGCCTGTTCTAAGTCGCCTTGGCGACTCGAACTCGTTGTGATGCGTTTAGCGCCAGCTTCACGTGTATGTAGTACATGAACATAACATTATTCATACACCCAGCCTGTTCATGACAGAATACCTCTGTATGAACTCGTGTGTCTGTCATACCTATCGAGTGTATACCTTACTGATTTATATTGTGATTTTAATATCGGATTTCACTGATGTCACGGAGGCTTCTATTTGATTTACGGGTTTCCCGTACTATTTTATTATACGGATTTCTGGTAAGGTTTTTTTATGCTAAGTTGTGGCTTTCTGCCCGTTTTGGACGGTAAGTGCATTTCCGTACTTACACTGATTTTCTATCTACTACTGTAGTATGTTTTCCAAAAAGGTTTTCCAGAACTATTACTTGATTTTGACGGCGAGGGGTTACTATTTTCATAAAGGAAAGGTTTTACAAAATAATTACTTATGGCCCACTCACCCTTCTGTTTTTGCCCCCCTCCAGGATAAGTGGCTTGGAGCTGTCGACGTCGAGACGCGGTGTTATGACAACGTAGGGAATTCTTGTATTTGTAACCATATTGTATTCTCCTACTCTACTCCACATTTATTATTTTATTATTTCTTTCCGCCTGCACACTTTCGTGCACTCTGACCTTCATTTAATTCAATTTGCTTAAATTATTTCATAAATTCTTCTAAATGGCTTTCGTCACCCCACGTGGTGTCGGCCAACACACTTGACTTTTGGGTGTCCACCTGTACATCCGGGTCGGGGTGTGTCAAAAAATATCATATCATTGTAGTTAAAAAAAGAAGCAATATCGCTTGTATTTGTTTGTTTTAAAAAAAAAAAAAAAAAACAGCTAGTCTTGTTATACAATAAAAACTTAATCTTATTACACAACAAATATCCATATATATGCAAAGAAAAAAAAAAACAATGTTTGAATTTGGGGAAGTTTGACTTTGGTCCCTATAGTTTTTGTTGTTACGATTTCATTAATGTAATTTGTTAATTATTGCAATTCAAGGATGACTTAATTATGGTATTTTTTTTTTAACAAAATTAGCATGTGAAAGGTTACATGTGTGATATTTTTCACCTCCATAAATAAAATAAAGAAAAATAATAAAATAAACTACATGGGAAAATTTGCGACAACTGAATTACAAAGGAGCGGCATTATAAGAAATCAAGTCAAATGAAAAAGAGCCGGTTGCGTTCGTGGAAGCCTATAAGGGAGAGTCTGGGGTGGACTCGCTCAAAAGCGAGTCTGGCTAGCAATTTCTATAAATTAACCCACTATGAAGAACAATGTAGTTAATTTGCATATATACACTAACTTTTTGTCACACGCATGTTGTATGTTAACTTATTATTTTGTTTCCTTTTTATGGGTTTTTTACAAAAAAAAAGGAATTTAGATTTTTTATTTATATATATATTTTTTAAATTTTAATTCAATTGTAATTTTTGGAGTTCATAAGGGGTATTTTATGGTATTTTGAATGTTTTACCATTTTTGGGTGCTCTCTTTATATATACTAGTCTCTTGCCGTGTGGCAATTGGCTCTTTTTTTTTATTTGATATTTTAATTTTATTTTTAAAAAAATTAATATACAATTTATGATTTTAAAAAAGTTCAAAAAATGATTTAATTGTTTTTTTAATTGTAAAAGGGAGGGACATTTTTTATATTATGAATGTTTTACCAAATTTGCACTCTCCCTTTGTATATATAGATAGATATAAGAATAGATATAGAATAACCATATATATATATAACTCAAGCCAAAAGAGGCATAACAAACGCTGAACATTATTCAATTGAATTTTCATCCAGAATTCTACTACTTCGATATTCGGTAAAAGCATATGTACGCGAGGACTTTTAGTTTATTACTCTCAAAATGGAGGATAAAAATCACTGGGAGAGAATGAAGGTTTGTGCATGTGCCAGGGTAAATAAATGGTAGCAAAAAGATTTGTCGTCAGCCTTACCGTATCATTTTTGAGCCTTTTTTGTGATTTGCAAGTAGTGAATTGTCCTAGTAAATAAGACGTTTTTTTTCAACCTATGATGATGTTAGTAAAAAAGACTATTCACAACATATAAGTGTTAACTTAGCTTCCTACTTGAAGTTCGTTGTATTTAAGTTTTTGCTAAGAAAGTGGAACCAATCAGCCCATGATGTGGCTAAATACGTTTTTGAAGAACAAGGTGTTTCCCAATGGCATGGTTTTGAACCACTGACTTTTTTAATATTCTAACTGCTGAGGTTAATGTATATGTTTGCATGGGCGAAGCTATGTAGGAGCAAAGGGGGGCGGCCGCCCCTCCGCTCGTCAGAAAACAAAGACAGAGTGACGCTTGAACCCCCTGGTTCGACCGGAAATTGGGAAGCAGTGAGGGCGCGGCGCGGTGGCCTCCCCTCCCTCACTCTCTTCTCTTATTTACAATCGAATCGAAATCATTAATTGGTTGCACTGCAGATAAAACCTTAGTTGCAGGTGTCGTTGACACTGACTGATATATATGTTTCCTCAAGTCTTTTGATGGTCAATGTTTTCTACTGACTTTCGTATGCTTCCAATGTTTCTTTGATTGTTGAGGATCTCAGGTTGAGTGAATTTTGGGGGTGGTGATTTCTAATTGGATACTGGAATAAGATCTGGTGGTGGTGGTGTGGGGTGGGGATGAGGATTGGGTCGTTGGATAGGAAGATTGGCTGGGTGGTGGGAGGGATAGCTACAGTTTGTTTTTCTTTGGGCTATGTAATAAAAAATAATAAAAAATTAGATAGCTAAAATGTAGCCCCAAATGGGAGATCAATGGTGGAGTGATTGTTACATCCCGTCCCGGGAATAATATTATTTTATTTCCGGAGGTGTTGAAATAGCGATTTTGCCCTTGGTTGACCTTCGGTTGACTTTTTGCGTCGTAACTTCGTGCGGCGCATTCCATATATTTTCTTGACGTGCTCGTCGATACGAACACGTAGACGCGGCCGTCGTGGGTCGGACTCGAGCGAATATTTCTGAGCGTTGATTTTCGGCGTTTCCGTATTTTCAAATTGGGCGATTTTGGATTGATTGGTAGGGCCCAATAGTGTGAGCCATGTGGCCTTGTCCTTGTCTGATGACTCACTTGATCTCGCTCTCTCCGTCTTCTCTGTCTGCCAAAACAAAAAAAAAACACCAAAGCTCTGTGGTGCTTTACACCAGCTTCTGGCCTCACTCCCAGGCGGCATGGTGGGCAGCCACCCTTGCCTCACCGACCATCATCACCATCATCTTCGTTGCTTCCAAACCCGGCCAACCCGCAGGACAAAACCCAACCCGGAAATTTAGGAATTTGATCAAGGCACCCCAGTTTTCCTTGAGGCCTTTTGGGAGCTCATGGCTTGGTTCCATGAACTCAGGATACTGCTTGAGTTACAGGCTAGAGCAATCCCGGGATGGAGTGACCTTTGGGAAGTTGCTCGTGAGTTCCACGAGAAACAAAGGCACTGGCGGCGTGGCCCGCGGACGATATCGTCTTCTGGCCAATTCGTCAAGGTTAGTGTAATGAGGAATGGTATCGAGCAGTTCGGCTCCGACCTTCAAGCCGTAGCGTGGCGCGTGGAGGTCCAAATTGAGTTCCGTTTTCAGGTGGGCTCGTGGCAGCGTGTACTACCTCGAAGGTAGTATGCATGTTAATTTTCTAGGTGTTTTGGACCTCCAATTTGAGAAAAACAAGGGATAGGTTTAATTAATTAGTTAATTCGTTGCCTTTATGAGTTTAATCATTTTACCGGTGATATCCTCGTATAGAGTAGGCCAAATGTGTGGCGATGTGGCGGCGTGTGCTTTCTGACTGCACCTTCTGACGACGGTTTTAGGGTTTGGGCCGAAACTCCACGTTTTTCGGGTTTCCGAACGCCGTTTCTTCGTATTTTCAATTACGTTATTAATCTTGGTGTTCCAAATTAGGTTTGCGACCTTGGCGCTCGGAGGGCGTACGTTTTGGACTTCCGGCCGATGTTTAATGAGTGGGCCACTTTTCCTATTATTTAATGTGTTTTTATATTTGGGAAATTATATATTTGACTATGCCTACATATTATTGTGGTTTTAAATGGTATTTTACTAACGTACTATTAGTAGACCTTGTACTTAGTGGTAATTACTCGGTTTACTGGTTTACGCTCAACAGCCGGTAGGCCATGGAGAAATTAGTGGACTTTTGGGCCTCAGATTATTTGGAATTTCACATATTTAAAAATGAGTGAGTAGTGTTCTCCAGCGTATTCTTTAGTATCAGTACGTATTTATTTTGGGAATTTGAGAATTAAGTATTTTAATTCCTACTAGTATATTTGCGAATATGGGTTTATACCTATCGGCGGCCTTGGGCGTATTTAGGCGAACGGATATGGTAAACTCCTACAGTATTTTAGGTTCACCTAGTTTTGCCATGAGTTGGTATTACTATGCCTTGGTACCCATGTGGCGTATTCTTGGCTGCGTATTTTAGCTATATGTTTGGTATTTCGGGTACGGCCCAGAATACCATATATGCGATTAGTTTGAGGCATCCTTATAGGGAAATTACCCCACCTTGTTCTATGTAAGAATTCTCACATTAGTATGTTTTCATATGCTCGACTAGGTTGCTTACCGCGGTGTTTGGTGTCTCGTCAGGGCCAGGACCCGGCTTCCACGTGATTGTTCTGCGCACCTATGGCTCGTATGGACCCATGGCAGTGCCGGCTATTCTAGGTCGCACAGGCGCTGAACTTGTTGTGATGCGCTATACCTTGGCTTACGTGATTGTGCTTTGCAGCCATCTTTGTACTTATACACCATTTGTTCATGATATGTCTGTATGGACTTGTGTGTTTACCAAGCCTCGCGAGCATCTATCTTTGTAGTCTTGGATTGTGAGGCGGGACCACTTTCACGTGATTGTTCACACGCTGCGCTCACTACTGAATCCATAGTAGGTGCCGACTGTTCTAGTCGTGTGGCGACTCGAACACTGTTGTGATGCGCTTATGCGCCCGACTTCACGTGATTTGTGTATATGGCGTTATCTTATAGTTTTATATTGTGGTATTACATCACCGAATTTCAGCGATGCCAAGGGGGCATTTATTTGGTTTACGGGTTTTAGTGATCCTTATTCACGAACCTTGAGATATTATTTTACGCGGCGGTGGCCTTACGCGTTTGGAATTAGGTAAGTATGTTTCCGTGCCTCGTTTTCTGCCACTATTATAGTACGTTTTTAAAGAAAGGTTTTGTTTCAACCAATTACTTGATTTTGACGAGGGGTTACTATTTGAGGAAAACAGGTTTTACAAAAATGACCTTATTGGCCCACTCACCCTTACGTTTTTGCGCCTCCCGGGTTTAGTGGGCTGGAGTACATCTGATTCGAGGCGGATTAGTATGTGAAGGTTTAAAATTTCTTGGTATTGTAATGCTTCGTATTACCATGTGTACTTGTATTTGGGTAAATTCTTACTTTGTACATTTGTGTACATTGATCTTAAATTATTCAAATTGTTCTTATTTCTTTCAAATTGGCTTTACGTCACCTACGTGGTGTCGGCCAGCACACTCGACTTTTGGGTGTCCACGTGTACATTGAATTCGGGATGTGTCGAGTTATTAGTATCGAAACACGGTTACTGCTAACCTGTACTCTTCCTTAAAATACTACATTACACTGTCGGTTGATGCCCCGAGACTTCAATTTCTTGAATCTACTCTTGAATTTGAGAAATTCTCAGACTCTACATGAGTGTATTGTTTCTCCTTAGTTTAATTCTAAGTTCTCTTAGTGTCATACCACCTCGCGTCACCAACGCGTAGTTTTGGAATCAACAGCTTTGTGGAGCCGACTTGGGCGTTTTCATACCCACTTGCGTTGGAATCGCCTTTGAATTGACTAATTCAGTTGTCGTATCTCGTACTTCTCGGTGTGGTGTCGAGTTTGACTGCGGATGATTTAGTCATCAATTACTTTCCCTTAGAGAGCGCTAGCGTAGTTGTTGGCGGAACTTGTTTAGGTATTTACCGATAATAATCTGGTGGACTTAATTCGTGAGACTTAGTTTCACAAATTCTTTACCAGCAGCGGTGTTTTACACCTTGGCAAGCCGACTTTAACCTTCGGGTGGCAGTTGAACAACTAACGTTGTTTATTTGGACGTACCTTTCAACTACAGTAGGCATGGCGCGATCGTGATGCGTCGTGCGTACTCAAATAGTTGACGATTGAAGACTTGGAAGCGTTTTCCTCTCAATTATTCCAATGCTTTCCATTTTCATCAGGAAATGGAAAAGGTATCCACCGTCAATTTCTTGTACCGTACTTTTCGCGCGTAGCGATAGCAATGACTCTTCGATGATCGTAAAGCCAAACTGTCAGTCGACTTTTCTCCCAGGACAATTCGACCACTACTTTTCTGTTAGTTGGGACGAATTTCCATCTTCGTGATGTTGATAAATTGTGTGGAGTCTTCTGTTGTTTTGTTTGGTCGTGACTCAATTTTCTTGACGTTGAAGAACTTTCGTATACATGGTCGACACTTTCTTTCCACTCATGACTTTTGTCATTCAAATCGATCATCTTGAACTTGTGCATGTGCGGCTATCTAAACTGTTAAGCCGACGGTATGGATTAACGTATCCATGAGTGGCAGAAACAAACCTCCCAGTGAGAACCCGGTAGATGTAGCCCCAACTTGATTCCTTAGAACTCGTAAGCCGTTAACTCGTCAGGTTCCTAATCAAGGCCGGAATCAAGCTTGGCATGGCTTAACATAGCTGGGATCAACGTTACGGAATCGGTGATCTCTTACACCCGAGTAGTGGGTATGGGGCGATTATTCTTTAGGTCTCCCGAGAATCGTGCTCAACGTGGAAGTTAGTCCCGAATCGTCAGTGGTGGATAACTTCACATTAAGGCGTGAGAGTTGAGTTGTTGGTGGATCTATTTAGTTCTTGGGTAACTCTACCCGGTTATCGCCCCGATTCTTTCATCGTTGTGACACTTGTCATGTTGGTGAGTGTGCGCGAAGAAATTCAAGTGTGCCATGTCTGCGGTGCGTAGGGACACGGAGAGCTAACCCGATGTCGCCGATGCGGCAAAAACCAACCGCTTTGAGTACATTCAATCCGATTAAGTTGGACGGGCGAGTTTTCTATCAATAACCTACTTTCGGGGGCGTGCATTGCCAAGGCAATGTCATCCCCATACTGCGGAACGCTTTTTCTCCCACGGAGTGGTTATTCTACTACGTATCCTGGTGGTGCAGCGGAGTTCCAATGTGGAGTATTGTTGACTGTTGGGCGAGTTCGTACTTTGCAGTGAGGATACACTAAGCGATTTCGATCTTGTTATCGAGGAAACGTTAATCTCTTTGGGATTTTACTTGAATCAAATGAATCAAGTATTACTATCGGCTATTTCTGCCCTTATTTTCGAACTACTCGACCACATTGTACTCTACAGGTTACGATTTGGAATACATTATCTTAGTGAAACCAAGTTTTGTCTTGTTCCTTGGGGTTATCGGGGTGATACTGCGGTATCTCGCAAATCAAGTTGCTTGCCAATCTCATTCCTGCGAATGTCGTGGTCTTCGACGTGATCCTAAAGGAATGGATTGTTACCCCAATTTTTGTGCCGTGTGGATTGTTGGGTTGATCACCTTCTTGCCACTGGCATATCAGCCCCTTGACGTTCACTTGGCTAGTCATAGGAGAAATCAACTTGTGGTGATCTTCGGCCTAGAGTGCTGTAGCTTCTTGAGTTAGAAACTGTGATAGTTGTATCACATCTTTGGCGATGGAGGAAGAAATTCTTTTCGTGTTGACGATCTAGGTTGTCGCGAATCTTCCGGAGTTTTACGGCGATCTATCACCGGATTCTGCTTTGATAAAGTGAATTTCACCATCGATCTTTCGGTGTTGATGTTATCTCTTTCATACCTCTTATCTTTTGGCTCCACACGAGTTGTGTGAGCGAAAGTACATACGAAACTTTTGCGCACGGAATTAACTAAATCTCGCACCTCGTGGAGCTCCGGTCTTTGTTTATTCAAGCGGTAAGGCATTCTAAGGTTACGCATCAATTTAGGCAATTTTTTGGATGACGACTAAAAATCGCTACCTCGCCTTTCTGGTCGATGATCTCTTTGACCGACTCCCAAGTGCACAATTTCTTCCAAGATCGATCACAAAGGGTTATTTGTTTTCAGAGAAGATCACTTTTGGTGTTATTCTTGACCAACTTTACGGACTCGTTAGACATACGAGTTCTTTGTCATACTGCCCCCGGGATGACAATCGCCCCGATAACTTTCATGAACTTGTTGACTCGAGTACTTAGCTCGTACCTCGACAAGTTTGTGATAGTCTTCTAGTTGACTTTTAGCGTATTCAATTCTGGGGCCGATCATGCGAAAAGGCATTGTCGCATGATTTGTTGAAGGATGCAGGGAGTTTTCAACTTGTACCCAATTCTAACCTAATGTATATGTCTTTTTTGGGACATGTGATTCCTGTGATTGCTTTCTTGTCGATCACACAGATGGTTTCTTTGTGGCGGGATGCGGGGAGCAACATGGAAAAGGGTTACAAGATCAAGCTTTCTTGGCTTAGTCGGTTTCCATCGACGTTTCGTGAAGGATTCCTCTTAAATGCACTTTCTGCCTCTCCACTGGCTGGCCAAGCAAATGTTAAATTCGTGTAGAAACGTGACATGAGAGCAAATTTCTTATTTGCTCAAGTTTGGTCTTATTCTTACCCTTGTATTAGCACTTTCTTAAAGACGGTACCTCGTGACCTACGATGAAGAAATCATTGAGCAGATTTAGTGGTGCTAATACGGCATGGATCAGATAATCGCTTATACCTTGAGACAGTGATCGCATGAGATGAATTATCATACCCATGTTTTTCGAAGGCAGTTGCCGATATCTTTCGCCGAGAAGTTACGCGGCATCTTCTCTTTGGTGAGGGCGTGATTAGTTCACGGATCACCAAAGTTTGAGGCCATCTCTCTTCTCTGGGAGACCTCAATCTCGAGTCAAGGAGATGGATTGGTGATGGTGACTACGATTGCACTATCAATCACCACTTATCGATCGTGCAAATGTAGTAACGGTACCCTTTATCGAGAAGTCCTTCGGATGGCGATTACTCGTTCGACTAATCGTTTTCCTCTTTTGATTGAATCTCTAGGCTTGTTGTCACTTTGAGTTGTTATGTGTGGAGGAAAAACCTCAGCAACCTTCGGTTGGGGCTTGATTATTATTTCTTCAGGCGCTTTTGAGGCTTTTGGGAGATGTTACGTTGTGGTACATTTTTTACTCGCATCTCTACCTCATTGTACTTCTTATGGAAATTTAGAGACGAAATTTTTTTATAGGGAGTAGATTATTACATCCACGTCCAGGAGATAATATTATTTTATTTAGGAGTGCGAAGTAGCGATTTGCCCTTAGTTGACCTTTCGGTTGACTTTTTCAACGTCGTAACTGCGTCTGACGCATTCACTGTATTTTCTTGGCGTGCTCGTCGATCCCGAACACGTGAAGCTGGCGAGCGTCTCGTCGTTCGGACTCGAGCTTGAAGATATTTCACCCGAAGGCGTTGATTTTCGGCGTTTCCGTATTTTCAAATTGGGCCGATTTTTGGATTGATTGGTGCCGGGGCCCAATAGTAGAGCCATGTGGCCTGTCATCATGTACGTTGACTGTGGTCCCTCACTCTCCCACGTGCTCTCTGTACGCAAAACAAAAAAAAAAAAAGAAGCTTACCAAGCTCACCATGGTGCTTTGCACACCCATGGCTTCTCAAGCCTCCTCCAGTGGCATGGTGGCTTAATACCCTTGCCTCACCGACCATCATCACCATCATCGCCCGTTGCTTCAGGCTTCTTGACAACCACGGACAAAACCCAGCCGAAATTTAAGAATTTGATCCAAACACCCAAGTTTCGAAGCGAGGCCTTTTGGGAGCTCCGCGGCCGGATTCCGCCGAACTCAGGATGCTTGATTTTGGGCTAGAGCAATCCGAGGATGGGTGACCTTTGGGAAGTTGCTGCGTGAGTTCAGGAAAACAAAACCGTGAGGGCGTGGCCCAAAGCGGACAATATCGTGCTACGGCGGAGTCGGTCCGGGATGTGACAGTGATAGCATGCTTGTTTACATTGAGAAAGATGTATTTGCTTGTATTGATAATGAGCCTATTATGCGACGTTTTCATGACATGAAACCTCGCCAGCAACAATTGTAATTTGGTTGTATTAATTAATTATGGAAGACATTACCATATAAAAAGATTTAGTTGTTGTCATTTTTCTTTAACCTTGCATTCTTTTAAGTTCGCCCCTCCTCCCGAGAAATTCTGGCTTCGCCACTGGATGTTTGTATATATTAGTTAACTTACATTTAATGCATAAAATCGATATTATGAGTGAAAAAAAATTAAATGAAGGATCAATTATTTGTTATAAAAGAACTGAAAATGAAGAGCCAATAATTAATTTCCTAAACTTGCCAACCCAAATGAATTCTTGTCGCCACATGCCACGTATAAACGTTTCACTTCCCATTTGTCACGGAAATGGATAGTTTGGTAATTGTACTGTATAGAAAATGACATTAAACACCCTCTCTACCACCACGTGGCCAACTACCACGATAACCGCTTCCTTGCCAATCATTCAATGTTACAACACCAAAAGAAGCTCCTCCAAAAATATGGCACTTCTTTTTTTACCCAAAAAAAAAATGTATATACAACTTACCAAGCATGAGCAAATGCTACTATAACCTTTCGTGTCAATTATATATTTTATATGCAAATTTCCTTTAATATAATATTGTATATTGTTTGAGGCGTCACGATGTACCAATTTTATGAAAGTCATTTTCCTATTCGATTAATGAAAGACTTTCATAGACACATTAACAATGTGATGTTTCATACTTCTAATCCAATAACCAGACTTCTACCACCGTGACGTTTCAAACTTTATATAATATTATATTATTAAACCGAGAAGTCATAATAACAATGTACTCAAACTATATAAGTTGATCTAAATTGTCAGTAGTTGAACTTTGCCATGTGGACCCGTTACTCGGATAAAATTTTAAAAAATATTATTATTAGTATTAATGGAAGGAGAAAGGGTTTGAAACTTTCACAATAATTGAAAGTGAAAAGTTTCAAACCCTGAGCATATGTGTGAAAAACTCAACACCCTTATCCATTAAGATGTTTAGACCAAATGCTACTGAGCTGAAATTTAAAAGTGAAGAATTGAGAAAGGAAGTCAAAAGAAATTTAAAAACTTTTAAACCCAAAAGCCGTGGAGGAAAACTGGAAAAGTGGGAATAGGATCCTCTCCGGATGCCTTCCATCCGGATCCTCGGGATCCTTCAATCCTGTTCGTTAAACAGAAAATCGAACGGCCAGAATTAATTAACTTTCGTTCTTGCTCTTTCAATGGACACTGTGCCAGCCGGCCGCTTGACTCCCTTCACTCTCTCTCTCTTCTATTCTCTTCTCTCTCTATCTCCTCAGTCTTCTCTTCTCCATATCCATCTATCTCTATCTCTCTCCAGCTCCAGAATTGAAGGATTCGGAGGATCCGGATGGAAGGGATCTGAAGAGAATCCCAGCCCAGAAAAGTGTAGAAGAGCGGCTACGCCGTAATTATAATATATTTTTGTTGGATCGTGATTATAATTTAAATTTAAGACAAAACCGTCTTGTCTTTACGTTCCAGCAGTTGTATCCAAATAGTCACTTTTTCGTTTTATCCCTAGCACTCAACAATATTCAGATTTTTTACCCTCCAATTTTCTATTTTAATGTAAAAATCCACTTATGCTGTGGTCATTAAATCCCACTCAGTGGTATCCTCAGAACACAATAAAGCAATGGAGCAATAAGAATCTTATTAGGCTTTTTAGCTAAAATGGTTTTTGAGATTAGTATAACTTTTCAGTTTGGTCTCCAACAATTAAAATTGATAGAATTGGTCTCTGAGTTTGTCTATCACACATTAATGTGGTCATTCCGTTAGAAATCCATTAAGTTTTCGGTTAGTGGGTTGATGTGACATCATGTGTGTCTCACAAATCCACTCATAGCTCTACATGTATTAACCATATTTTTTTAATAAGATTTAAAACAAAAAATGATAATTTATAAACTAATTAAAAAAAAAGATAGCTTGTGGGAGTGCCAGTGGTTGGGTTTGGGTAGAATGTGGAGAAGATGAATTTTTTTTTTAAATCATTTAAAAATTTGGTTTTGTTCTTCATAATTTACATGGCACAAAATAATTGGGTTAGTGGGACCACTAGTGTTCTACATCAACACACTAACCGAAAACTTAACGAATTTATAACGGAAGGTTCACATCGATGTGTGGCGGACAAACTCAGAGACCAATTCTATCGATTTTGATTGTTAGGGACCAAACTGAGGAGTTATGTCAGTCTCGTGGACTATTTTTGCTACATCTCGTCCCTAAGTTTAATGTATTTTATTCCCCGACGTTGTGAAATGACGAAAACCCCCTTGGTGGGCCTAGTGAGTCCTACGTGGACATTTGTTGCTATTTTCTTAATCTCGTACTTTTCTTGTACTTTTTGACTCGTACACTTTATTACGAACTCGTAGGCGCAAATGAGACATTTTTCAGACTTGTAACGGACAAGTTACGAATATGGGCAAATTGATAATTTCTAATTTGCGGTATTTTGAATCTGTGGATTCCTTCCCGTGGTTTCAAGTTGAACCAAGGTGCTCTGCACCTCTAATACTTTTGCAGGCTGCGTAATTGCACGCCTTGACTGCCTGTTGCCTTGTTGAATTTTTGGCACTTTAAATTGGACAATTCTGTGTGGAATTCACCACACCTCAGCTTTCAAAACTGTCTATGTCTATCCCCTGCTTTCCCCATTTTTTGTGCCGTGATTTCTGCTTGCAGAAATCCTTACAAAACTCACACACACACACACACATCCAATTGCTCAGGCCACCCCGAGCTCACCACCATCAATCTTGAGACTTTCTTGACTAACCTTCCACAGCCATCACTCATCCTCATCATCCTGGGATCAAACCCAGGCCACTGTGCCCAGAAATCAGCCAAAATCGAGCCCAATGAACTCGGGAACTCCGGCGAGTCCCACAAGTTTTTCCCGACCAAACCACATTGATCTGAGCCTCGATCAAACCCCAAACCTTCACAAATCAACTACTGGGAACCCTGGGATCACAACCCAGGGCTTTGGTGAAGAAACCATCGAGATCGGCGACGTTGAACTTTGGCCGGATCTTTCGAGGCCAATTCCGGCCATCTTTGGCCACCTTTTGAGGTGGTTGTAGGTAAAATCGAACTCTCCTCTTTCCTAGCTTCATTTTGGTACCTTTTGTGTGAAAATCGGAGTTGAAATGAAGAAGTTGCATTTTTCCAGAAAATTCCGGCGAAAAACCCAGTTTTCGGCGAGATTCCGGCCGGTGGCGACGAACGACGGCCAGAAAGTGCAGAGATGACCGGCGAGCTGACGTCAGCGAACCCGGTTCTGACGTCAGCCAACCGGCCCGTGACGTCAGCAGGTCCGGTTCAATCGGTCGGATCGAAGGAATATTCCGAGGTATATTCCGTTTCAAACTTAACACTGTCAAGGAATATTCCCTAACGGCGACGGAATATTCCGTAGCGCCGTTAGAGAATATTCCATCCAAGTAACAGAATATTCCGTTAAAGTTAACGGCACGCTGTTAACTTTAACTGTGCGTGACCCAGGCGGCGCGTGCAGCCTTGTGGCGGCGCGTGAGCCACTTTTCCGACAATTTTAAGTCCCGAAACGAGCAAACAAAGAGGATTTCGAGTCTTTTCCTTACTTTAATTTAGATTAGACTTGTAAAATGATTAGTATAGTGATTTCGCATATAGGTGAGACTTATCCTGAGGAACTTCGTGGCCAAGCTAGGTACGGCGGCTACGATCCAATGACATACCAGTGAGTGGGCCCTTTTCTTTATGAAATACTATATTAGTATGTGTTTTAAATGGTGTTTTATGATTAGTATAGCATGCCATGTTTTACTAAACTTATTTAAATGATTTGTTTAGTTTATTTATGTTTTATTTAATCATCTTGGTTGGTTTTATTAATTAAATATTGGCATGTCTATACAATTGAGACGTATTACTTATCATGCATACTGCACGGTGTTAGTACTGTCTAGGCCAGGACTAGCTTCACATGTATGTTCACACGCACCAACACGCTCACTTTGGATCCATCGTAGGTGCCAGCCTGTTCTAGTTGCCTTGGCGACTAGAACTTGTTGTGACGCGCGTAGCGACAGCTTCATGTGTATGTAGTACTCGAGCGTAACTTATAAACACCCAGCCTGTCATGTAGCTACTTTCTGCATGACTTGTGTGCTAGTATTTTATGTGATAAGTAATTATGTTTTTACTACTGTTATTGATTTTACCCGTATCCTTTTGGGCTTAGTTCCCATTATTCGAGATACTTTACTATTATTGTTAGTAAACTTATATTTTGAGAACTTACGGGTTTTATAGTGAGGGATTACATCCCAAACATTTGGAAAAGTTTTATTAAACTTTATATTGGCCCACTCACCTTTGTTTTTCACCCCTCCAGGACATAGAAATTAGTTTGGGCATACGAGTACCTGTGGCATCAGCTGACGCTCGTGAACCAGCTTTCTGTTAAAGTATGGTTTAATTCCTCGTGTGTTCATATCCATCCTTCGAGATGAGAATATTATTTCCTTACTACACTCCTAGCTCTGATGTTAGTTTGTAATACTGGGTTAAACCCCACACTACGCATATTCCGCTCTAAATTCTTTTATTCATCTCAAAAATCTTGTTTTAAATTCATTCTTATTTATCTTTTCACACGTCATGACTTCGTCACTCCTCCGGAGTGACGGTCAGCATGCCTCGATATCCGATGTCCACCTAGATATTCGGGTTGGGGTGTGTCAATTTTGGCTAAAAAGCCATCTTATACAAATCCTAGGTACATATCATATGTTAATTGACAAAAAAATCATATTTAGTTTCACCTTAAGAAAATTTTGGTGTACGTCAATGTATATCATATATTGTTGAAATTAACTATGTGCACTCAAAATTCAAAGAAAATTTCACGCTTGAATTTGAACCACTTAAAATGCAATATATATGATTATACATGCGTTGTATATTAGAGGGACTCTCCACCTTAAAATTTCTAAAACCATGTCGTCTAGTTCCGTCAAATATTTTGTTAGTTTACCGATGTGGTGCACGTGTGGGCCCAACAATTTCAATGAAACGACACCACGTGAATGTTGACCTCTCAAAGCACAAAATGTTAATTGAACCAATTTTAATGTTAAAAATACTTTCTAACCTAAAATAAAGGGAAATTCCCATTTTTCTACCCTGAAAATTCCCAATTTTTGTAACATCCTGTAAAAAATTTGTTATAAAATAATTCCCGGGGGATATTTTGGATACGTGTGTGATTATTTTGTACACAGGACCATGTAATTTTACTGTTTTGGTGGGTGCACAATACCCCCAAAACCCAAAATATTTTTTTCCTTCTCTTCTTCCTTGTCACTTTTCCTTATTTTTCCCATTTCTCTTTTTCTCTTTTTCTCTTTTTCTCTTTTTCTCTCTCTCTCTCTCTCTCTTCTCACCGTATGTGCACAGTGCACTTCGACGAAAAATCGTCGAACCAAGGCGAACTAAAATCACCACCATCTTCGTCTCAACGCTTTGGACTCAACGGTGCAAAACATTCGTCCAAACTCCCGACCGTTTGACGGGAAAAGCACACAGAAGAACTGGACCTTCCCGGGGATTTTCTCGCTATTTTAGACCGAGGTGAGGTTTCTAACTACCACCATTGGATTCCTCTCGTTGAGTATGAATTTTTATATGTCATTTGCTTGATTTGGTTGAGTTTTGACGTAGATCGACAAAGCTACAGTAGTGGCGGCCTTTCAAGGCAATTACAGGCCATTTCCCGAGTTTGTACCGTCAAACCAAAGGTACAACGTCATTCTACTCCTCTCTAGCTTCATTTTGGTATAAAGAACGTGAAATTTGGCCAAGAAATGAAGAAGTTATGGAGATTTGAAAATTCTCTAGAAACCGGCCAAAATAATGACAGCGGCGACTGGCTTGAACCCAATCGAGACCGGCCGATGACCTTAGCGGTGACGTCAGCGATTACGTCAGCAACGGTCCAAACAGGGAATATTCTTTTTAACGCCGTTAGGAATATTCCATTAGATTTAACGGAGATGTTGGAATATTCCGTTAGATCTAACGCCATCAGTTGACCGCGCGCATTGACCTAGCGCGTGAGCCGTGCCTGTGCAGCACGTGAGCCACAAGTGAGATCTTATTTTCGACTTCCGTCGACGCGAGGCGACTTGTGACGACGCGTACTACCTAGGGGCAGTACGTATGGTATTTTTGGAGTGTTTCGGATCTCCGTGTTGAGCAAACAAGGGATAAGTGTCATTAATTAGTTTAATTAGTCACCTTTATGAGTTTAATCATTATTATAGTGATACCTCATATAGGTGAGACTTATCCAGAGGACTACTGGGGCTATCTAGGACAAGGGGGCTACGACCCGGCTACTTACAAGTGAGTGAGTGAGTCTTTGTTTTGATAAATATATTATTACGTATGGTTTTTCAATGCTTTCTTTAATTTGTTAGCATGACTCATATCATATACGATTGTTGGAGGTAGAACATTCATATTATATTTGCAATACTTTTTTCTATATCGTTGCTCATCAGTAGATGTAGAACACCTCGGGTATCAGTACTCAGTCCTATGGCCAGGACTAGCCTTGACGTTTGGAGATGTCACTCTCAGTACCGCTACGCAACTTTGGATCCATTGTAGGTACTAGCCTGTTCTAGGTTGCACTAGGCAACTCGAACTTGTGTGACGCACTTTGTGCATAGCGATTAGCGTTAGACTCGTGTCATTGTATTACTCAGCGTATTACTCATATACCTAGCATGTTCCTCGTAGCTTATCTACTTGGGCTTGTGTGTTTACATATGGATGAGCAATCAGTCAGGATTTTCGGGGAGTACCCGTGTTTTGAGCAGTCTGATTTTCAGGGAGTATCCGTATTACTATTATAGTATTTTGAGGATCATACCGGGGAGTATGATGTATTTTTAAAAACTATACATGTTTTCCAGCGAGGGGATAGTATGCTCTTGAAAACAAAGGTTTTATCAAACTTTGCATTTTGACCCACTCACCTTTTTATGTTTTGCGCCCCTCTAGGACTTAGTGGTGATTCGATTTCTAGTGAGACGTGGGCTTGCTTTGGCTGTGGTTGGTGGTTCTGACAGTTTCTCTAGATTATGTAGGATTTGCTCCTACTTTTAGTTAACTTCTACTTATTCATCCTCACGAGGATGTGAGTGTTTATATTCCTTGCACTATTTACTATGCTTTGACTGTTATGCACCTGTAATAATGGGTTTTACCCATCACCGCACTCTTGCTTCCGCTTCCAACTCTAAATCTACTCACTTTTCACATATACATGCATAATTGGCTTTCGTCACTTAACACGTGTCGGCCAGCACTTCTCGACACCTGGCGTGTTAGGATCGGGATGTGTCAATTTTTCAGCTTTTCATACTCAAAATTGTTTTTGTTTCACTTTCATACTAAAACATTGATTTTTCTACAAATTTCATACATTCGTTAGTCAATCTATTAAGTCCTTCATTAACTAATGACGTGATAGCAGCTCACGTCACAACATAACACCAAAATAAATATTGGTAGTGAATTTGACTAATAAAGCTTAAGTGCAAACTCACCCTTAATCTTGAAGCTATTTCGATTAATATATAGGAAATTGTTGTATGCACTCCTAAAAGGTTATTGTGCACTCTTCTCTTCTTTAATTTTCTCAATAAGAATGAGTGCATAATGAATTTTTTGGAATGTCAATTGAAGCCTGTTTAATATAATTTGACAAAGAATAGTGTAGTTTTTGGAATGTCTATAGCAACTATTTCTCTATCTTCAAAAGGGAGCTGAGTCATCATGCACTCTTATATTATACATGGAAGAGTGCACATGATTTTTAAATGGCAATAATAGTCTCATTTAAAAAAAAACAATAATTATATATACATATGAACGTACAAGCGCTAACTAGTTAGTAAGTTAATACATCGCTAATCACTTGTCTAGATTAGCTCCAGTTAATAATCGGCTAAATGTTTTTCGATCTCAGTGAGTTTTTACAGAGTTGATCTTTTAATGATAACCTAAAAAATGATCAGTTTAGAGTACGAGATTACCTTGTGGAGCGGGCCCATATAAGTAATTAACCTCGTATTAAGTTACAAACTAATTATCACTTGATAGAAATTTGAGAATGAGCATAAAATTTTATGTTTTGTAAGTACATTCATGGGTACGCAATACTTCTTACATGTGTTTAAACTTCTCGTGTATGGAGCACGAGATAATCTTTGCCCTCTTCGGTATGAATTTCACATGCTTAATAAGGGTGTTATAGCAGGCGATCCCCATTATAAAAGTCTAAGATTTAATAAGGGTGTTATTGTCATGAGCTAAATAAAAGGCCTCTCGTATTTACCATTTCTCAGCATTTGCAAACATAGGGACTAAATCAATTTATTACTATACAAGGTTATTATTTAATAAAAATGTAGCTAAAAAAATTATTTTTTGATAGTTATCCTTAGTAAAAATTGTATAGATATAAATAACTTAATTAGTAATGTTAATTTCCAAAATATAGACATTGGAAAGAAACAGACACCTAGCCTCTAATAGCTCTTGCATGTATGCACGAGATAATCCTAAACTTTAAACCCTAAGTTGTATGGATACAAATAACTACATTAGTAATGGAGCACGTTAATTTTCAAAACCTTAAGTTGTTTAATTTTAGCGGCGATTGTTGTTCAGATTTGAGGTGGTGGTGCTGTAGTTTGTGTGCTCGACAAAGGACTATGAGAAGGAAACTTGACGCTTGTTGGACAGGACTCACAGTGGCAAAACTAGGATTTCTCGGGAGGAGGGGCGAACTTAAAAGAATGCAAGGTTAAAGAAAAATGGCAACAACTACATCTTTTTATATGGTAATGCCTTCCATAATTAATTAATACAAACAAATTACAATTGCTGCCGGCGAGGTTTCATGTCATGAAAACGTCGCATAATAGGCTCATTATCAATACAAGCAAATACATCTTTCTCAATGTAAACAAGCATGCTATCACTCCACCATTGATCTCCCATTTGGGGCTACATTTTAGCTATCTACATTTTTTATATTTTTTATTACATAGCCCAAAGAAAAACAAACTGTAGCTATCCCTCCCACCACCCAGCCAATCTTCCTATCCAACAACCCAATCCTCATCCCCACCCCACACCACCACCACCAGATCTCATTCAAGTATCCAATTAGAAATCACCACCCCTAAAATTCACTCAACCTGAGATCCTCAACAATCAAAGAAACATTGGAAGCATACGAAAGTCAGTAGAAAACATTGACCATCAAAAGACTTGAGGAAACATATATATCAGTCAGTGTCAACGGCACCTGCAACTAAGGTTTTATCTGCAGTGCAACCAATTAATGATTTCGATTCGATTGTAAATAAGAGAAGAGAGTGAGGGAGGGGAGGCCACCGCGCCGCGCCCTCACTGCTTCCCAGTTTTCAGTCAAACCAGGGGGTTCAAGCGTCACTCTGCCTTTGTTTTTTGAAGAGCTGAGAGGCGGCCGCCCCCCTTCGCTCCTACGTAGCTTCGCCCATGGGGACTCATAGCAGGGCTTCTTTGCTAACGATTGTAAATCATCAGAGTTAGGTGCTGTCTTTTCCTCGTGGGGCCTCTACGATAGTTCTTGTGCTTGCAATGTTTTAGTCCTCGCGACTAGGGTTTAAGGTTTAGAGTTTAGGATTAAGGGTCCTCCATAATTGAAGAATCTTATTGTATTTTTGATGTGTTTGTAATTATAGGTTGTAATGTTCTTTTGACATGTGTAATCTCTTGAGTTGTTCTAAGATGCACATTTAACATGTCTATCGTATGTACGTTTTTGATTATTTTTTAATAAAATTTCTTTCGCTCAAAACAATTGTAAAGAAGTTTTTAATTGAATAGGCAGGTGAATTTCATTTTAAAAGAACCCATTTTGTGGGGACTGGCTACAGTGCTCGCAAGCATTGGATGCTCACACCGATCTCACCCTTCTTCTCCCCCTCTCTCCTTCCTCCTCCCTCCTTTTAATGGTGAGATCGGTGTGAGCATCCAATGCTTGTGAGCACTGTAGCCTACTCCCATTTTGTGAACCAAACGGACCTTTATGGACACAAGGTGACGAGATAAATTTCTTGTATATGTAATTGTAAACTACACACAACAATTATTCTATGTAATTAACATAGATAAAATTTCCGTATTGACAATGAAGTAAGTAATTAACATATCAAAAATTATTGTATTAATTTTTATTAAATGTTGTAATCACTTTTTATTAATTCTTCCCAATAAATGCATATCACCTCAATTTATTACTCTTTTTAAATACAATTTAGTACATGTATTTATAACTAACTACAAACATATATACAAAATTCTTACATGTGGTTTGTGAGGCTATCTCGAGTGGAAAGGAAAATTTAGAGTCAAAAGTTAGATTTGGCTCTAAATTTGACTCAATCCCTTACCAATGCACTAAAAAAGTTGGAGTCATAAATGACTTTGGTGATATATGCAAAATCATATTTGACTTTAAATATAACTCTACAGTTAAAAGTGAAAACCCGACCTTTAGAAGATACAAAAGTTGTATTTCACTCTAAACTTGACTTAATTCTTCTCTTATGCATAAGAGATTAAACTTAAAAGTCAAATTTGACTCCGTATGCATTGTAAATATTATAACTTGCATAACCACATTTGAAGTCAAATATGATTTTATAACTTTTAACTTTTGCCTTTTAGATTAAAGATAGTATGATACGAGTGACGCATCACATATTATTCTTATGGCGAGACATAGATAGATGCAAATTGAATGAGTATTTAGGATTATCAAAATGAAAAGAAAAAAAAGTAAAGTCATCAAAACAGAGAGTTGACCACCTCTCTAATATCAGCTTATACACTTGTATTAGTGCTCTAATCAACATTTTGATCAGTTTTGTGTGTTTGTGTTTTTTTTACTTATTTTATTTTATGCATAAAATAATAAACATTCCTAAATGGTGAGAACTACAAACTCCATGTGAAGCAACGCCACTATCAAGCTCACAGTGTCTAACCAACAAAGCAATGTTGGAACAAGGGGTGAATATGAAGAAAACATACATTGATCGAACCACACGTAATAGGGTAGAAGGATCACATAATAACGAATAAGTATCCTTATTTGACAACGATGACGAAAAACACATGAGTAGATGGCAACAAAATCATTCAACAACGATGTTCCGACTTTTGAGAGAAGAATTGGATTAAGTTAGTCGACAAAATGTGATGGAGTATTGAAATTTTGATTATAGTTTAGTTCAAGTCACCACAAGGACTAAAAATTGCTTATAAAAGGGCTAAAAGTGTTTTTCTCCGAAGAACTTGGATTTTCAATTCAACGAGTTTACATGTTTGGGATTGCTTTTCGAAGGGAAAAAAATTTATTTTCTGATAGCCAAAAACGCTTCTGACTACGTTTGGTAAAAAGACTTCGAAGTAATTATCACATAAAATCTCTTTCATTAGAAGCACTAGTCAAATGATTTTTCAATAAGCACTTTGAAGTTCTTTTTCAAAAATTACTTGAATTTTTAATAAAAAATTCAACATTTTAATAATAAAAACTCTCCTAACAAAAACGCTTAAAAGCAATCCCAAATAGGACTTCTAGGAGAATTGTTTATGAGCAAAAATGCTTATAGAGAAGCCGTTCCGAACTTATTATCCACACAGTGAGCCACACAATGAGAGGATTTTGGTTAAGCCACACAATGAATCAACTTTAATAAATTGGTTTCGAACTCATTATTCATAGAGTAAGTCGTGGACTTCCCTCGTCTTGGACCCACTGTATTCTAGGTTCAAACTTTCCCCCTCCCCTTAGTGTAGATTAGTGTACAACATAACTTGTAAACAAATTGTGAATGCAAAATACGATTCTATTGGAAATCTCATTCGATTGGCAGGTATAAAATCAATATTGATTGTGGCCTTCAAAGTACTAGATTTGTGCGAGAAGAGTAGTGTTAAGAAATTCTAAGATCTGCCACTTATAATTGATAGGGTTATGAATGCAAAATCTTAAAGGTAATATCTTGTTTTGAATACATTGATATTATTTTTACATTAAAAATGAGAAGGTTTTGAACTAAGTCATACAATGAAGAAATTTTTCAACGTGTCTGGTTTTTATCCGAATACTCCACATGTCATAACACAAGTGGAGGCATATGGAAAAAATATATCACTTCCTCTACTTGTTATAACATGTGAAGTACCATTTGAAAATTGGTTACTTAAAAAATTTCTCTAAGCAATGAGTAAACCATAATAAATTGATATCAAACTCATAATCTACGAGATTTCAAATCTAAAATTTTTTACTTTGTTGTGAGAACACTGTAGGTACTATCTAAGTTTTTTTTGTTTGTTTGTTAAATAAATAAGTTTATTGTCTTGTGATAATAATAAATACGTACTAGGTAGGTAAGGTATGGAGTATACTTTGTAATAAAACTTGAAAAAAAGAGAGAAATAATATTTTTACAGCTAGTTAAGGCACTGTTGCATGGACCCCACTTGTAGGAATTAGCTTTCTTGTAAATTCAATTCCTTCGTTTTCTTTTCTTTCTCCTTCAATTCATTCGTTCTTTGACAATCCCCCTTTTTTCCCTCTCCAAATCTTACGCCTCTTGTCTGTCCGCTCCGCGTCTGATAGACTCTCTGTGTGGACTCTCACCACCACCAACAACAACAACTCCTTCACTCCCTTCTCAAATTCTTTGCTTTCTCCATAAACTTTCGATTTCTACTTTTCAAATATACGCCAAGTAGTATTATACTCTGGGATCATATGGCGGTCGCAGCAGACAGCCGTCTTTGTTCCTTCGGATTGCTCTAACAGTAAGTAATCAATTTCTTCCTTAATTTTCTTTTTCTTGTTTAATTATTTGAGTGCTGAAAATGGTTGTTTTTTTTATTAATTAATAAATAGTTTATTTCCTTATATTGTCTGTGTAATCTTGGTCCGGTTGTCCAATATCTTCATGATATTAATTTTGGAAACTTGAGATTTTGATTCATGATTTTATTTAGTGGATCACTTTTTTCAGTTCAAATACTTTGTTCGGTTTGTGGGTTTTTCTCCGAGTTTTGCACATCGGTTTTTCTGAATCAGTTTTCATATGATTTCTTGATATTCTGTTCGAGGCCTTTATCTTGGTAAAGGTTGGAATTCATTCAAGATTTGGGTATTTTTTTTCACTTGTTGCTTCTTCTTTTTTATTTATTTTTGGTTCTTTTATTTGTAATTTTTTTACAGAAAAAAACCCCCAATTTTTGGTTTTTTCGGTTTGAATATTCATTTTATTTGGTACCATGTGGTTAATTTTGACTTGGTTTGCTTGCTATTTGACATTGTACAGTAAACCATGGAATTTCATATTATTTGGACTAATTCTTCTCCTTTTTTGACTTGGTGAAGTATGTATGTATGCATGTCCTTCACCTTGTTTTGTTGTAGTATGATCTGATTTTGAATCGATTCGTATTGATCCCCGTAACTAGAA
This sequence comes from Gillenia trifoliata, assembly GCA_018257905.1. Lineage (NCBI taxonomy): Eukaryota > Viridiplantae > Streptophyta > Magnoliopsida > Rosales > Rosaceae > Gillenia > Gillenia trifoliata. The sequence goes on along the minus strand of CM031080.1, from coordinate 9,555,699 downwards.
TTCGTGTTTAGAAATATTAGATAACCATAAAGGAATCCCAGTTTCTTAATTTTTTAATGGTCAATCTTCAAAGTGTATAGACTGTTAGTAGGCTGTTAAACATAGATTTTCAACAAGCGAAGATACGATTGGTAACTGGTTTTCCTGTTTTTCCTTGTACTATTGTTTAATATAATTTTTCCTCTTAATTTTGTTTGAATCAAATAGGTGACTATATTACAAGTATGTTTATTTTGGAATTGGTTGTGCAGTATGTGTCACTACTGTGGTGCAGAATCGACACAATCCAAGGAAAAGAAGACCAAACAGGAGAATTTAAAATCATTACCAATAGCTACGGGAGTCCCCAGTAAGTCTTGCAAATTTTGTGCGGAGAAACAGGGGCGAGAATCTATCAAGCAGGGTAATGCGATTTTATATACAATGCCAATGATCAGTCCAACAACTTCCTTGTCAAGCAGTGACAGTTCTGTCTCTAACTGCAGTAAGTGTCCATCTTGTTTTTATAAGATACATTTTGGCCTTCTTGATTCAACAAAGTTTAGTCTATGCTGATGCGTTTGATAATTTCTTTTAACGTCTCCTCTTTTAGGTGAGTTTTCTGTTGATGTGAGCTTATGCAATAGGTATGTACCCTCCTATTGGTTACAGTAATCTTTCGTAGGTACTTTGCATGACCAACATTTCAATTTAATTTCTTTTAGGGGTAATCAAGAAGAAAATACAGTAAGCAGTTTTCAAGAGGATCTCATTTGTCGGTCTAATGGGAGATTACAAAACTCAATCTTTGAACATTCTGTAAATGGACTTGATAGATCACAAAAACAGATGGAAAGCAACCTGAGGGAAAGTAGTTGTGGCAGTGATGTGTATACAGTAAGAGATGTTGAGATTATACAGACACGTGTCGACCATAAATCAAAAGATAATGTTAATGCAAACACTAGTTCATATAGTGATGGAACTGAGAACTCAAATTCTTTAGAAGATGATACGAATGCTGAGATATGGGAACCCCCTGAACCTGATGATCCAGAGGATGACATGGAGGGTAGTGTTGCTTTCAATGATGATGATGATGAGGAATGTGGTGATGGCATGAAATGGGGTAAACCGAGTTCTTTGAGTCATTCTAGAGATGAAGGAAGTGGAAGTTATAGGTTTAAAGAGGAAAAACAAAGAGCAATGGAAGCAGTGATTAATGGAAAGTTTAAAGTCCTGATCAGTCAGTTACTTAAATCTGTGGGTGTTGCATCTTTGGGGGAGGGTGGTGAAAGTTGGGTAGACATTATTGCTTCTTTGTCATGGGAAGCTGCTTCATTTTTGAAACCTGATGCTGTTGTTGGTAAAGCAATGGATCCGGATGGCTACGTGAAAGTAAAATGCATTGCAACTGGTGTTCGCAGCCAAAGGTGACAGTAGTAAATAACTGGTTTTCTTTACTTTTTTAGTTTTTATTTGTTAATTATCTTCATCTTTTATTAAATTTAGGTATTTATCTTTGTGGATATCTTTATATTTAATTATTATTGAAAGCATCATGGCTGCATGTTTCGGATTTGTTTCTTTAGAAAATTGCTGTTGCAAAATTTTCAAATGCAACCTGAGCTTCTTCTCTCTTTTCTCAAAGTTATGTGAGGTTGAAGAGTCAGCTATTTCGATTTCATCAACAACTTATAATCTTTTAAAAGAAATTTATATCTCCTTCAATAAATAAAAAACATAGCAGCTTGTTCCTCCTTTCCATTACAGATTTCCCGAAAAAGATATTTAAATTTTTGTCTTCTAACTCATTAGATGCATTTTTTTAATAAAGGGAATGCTTGCCTGGTTGGTTGCTTAGAAACACAACCCAAAATTTTTATTGTTTGAATATATCGATTTTTAAGACTTGTGAGATGCAATTCCACAGAGTGTAATAATGACCTCACTAGTAATTCTAGTTAGCATATTCTGAGACTTTTGTCATCTGGGAAGATGGAAACCTGAATGTGTGTATGCCATTGCAGTCAACTAGTAAAAGGTTTGGTCTTCAAAAAGCATGCTGCACACAAGCATATGTCGACCAAGTACAAGAATCCAAGGTTGTTGCTAATCAAGGGAGTACTTGGTCAGTCTTCAAGTGGATTGTCATCCTTTGATTCAATGGAACAGGTAAAAGGATCATAATGTCAGTCATTATATCAGGGAAATAAACTATTACGTGTTCTCATATTTTCTTGCTAACAGGAAAAAGGTTATCTGAAGTTTGTCATCGAAATGTTAGAACTGTGCAATCCAAATGTGGTTTTAGTGGAAAAAACTGTTTCTCGTGATATTCAAGAGTCTATTCTTGACAAAGGAATGACACTGGTCTTTGACATGAAGCTCCATCGCCTAGAGAGAGTTGCTCGTTGTACTGGATCACCAATTTTGTCATCAGATACAATGACGAGCAAAAAGCTAAAACAGTGCGACTCTTTTCACATTGAAAAATTTATAGAGGAACATGCTGGAAGTGGAGGAAAGGTCCCAAGTAAAACTTTAATGTTTATTGAGGGCTGTCCTACATGCCTGGGCTGTACGGTTAGTCAATAATTCACCCCATCTTAGTCTGATATCTGCATGATCAAAACACATACACACATATTCCAGTGCTGAATACTTGATGACACTTCAGAGTCCTTTTGAATATGAATTTTCTGTATAATATTTTGATTCTTACATGTTGCATTGTTCATTCTGTAACATTTACGTTCAAATAGCTTAAGCTTAACTTAAATAAGTGTTTTCTTATTTTTTCATACATTTATTTCTAAAAGTACTGCCATACAGAGAACTACTGCTCGAAGGAGCTGCTGTATTTCCGGAAAATATTTATCTCACCTCAAGTTATATTTACTCACAGTCAATATGCCTTCTTTAATATACAATTTTCAGAGCTCTATTACTTTTTTTATTCAGTCAATGTGCCTTCTTCACCATCATTTTTTTTGAGTCATAACTTTAAATTTGAACTGCCTAGGTTCAGACCACTCTTTTTTCATTGGACCTCTTGAACATTCTTTTTTGATCTGACCACTCTATTTCGTCAAATTTGATAAGAGAATGAAAACTTTTGTAGGCTGCTTAGCATCTTGTATGAATAACTGTGCTTGAATTGACCCTACAGATTTTGCTGAAAGGAGCACAGAGTGATGAATTGAAGAAGGTCAAGTGTGTAGTGCAGTGTGCAGTTATTCTGGCGTATCATTTAATTCTCGAGACTGCTTTCCTTGTTGACCAGAGAGCAATGTTCTCTACACTTCCATTTGCTGATGTAGCAGCTGATTTGTCCACTGATAAAAAAACCCTTAATTTAGGATCTATTAACTCATGTGTTCATCAGAATACAGAGACTAGTGCTGAAACTGGGTCTGATACAGTTGATATTCCCATTTCCAATGGATTTCCTGAAGGATGTTCCCACAGTTCTACCTTGGAATTCGAAGGCCGTTCCACATTCGGTGAACCATACAATCCTGCTGTACTTTCTGGCTTCTCGTCCCTTTCAGCATCATTAAGGAAAGTTATAGGGGAGAATTTTCCTCTAGCATCTTCTTCTTATCAGTCTCTTTCTTCATACTTTGGATTCAGTGGAAGAGAACTGAATGACCCGATCACAAGATCTGTTTCTGTTTGTACATCTCCTGAGGCAACTGATCATTGTGATGTTGAGGATAAAGGTAGTTTTGATGAAGAGAGATTACTTAATGGGCAAAATCAGACATCATTTACATGCACAGAAGCTTCTCTTGAGGTGAAAGAAGATGATGGAAATAGTGAAGATCAAATGAAAAGTAAGAACAAAATCAGCGCTGTGTTGGATTCTCAGAGTATTTTGGTTTTGATGTCTAGCCAGAATGCATTAAGAGGCACTGTTTGTGAGCAGAGCCATTTTTCTCATATCATGTTCTACAAGAATTTCGATGTTCCCATCGGAAAGTTTCTTCAAGATAATTTACTCAATCAGGTTGCACATATCTCTAACTTTAGGCATTTTATTGTCATTTACCTATTGCATAGTATGTTGTAAATGGTTAGGTCCAATATGTGTTAGTATGTATATGTGTTTTCTGGAATATATCAGTGATATTCTGCTGAAGGTTGCTATTTTGAGTTTTATTAAATACTTTACCTAATGTTCTCACTCATTCAAGTACTGACTTTCAGTTCCTTTACATTAAGGATTTGATTTTTTTCAAACTTAAAAATAAATGCATTTTTGAATATGGAACTGAATGAAACTCGTATCCTGCAGCAAAGCCAGTGCACATCATGTGGTGAACTTCCAGAAGCTCACTTCTACCATTATGCACATCGTAACAAGCAGCTTACTATTCGAGTTAAACGGCTCCCTGGAGAAGTGCATTTGCCTGGTGAAGCAGAAGGGAAACTTTGGATGTGGAGTCGATGTGGTAAATGTAAATCTAGGAATGGAATCTCAAAGTGTACAAAAAGAGTATTGATTTCCACTTCTGCACGTGGTCTATCATTTGGAAATTTCCTGGAGCTCAATTGCTCGAATCCATCTTTGTCTAGTTTAGTTTTTAGCTGCGGCCATTCTTTGCAGAAGGACTTTCTCTACTTCTTTGGGTATAAATTTATTTCTTAGCTCTCATCTAGTGGTACTTTTGGCTTATATCAGGGTTTACTTACTTAAAGTGTATTTTCAAACCTTCTAGTTTATGAAAGGATTTCCATACAACTACATGGGGAAATCTTCGTAGGATTATGCATTATGGGAGCTGGGGTTTGGCACTTATCTGGGGCATGGGAAGATGTTTTCTAGGTTCAAAAGCATTTTCATGTCGTGCATTATTCTGTTTTTATGGTTGTTTTAATTTTTAGAATACAAATCATGGGAAAAAGTTGTACATTATTTTGGATTGGAGCTATTAGTATATTTTGGTGTATCTGCTTTTATATCGAGTCTGCAAGCAAGCAACTGTACACTTTTATTTTTTCCTTATTATTTTATTTTGGACGCTCTGCAGATTAGGCCCTATGGTTGCTTTGTTCAAGTATTCCCTCGTCACGACTTATACTGTTTCTGTGCCTCCTCTGAAGCTTCCATTCAGCAGTTCAATTAGACAAGACTGGCTTATGAAAGAAACTCAGAATGTATATTTCTTTTCTTTGCTTCTTTGATTTCTGATGATTCATTAATATGTCATTTGCCTATGGCAGAAACATTAGCCTTCTCTTACCTACCCTTTTCCTATTTCCTTGCACTGGATGTGACCTTTTTGTTTCAATCCAGGTGTACATGAAATTGATTTACTTGTTCAAGGAGGTTGCCAACTCTTTAGAGAATATGAGATCTCAATTTGATGGGTTGACTTTGAAACTTCGAGGCTCATTTAAAGAATTCTCTGACATCGAAGAGATGCTAAAGCAAGAAAAATCTGAGTTCGAGGTTACCTTCCTCTATACATATTTTTGTCCTGTTAATTTTGTGGCATGTATTGCAGAAAGGATTGCTTGGTAGTCTTTGTTTGAATGTGAATGCATTTGTTACAATATGTTGCTAACACTGCCCATACTTCTGTAATGGCTTTTGTGATCTGTGAAAAAGGTTGTATTCACCCGAGTGTTCTATAGTATTTCCATAATAATTGCCTATTTTGTTTTTTTTTTTTCTGACATTTGGTCTGAATCTTCTCAGTTTTTTGTAGTTTGACATTCTTGTACAGATTTGCTTTCCTTTCCAAATATTATTACTTTTCAGATGCATTGAATTCATTTTGTTATTTGTTTTAAACTGAACTTTTAAGATTTTCTTTTTAAACATATAAGAATGCTGTCATGAAGGATGGGAGCTTAGTCTGCCTCGAAATCTTTAGTTCATGAACTTACTTTCCAAATGTTTCTATTTGTCTAGCTTGGTATTCTTCTCCTAGACTTTTATTTTTCTTTCCATGCCCTTTTTACTTTTCAGACACGAATTTTGTTTGTTCTCTGTAGCAAATTCAATTGTAGGAAATTTGCTTTTATCCTTTTCACCGAATCCTAATTACAAAAACAGGTAGTGCTCAAGAATGCTGTTGCCAAGACTGGGCACTCGGACCAGGCTGCCTACAAACTACTTAGCTTGAACAGAGTACTTTGGGAACTGCTCCTTGAAGCATGCATTTGGGAACGGCGCTTGCATTCATTACTGTCACCAGATCCTACGATGATCCAATCTAGAGCATCTGAGAAGGTAGAGCAAGAAAAAGATGATTCAGATATTGGTACCAATTTAGAAGTCAAATTGGATACAGTTGCAGAAGCTGATGGATCTCCAATAAAAGACATTCCAGTTGAAGGTCCTGTTCAAGAATCTAATGGAGCTGATCCAGTTAATGTGTCTGATTTGGCTGTGAGTTTCAAAACACCGAATGTGGATGGTTCAAGCCCAAAACTGTTGGCCAGGCAGGGGTCCAATCTGAGGCCCAATGGCTCCAGCTATGATTATTGTGAGAATGATCGGCTAGCAGAAAATGTGGATTGTGGTGCTTTTGCCGATTCAAATCTATCAATGAAAGGCACTTATCACCGTTCACTATCATTCAACTTGGAAGGTTCACATGACTGGTTTTGGGCACCGTTTTCCGAAATTCGTCAAGTTGGCATGAGAGATCTACAGAGAGTGTTCTTTCCAAAGTTTGAATCAATTAGTAGCTATACTGCAGAGTATTTACCCACAGCGTATCAGCTGATCACAGAAGAAGGGCAAATGCTGCACATTCCTCTTGGAACTGATAATCATATTGTGTCAGACTATGAAGGAGAACTGTCGAGTATGATTGCTTGTGCACTGGCCTTATTGAAAGATCTACCTTTACAAACAGAGGTTCTTGCTGACGATAGCAAGGGAGAAACTGGAGTTGCTGCGAGAACATTTGAGAATTTACACGGTCTGACTCGACTTCCCACTAATACTTCCCTGCATTGGTCTTCAAATGGTTCATTAGATTTAGATTCTGTTCATAATATGGCAAGCATTTCTTCAGATGAGTCACGCTTCTCCAGTTTTGATGGGTTGAATTTGTTGGATTCTCTGGTTCCACCCAGAACTGTTAACCCAGCAGTCCCTCTAGGAGTTTCAAAATCACTTGGCAAGGATAAATATACTGTAATATGTCCATATGCCAATCAATTTCGTGATCTCCGCAATCGATGCTGCCAATCTGAAGTTGATTATATTGCTTCCCTTAGCCGTTGCAGAAACTGGGATGCTAAAGGTGGGAAGAGCAAATCCTTTTTTGCCAAAACACTTGATGATAGGTTGATTATTAAAGAAATCAAGAAGACAGAATTTGAGTCGTTTATGAAGTTTTCTGATGAGTATTTCAAGCACGTAAAGCTTTCATTTGACAATGGGAATCAAACATGCCTTGCAAAAGTTCTTGGGATTTATCAGGTTTGTAGCATTTGATTTTCTTTCCATCGGTGGGTTGTTTCTTTCTCTCTACTAAAATTTTTCTTTGTAGGTGATTGTGAGACAGACAAAAAGTGGGAAAGAGATGAGGCATGATCTGATGGTCATGGAGAATCTTACCTTTGGTCGGAACATTACTCGCCAGTATGATCTTAAAGGTGCTCTACATGCTCGATTCAATTCTGCAACTGATGGTTCGGGAGATGTTCTTTTGGATCAGAACTTTGTCAATGACATGAACTCATCTCCATTGTATGTTAGTAACAAAGCAAAGCGTATATTGCAGCGGGCTGTGTGGAATGACACAACTTTCCTCAATGTGAGTTGCACATATTTCCCTCCATTTGTTTATAGTTCTGGAAACATATTTTAGTTAGGCATATATACATATAGTTTGTGATTGATCTTCTGAAATTCCTTTAATAACGGCAGAGGATATTACTGGTCCTACGCCATCTAGAAGGGGTATCTGCTGTTCTATGATGATTTTTTTAATTCTACACTGTTAATTGTCTTCCACCCGGTTTACTGTCCATTGGCTGCAATTTTATTCTAATTCTATTATAAACTCTGCCACCTATCTATAAACTGATATGGTTTTGTTCTTAAATTTTCAGTCAATCAATGTTATGGATTATTCATTGCTTGTGGGAGTAGATACTGAACGTCGGGAGCTTGTATGTGGCATTATTGATTATCTTAGGCAGTATACATGGGACAAGCAACTAGAGACATGGGTGAAGTCTTCACTTGTGCCAAAAAATGTCTTGCCGACTGTCATCTCTCCAATAGAGTACAAGAGGAGATTCAGAAAGTTCATGTCTAAGCATTTCTTGAGTGTCCCCGATGATTGGTGCTCACCAGAATCCTCTGATCCTTGTCACCAATGTGCTGTTGGAAATGATGATTCTTCTCATTCAAATCCCAAAGGAAAGGCCGGTTAAACAGTTCTTCAGCCTAAGTCTTCCTTTTATCCGGTATCATCATTGTCTATTTTTCATCTACATATATCAATGCTGCTCCTTTTGACAGCCTTAGTAACTGTAAATAGTTCATCGTCCAGTTCTTCCCTGTTATTGTGCGATTTTAAGCAAATTTCTGGGGATAGTTTCGGACCTTTTGGTTACAATGTGCAGCTAGAAAGAAGTATAAATTTTTTTGTAAAGCCTATTAAGTATAGAGTTGCGGTGCTGGAAAAGCTGTGATTAGTTTGGAATCGGTGAAACGTAGCGATTATTGTTGTAAATGCTACTCATGGACTTTCAGTGCCGGAAGTGCACACAATACAAGCTAGTGAAAAATCTTAATACAGTTTGTTGCTCTTACTCAAGTTTTGTTGTTTTGTTTTTTTTGTTTTTCGTTTTCTTCTTCGATCGGCTTTTCGTCAGTTGTGCTTGAAGCTAATTTGGTTGAAACCCTGCATTTGGTCTGTTGAGTAGATTATATGTGGATTTGTTTTGGTCTTTACATACTGCTAAATTGCTAATCCAATAAAATATGGCTGTTGGTCAATTTAGGATATCTAGTTGTGCATTGTGAGTTGATGGCTTCTTTGTGGACTCACTAACTAATCTACTCGGTCTACGAGCATCCGAAGAACTTTTGCTGGAATCGCTTTTATGAAAGGCAAGCCAATTTTTATTTTTTGATAAAAATTCAAGTGCTTTTTGAAAAAGCAATTGGAAGTGCAAGTAGGTGCTTGTTTAGAAAAAAAAAAACATTTGAAAGTGCTTTTACAACCTATAAACACTATCAACTTTTCCTAACATAGTAACCAAAAGCATTCTTCGCTATCATAACTATCGGATTGTTTTGAAGTACTTTTAAAATAATTGAAAGCACTTTCATATCACCAAAAGCGCTTGTGATAATGTTTGGCATAAAACTAAAAAGCAATTGAAGTGCTTTTTGGAAGAAGCATCTGCTGTGTGTTTTCCTTAATGAAGCAAAGCACTTGATTTTTATTTTTAAATTTCGATGTACTCCAAATAAAAGTGCTTTTATTGAAAACGCTTATGAACAAAATTTCTTTTTAAAGAAGCATTTCAAAACAGACTTATCGTCGACGAAGAAAACCTCCCAACAAGAAATTAAGTACTTAACAAACATAGAATTGCTTGTCCCCCTCACTTGAACAAAGAATCCTCCCTTTCTGCAGGGCAATAGTTATAAACTCCTTTCCATCTAAATTGCCTCCTTGAGAAACGATGGACAGCAACTCCATCATCCAAGACCTCATTGAAAGCACTGAAGAACATGACGACAGTGAAACCGATGAATCCAATTTCATGTTTGCTATGAACGCAATACTAAGTGGCACTGCACGTCTCAATGTTCTCCTACCCACGGCCCCCATTCTTTCCTTCACCATTTTCACTCCTCTCTTCACCAACGATGGCGTATGCACCCCTTTCAACCGCTGGCTGACGGGCCTCTTTATCGCTCTTTCAGCAGCATCCTGCATCTTCTTTACATTCACTGACAGCTTCAAAACAGCGACTGGCAGGTTATACTATGGAGTGGCCACATTTCGGGGGATACGGACTTTCAATGGCGGCCGGAAGAAGCCGCGTGTGCCCTCCGATTATAGGCTGAGATGGGATGATCTCTTCCATGCATCGCTTTCCGTAATCGCGTTTCTAACGTTTGCAGCTTCGCATTACGATGTTGTGGGTTGTTATTATCCGGCAATGCCTAGAAGGGTGACCAACACTCTTCCTCTTGTGGTAGGGTTTGTAGTTAGTGTTTTGTTTGTGTTATTTCCTTCTAAGAGAAGGGGAATTGGTTATCCTTTCTTGCTGCTGAGGGATGCTTTTTACTCTAAATGTTAATAAACTTTATAAAACGAAAGGAAGTTTAACAGGGAACAAAATTAAGGAATATAACTTATGTGTGAATAAATAAAGAGAGCACGTGTGACACGTCAGATGGAACTTCAAGGGCGAGCCACTTACGCATAGTAGACAATATAAACAAGCTAACTGCAGCTAAACCATGTCAGTTGAGTTCACTGATGAAACTGAAGAAGAAAGTGCAATTTATGAAGGGATGAGTTACGAGCAGTCAAAAAAGGCAATGAAAATCATATCATGTATTGTCAGATACAAGAAAACTTCTTTAATGTTACATAGATATGAATGGCTGAGATTGAAAATATAAGATCTAAATAGTGATGGAAATCAAATCTAATAGCTAAAGGGAGTCTGAGCCTGAAGCCCACCTTCTAGACCGAACATTCCAAGTAGGCACGATCAGCCCCAGGAATTACGCGCCTTTTTAACGTCGCCAGAACTGCGTCTATTGAATTATAAACTTATGATCTGATTTGAAATTAGAGTGTTAAGTTTTGTTGTTAATGGTGTATTCACTTGAGTTAGAAATACCAAGTGTAAGGCTCATAGTAGAAAAATGCTAAAATGCTAGGTGTCATGATCTTAGTTTAGTGATAGAATGAAAGACTGAGATGATTTTTGATGTAAGAGAGAGAATACTCTCTCCTTCCTTATGTAACGGTAACCAACTCATTTGAGTGGTACGAAGAAATAGAGGAAAAGTTCAACTAAAACTCTGTGTGATATTCTTCCTTCCTTCCCTGTGAATCCTATCTTCCTCTTCTTTGTTTTTCATCCACTTATACAGAAAATATACCAATACAAACACTAACAGCGTCATCCAACAAGGCTCTGAACGACGTGATCTCGTACGAACTCTAGAATCGAAGAGGCGAGTGACCCGAAATGTAGTTAATGCGATGAACAAATGACTGATCTATCGTCACCCCAACTTAGGGATAAGATAAAGGATGCTCTCCCCAGGGACGGAGCCCCTAAAGGACCAGGGTGGTCCTGGGTCCATCCTGACTTTTGTTAATACAAAAAATAATGTAAGTATGCATCAATGTTTTGACTGGTGAGGCTCAATGCGTGATTAGAAGCGAGGCTGTCAAGACGACGGCCTAAAACTTGCAGAGTCTTTTGGAAGAAGACGACTTATTTTCTCTTGAAAAGTTATAACCCTAAACCCTAGCATTACCCTTTGTTGTTTAATGAACTGAGTTTTGGTGAGAAGGGTTTTTAAAAAAGGCGTGCAATTTTGCAATATTTTTTAAAGCAACCCACCCAGTTCTCTCAGCTTGGGTAAAAGATACCTTCCAGGCGTATAACTATATGGTGTTATTAGTTATATAACTCTATATGTAACAACCGTCTGAAGGTGGCTTATTATTATGCTTCAATGGTGCTTTGTATTTTATTTTAAGGTAATTAATATGTTTTTAACTTATAAAATTCAGTTTTGAAAGGCGTAAACGCCTCGCCCCCAACGCTATAAATAAGAGCAAAGGACTCCATGTTTAGGACCTTGTCAAATTCAGTCTCTACGATTATCAAAACTTCAAGTGTTTCTTCAATCAACCCAACTCTCAAAACTATTCAGCATAACCAAAAGCTTATAAGCTCAATTACAAGCTTTCTTCAAAGCCAACTATCAAACGATCCCACTGATCCAATGTGTATTGCTCTGCTACCTCGTAGTATGACTGTAGTATGATTTTAGTTGATGGACATCCCAACTAAACTTTCCCTCTTCAAAGTCCATTGTTTCCAACGTAACCCAATCTAATATCATAGATAGCTGGTCTAATTTAGCATTATCCCGCCTCTCATGGAAAATTGGTTATGGAGATTCTGCGTGGGATATTTTAGCTTAGACTAGATATGTCCCATTAAGAATTTAATTTTGTTATTTTAGATATGCCCTAAGTTGTTTGACAAATTTATCTATGGTTTATTGATACATAGTTGCACCGAAGAAAAATTTGTGTATGAAGAGTTATAATCGTCATTTTTTAGACTTTTGGTTGACAAATGATGTTGTTAATAAATTGTATACATATATCGTTAAAAAGAAAAAAAATATAGATAGACTAGTTTGCAAGCAATCTAATAGTAATACCACACGTACGCGCCACCTCCCCCTCCCCTAATCCATCCTCACGCAGCTGTGCCTCCCGCCACCCCACGATCCTCTGCCGCCACTCTTCCTCTTGTGGTAGGATTTCTAGTTAGTGTTTTGTTTTTGTTGCTTCCTTTCTTGCTGCTTATGTGTGAATAAATGGAATATAACTTATGTGTGAATCAATATGTAACCAATTTACCGTTCTCGCAAAGAATAAAAAGAAAAAGTTGTGACAAAAGCTATTTGCACAACAAGAGATACAATCATGTATTATGTATAAGTATAGGCCTGTAAATGTCAAGCACAGTGACAACGGCGTGGAACTGAAACACCGGGAGGTTTTCTCCTTTCACGAACGATCGATTCCTTAATCATGGGCAACTTTTGATGGACCTTCTTCCACACGTGGTTCACTGCACCGTCGGGAGGAATTGGCCCGATGCCACCAGGATGACCATTGTCGTACTCGAACATGGGCTGAAACTGAGCCATTTTCCGACGAAACCTATCCCTCTGCTCTCTAGTAAAGGTCCTAAGGTGGCTCACAAGCCAGTTTGGTTTCAGTGCATCATCAACTGCCACAAAAACTGAAAACTCTGAATAATCTACCATCCCTTCAAAAGGAAGTTCTATGTTGTCACTGACAATAACGGGTATACAGAGACTTTGAATCGCATCGAACAGCCGGCATGAAGTGGGAGTGTCCCCAGCTGGGTGCAAGCAAAACTCTGAAGTTCTCATCCCTTTTATGGACTGCTCCCTCCCAGTGGCGTTAGGGAAGCCTTCTTCCATGATAACATCTGGCTCATTAACCACCAAGTCCCACAATTTTTCTCGAACTAAGCCCCCCTGTTATCAGAAAACTCAGTTATGTTACAACCATAATTACACAACATAGAAAAGTTAGGTTTATAACAACCTGGAGTAGGTCGCAAACATGGTCATCAGATATCATATAAAGCATTTCTAATGATCGTTAAACTTTACGACAACCCATTCCATGAATGACATGAGATGTACGCAATACATTAGGACAAAAAATAGCATTTCAGGTGGAACTGGGGAAGAAAGTGCAATTTACAAATTGATGAGTTACGAGCAGTCAAAAAGGAAAGGCAATGAAAATCATATCATGTGTCAGATACAATAGGAGAAGTAAGAATCAAATCTTGCATACTGACCCGGTGCCTATGTTTAGCCCCTTTGAAATAAAGTAGAGTATGACGCTTCTTGTTTTCTGTCAGTTGCAATGGAGGAAGTAGATGGGTGTAGGGCACAATGACATCTTTGAGTAGTGACACTTGTGTGTGCTGAATCACATCTGATGAGTTTCCATTTGATGACTTAGATTCGAGTCTGTACCACCCTCCAAAATCTACAACGAGAAGAACCGCCGGGGCTATCTCTGCTCGAACATGCCACATTGCCACTGGGTCTGCCAAAAATGCTTCAAGTTTTAACACAACCTACAAACCCAGAGACTAAATCATAAGCTGCTAGAGCATATACTACATTTACATTGTTCTCTAACATTTTAATGGTGCTCCCAGTTACCTCCAACTGATCAAATGGTAGCCAAGAAAATAAAACTTCGAAAATCACAACGGCTTAAATGGACCAAACTTTCCGAATCCCACGGATCAAATGGAGCATGCAGATATATTCATTGCAAATACTAGAACACATTTAAATCTACAGACCCACATAAATAATCACAGAAATCACATCAAAACCAACACCTAATCATCAAATCCAGTGAACAATCCCAGAAATTACACAATACCCATTACCACAAATCCAATTTAAATAACACCAACTAAATCCCAACAAAATATTAAATCAAAATCCAACATACCAGTGAGCACAAACACATGGTCTCTTCCACCTGACCTGTACCAAGCCTCGGTGTTCTTCACAAAGTCCACCACTTGCCTCTGCCTCTCATAGTCCTCATTGCCAGCCTTCTTCCTAAACACTCCTTTAGCCGTAGCCAGCTGCAATTCGGCGCTCAAGGTCGCGAAAAAGGGCACGAAAACAACGTCGGCTTCGGCTGCATCGTAAACCCGGCTGGAAAACGACCCGGTTCTGTGTTTCCGAGGGGTCATTAGGTCCCCCAAAATCCAGTACTCGGCGCTGTACTGTTTGATCAATGGATTCTCAGGATAGGGCGGAAATTCAAGGTTTTTGGGCAAATGGGTTTCTGGGATTTGGTGGTCGGCGTCGGTTTGGAGGCGGGAATCGGGCCCGGAAGCCCAGTACTTGTCGAGGAGGCCATAGTTGAGGGATCTGGGGAGGTCTGCTACGTAGACTTTGAGGGAATTTTGGGGAGAGAGAGGGGCGTTTTGGGAAATGAAAGATGAGCAAGAAGGAGGAGGAGAAGAAGGTGAAGGATTGGAGAGGAAGAAGAGAGAGAGAGAGAGAGCGCAGAGAAGAGTGAATGCGAAGAACAGAGTGGGAACAGAGCATACGGATGAAGAAGCTGTCGTTGTGGCGGTGCTCTTCACTGCCATGCCTTTCCTTTCCTTCTCTGGTTTTGGTTGTACTGCAATTAGTTGTATATGGGAGAGCCGGATCCCCAAACAAACCCAACCCAACCCAACCCAACCCAACCCAAAAGGCACAATTGGTATTTAATCAATCTAATTTTGTTTGGTGTCACGCGTTGTGGGTTAAATAATTAAGTTAGAAAAAATGAAAGAGGCATTTAATTTGCACTTTGACGCATAGGCACGATCAATCAATTAAATTCACTTTAAAATAGTCCTCTACATTCTTTTCATATTTTTTTACTCTTACTTTTACAATGATTATTAAGTGTAATCCATTCTCATAGTTACTTTTTTCCTTTTCTTTTGTTTTATTCAATGATATTCTATTATAATGATTGAGTTAGACCAAACAATGAGTTAATCACAAATTATATATTGAACTTAACAAAATTATAATACATTCTCGTTATTTATGTGAGTCAAACTTAAAATCTCTCACTTACAAATAAAGATGAATACCAATAAACTATATTACTAATTTGTATTCTCATAATTACTTTGAATGCTACTAGTATCACTCATTTATTCTATTTCTTTACCCATATTTTAATAAATATGATTATGATTGACACATAGAATGGTTTGAGGGAATAAGACACGTGGATGGAAAATAACACACCTTTTACTATTAATCAAATATGACTACAAATGGATTTGGTTCTTTACAAGGTTGCTACGATCAATCTTATATCTTGTGTAATAACTTCCCTGATACTATTGTTCCTAAGTAAAATCGTGACTTGTATAGTTTCAAGATGCGTTTATTTCATTTAATTTCTTTAAAACCATGGTAATTTTTTTAGAGTGAAAGCAAAGAATAATTTAATTTGGTCGATAGATTTTGATTTTGTTTATTTATACGTAGTTTTCTAAAGTTTGGTCAATATTTGCTATAAGCGCGTTATGCGGCCATCTCCACCGAGGCCCAGCTCCATACAGCCCCTAATTGCAGAAACCGAGGACTATTATATCAGTATTATCCTGCTCTTTCGAAGCTTCCCTTTGAATTTAGATGTCGGACTAGCGTGGCGCGTGGCTCGCGCAATTTAGCCGTTGAAAACTTATAAGTAGAATGCTAGCAACATTTGTATTTGGATTTTCTCATTTTTTTCAAATGTCACGTATTATTTTTTACACAAAAAATGATACATTTAATGCTTTTGGTTAGACATTAAAAATGGAAGACAAAAAAAAAGATAATTTCAAATGTATTAAATGTCCGGTGTATTTTTGCTCACCACCCTAAAGTGGTGGTAATGCTCACCACCTTATTAATTACTATTATATTAGTTTAAATTTCGAGATTTGTGAAGTAAAAAATTTAAATCAAACTTATCAAACAATAATCGATAAGGTGGTGAGTATTACTATTACTTTAAGGTGGTGAGCAATAAGTTAAAAGTATATTTGTTTAGGGTTGATTTGTTCTATTATTCTTCTCTCTAGGAGGCATATATATAATCATACATGAGGCTCTATAAATTAGGAAACAATGACACGCCCCACAACCGGACAAGCCAGGTGGCAGGAGGTGCTGGCCGACATGTGTTAGGTGACGAAAGCCAATTAGAAAATTTAAGAATGAAATAAAGAATAAAGGAAATTGAATTGAATAAAGACAAAGATCAGAGTATGGGATACAAATTTAATACAACTGTAGAAAAATCCCTACATTGTCATACCACCGCGCCACGACGTCGTAAGCTCGCAGTCCACTAACCTGGAGGGGTGCAAAACATAAAACGGTGAGTGGGTCAAAAAGCAAAGTTTGATAAAACCTTTGTTTTCAAAAGTCTAGTAACCCCTCGTTTGAAAACAAGTATAGTTTGAGAAAATACGTCATACCCTCAGGCATGAACCTCAAAATACTATAATGAAAATACACGGGTACTCCCCGCTAATGAGGTACTGACATGCTCACCCATATGTAAACACACAAGTCCACGTAGCTAAACTACGAGGAACAGGCTAGGTATAAAATACGCTGAGTACTACAATGACGCGAGTCTAACGCTAAGCGCTGGTGCACAAAGTGCAGTCACACAAGTTCGAGTTGCCTAGTGCAACCTAGAACAGGCTAGTACCTACAATGGATCCAAAGCTGCGTAACGGTACTGGTAGTGACTACTCCAAACGTCAAGGCTAGTCCTGACCACAAGACTGAGTACTAATACCTGGGGTGTATACATCTACTGATGAGCAACAGTATGAAAACATGTATGGCAATATAATACGAATGTTCTACCTCCAACAAACGTATATGATATGAACTATGCTAACAGTTTAAAGAAAGTGTTGAAAGCCATACGTATATATATACATTTATCAAACAAAGACCCACTCACTCACCTGTAGGTAGCTGGGTTGAAGTACCCCGTCCTGGGTAGCCCCGGTAGTCCTCTGGATAGGCCCCACCTATATGAGATATCACCGGTACAATGATTAAACTCATAAAGGTCACTAATTAACGAATTAATTAAACCTATCCCTTGCTTTTGCAAATTGGAGGTCCAAAACACCTCAAAAATTATCGTGCGTACTACCCCGAGGTAGTACACGTCGTCACAAGTTGCCCCGTGAAAACAGAATCGAAAAAGGACCTCCCACGCGCCCTCACGCGCGGCTCAAAGATCGGGAGTCGCGGCTCCACGCGCGGCTCACGTGCGAGCCGGTCAACGGTCAGTCAACGCTGACGTCAGCGTTGACCGGTCTGCTGACGTCAGCAGGTCGGGCTGAATCGGTTTGCTGACGTCAGCAAGGCCGGTCCAACCCGGTCCGATGACGTCAACGCCGGTCATCCCCGCCAGAATTCCGGTCGCCGCCGCCGGAATCTGGAAATTTGGCCGGTTTTCTAGGAATGTTTCAAAGCTTCATAACTTCTTCGTCTCAACTCCAAATTGGACGATTCAAGTACCAAAATGAAGCTAGAGATGAGGAGAACAAGATTTTACCATTTTGGGGGCCAAAAACTGGCCAGAAGTGGCCTGAAAATGCCATGAAAGATCCGGCCAAAAACTAGCTCCTCCGTTCTCGGTGCCAATTCGACTTCCAGGCCTTGGGTTGGGTTCCCAAGGGCTCCAGAGGTGGTTTCGTGCTGGGTTTGAGCTTTCTTGAGCTCCAAAACGTCAGTTTCAAAGTCGGAGAAAAATTAGACTCCGTCGGTGAAATGTCCAGTTTTCTGGGAAATGGTTTCCAGAGCTTCTGGGTTTCAAAACCACTCCCAGTGACCTGGATTCGAGCAAAGAAGGACAAGTGAGTGAGGTTTGCAAGAGAAAAACCGAAGGACAGATAGAGAAAAGCCACGGGGTGGCTTGATCAAATTACCTGTTTTCTGGGTTTGAAGTTTGCCCAGAATCTGGACACCCATGACTGGGTTCAGCGTGAAGAAGATGCACAAGGTTTTGTGCATGATTTGGTGGATGGTGCTTCCAAAAAGTAGGGAGAAGGCCACGGAAAAGGTTTGAATGGTTTGCAGAAAAATGGCAAGGAGGATAAATGTGGCTCGGCCACGAGGAGCCAAAACCAGACAAATCCCATAAAATCTGGGATTGGCCACATGGCCTGCAGGCAAATGGGCCCCAGCCCACACAACCCAATTTGCCCCAATTTGAAATACGGGAAACGCCGAAAATCAACGCCCGTAAAATACTCGTTCGGTGTCCGAATGACGTCCCGCTCGCGTCTACGCGTTCGTATCGACAAGCACGTCAAGAAAATACAAGTGGAAGCTTCGTACGAGTTACGACGCAAAAGTCAACCGAAAAGTCAACCCAGGGGTAAAAACGTCATTTCCCACTTCCGGGAATAAAATAAGTTAAAACTTTGAACGGGCTGTAACAAACAAGAATCCGAAGATATACACTGAATTAGTCATGTAATCCTATTCTAATTACATTCCTAAACCATAAAGTTGACTCACGTCAACACTCCCCCTCAAGTTGGTGCGTAGATATCCCTTAAGTCCAACTCGTCAAGTGAGTCTTGAAAAACCTTCACTGATATTGCATGAGTCAACACATCAACTAACTGTTCTTCAGACTTCACATACGAAATGCCAATCAACTTAACGTCTAATTTTTTCTTGATAAAATGTCTATCCACCTCCACATGTTTTGTACGATCATGTTGGACTGGATTATTGGTTATCTCTCTCGCTGCTTGATTGTCACAGTATAACAACATAGACTCTCGAGGTTGTTATACTGTGACAATTCACAAATCCCATGTGAGAAGAATTCGGATCCATAACAATTCACAAATCCCATGTGCCATACCTCGATATTCTGCCTCGGCTATGGATCTCGCCACCACATTTTATTTTTTACTTCTCCAAGTTACAAGACTTCCTGCTACAAATGTAAAGTAGCCTGACGTGGAGTGACGATCGGTAATGTTCCCAGCCCAATCAACATCAGTATACCCTTTTATCTCCATATGTCTATGTTTCTTGAAAAATAATCCTTTCCTAGGTGTAAATTGGTACCAGGTGGAATATCCTGCAATTAAAAAATTAATCTTGCACAGTAGACTAGTCAAAGGAACTAGTCAACTAGTTACAAGTTCATTACTGATAGAAAACACACCAGTATGAAATAAGCTTAACTAACTAGAGAACACAACTAGTCAGACTCTACCCAGTTTAAGTACAACAGCAAGTATTCACACACCAAAACAAATTCACTTATCAGATAACATGATACCAGCATGCAACATTAACAATAAAACAAGCAAACAACATTAATCAAAGTACTCACAACTATTTGGTGCCCGAAAAAACCCCTAACTGGGTTAAAAAACCGAGGGACTCCAGGGAGTCCGATCCACTAGTGAAAATAGGTTTCATATAAGGATAACACAACAAGCTAAATTCTTAGACCTCATCTATGGAGCAGCTTGTACCTTTGTGCAACCCTATGTTGCACTAGATGGAGAAGTCTTCAGTATTCACAATGAGGCATCTTCTCTTCTTTAGCTTATCTCCTTGTGGCACCGAAACGAACCATGTATCATGCAAATGATATGCAGCCATGAATTCAAAAATGACAAGTCAGTTTCTCCAGTCAAACAGTTGAAAAGAAGAAACTGACTGGAAATCCAAACCTAGGTCTATATGAAGATTTCAAAGAAGCTTTAGACCAAAAACAATGCAAACCTTTTACTCAAATGATGTGGGTGAGTTAGCACAAGATTTAATGCATGAAAAAGGTATTTGCAGCTAGGGTTTGTGAAGAACACAGAGAGGAGGCTTGGAGAGCTTAAAACACTCTCATGAAAAATATGATTGTTGAAGGGAAATAATGAGATTTATATGGGATTTCAAGTGACTAGCATGCATATACAATTCTAAATTTATATACATAAGCAACGGAAGCATATTTTCACATAAAATCAAAGCTATAGTCATGCAAATCCCCTTCAAGAAGCATAGGTTCATATATGATGCATCAAACAAAATATTGAAGGACAAAGTGAAGGTAGAGTTTTTGTACCTCTTGATCTAGACTTTAGACCAATGATGGACCACCTCCAATCTCTTTCCTCTTGGAACTCCTTGAGTCTAGCCTCCCTCCTTGCTTCCTCCACCTTGATAGATTTGAACTCCTTTGGTTCTCCTCTAGTCTCCAAGTTAGGAGACCTCTAAAGATCCACACCCACAAATGTAGTAGAATGGATGATGGAATGACCAAAAGGAGGAGAGATGATTAGCTTTTTCCTCCTCTTGGTGGGCGGCTATATTGTGTGAAGAGAGAGAGAGATTTGTTTTTCCTTTTTATGAAAAACACACACAAAACCCTTAATGAAACTTTTTTATTAAACTTTCTTTATAAATGTCAAAGAAGTGAGTCAACTTTTGACTCTTCTCTCTCTCTCTCTCTCTCTCTCTTTCTTTCCTTTGGGCGGCCCTCTTAGTGTTGTTTGGGCTTTTGGTCTTTTATTATTTCAAGTCATCTTATGCTTGAATAAAAGCCAAATAGGTTTGGGCCCGATGGGCCCGAATGAACCCGAACTTTTCAGTAAGCCTAAAAACGATCTTTCATCGCTTCTATGATTTTTTTAGACTTTCTAATTAATCATAACACTTAATTAATCCAATTAATTAATTCCAACATTCTTTAGTTGTCCCACCACAAGAGTGTATCGGTGTACAATCATTTTAGGTTCTAATTAGCAAGGCAGTGAGGTGATTGGTATCAATCCAATTGATTAGTATTAATCCAATAATTTAGTGAATTAAAACTTACTTTTAATTCTCCTTCTTCTTTGATGACTACTTATTTAATCATCCAGAAGAACCCACAAGCCATGAGTGACATCTAATCATATATCATGGCTACCCAAGCTAATGTAGAATTTGTTCGGAGAACCTATTTAGTTGGAATTACAATGTAATTCGATCCTTCTCTAATGCAATACTCACAATCATATTACTAGGGTATGGATACTTAATGTCAAACCCCTAATGTGATTATATCAAGTTATATGATTCTATTGAGTCGTATAGGAACACTTTCCATCATTACGCTCGATACTTCGGCCGAAGATTCCCGAATCATATCTTAGAGTATTCTTCCTCTCGTAACGAGGATTAGAGATCCTTTGTTGATCATTCACATGCCTCTGATCCCAACAATGCATAGAACACATCCAAGATGAGATGTGGTCATGTCTCATTATCAAATGATCAGCAACGTATCCTCAAGACAACTATGATGTCTCAGGTCAAAGGATTACTTACATTATTCCAACCAGTAGAGTTACTTGCTTGACATGTGAGTAGACCTCCATGCAAGTACTCTCTTTCGATTGTGTTCAGTGAACTCATTCCCTTAATGAACACCTACATACTTGTCTTAGTGTCACTACACGAATGGTTGAGACTTTCCATCCTTCCCATTTGAAGTTGACACAGTACGTACTGGTCTATGCATTGTCAATATCCCTCTGACAATCCTATGACCAGGAACATTTTGAACAACATGGTTATGAGAAGAAGGTCTCTGCAATCTAACATCATTAGATTACTTCTTCCATTAATCCATTGTCCATGGATTCACTATTTTGGACATATATCGATTATTGAGATAGTCCTAATAAGTGACTTTGCCTTTTTGCTGTATTTAGGGTTATCCATACATACAGACACTGTCCTGAAATGTTTCTTCCAAAGATTGACTTTCAGGGCATATCTCCAACAATTGTTCTCTCAAAAAAAAAAAAAATGAACTTTTAAGAAGATTCAAGCAAGCATTTTCATGGATAGTTTTATAAATTTTCAATGAAGAACATTACCCAGAAAATGCTTGCTGCTGCTAGGGTTTCTGCTAGAGAGGAAAAACAGGACACTCTCCTTTAAGATGAAGTTCAAAACCCTTGAAGCCAATCGCCCCCACCCCCAAAGCTTTTTTAAGAAAATGTTTTCTTTGGAGCAGCTGAAGTACAACACACAAGGACACTTGTTAAATATAAATTCAATCTGAAAAGATCAATGGTGAAAAAACTCACTCTCAGAAAAACAGTGTCAGACAAGCCCATGTGGGTTTTCTTAAATTGCGTGCCAGCTCTCGTGTAAAGTAGATACACAAATTGACTAGGCAGATTCACTAGTCATAAGGGCATAAGAAATCTAAAAGTGAAATGCATATGCATGCACAAACCTTACTTGAGATTGATCATACCAATCACACTTTGTTCTTCAAAGATTCAGACTTCAATACTACCCATCCTAAAGTCTAATCAATAAAAATTGATCTAAAGAGCTTGTGTTATAAAATGTTACAAGTTTGACAAGGGACGCCAAAAACTATTAAGACTAGACTTCACAATCTCCCCCTTTGGCTTTCCTTGACAAAACAACCCAAATTAAAAATAATTTCACACTCCGCACTCAAGAGAACTTCAAAGGCCTTAAACCTGCACAAAAAAACTCTTGACAAGAACAAGTGAAATTTATCATGAAGATTACATTATTAAATCATCATTAAATCAACAATTTTTCTCCCCCATTTTGGCATGGGAAGACAAAGTGAGGTAGAATATTGCAATAAAACATAGGCTTATCACATTGATATATGACCGCAAGAAAGCTAGCAAGAACCTAAATTTGTATGATAAGGCAATACAAATTGGCAGCTAGTAAACTAACAGCAAGTAAGCACAAGTCATATACACAGTCCGAGTAAGGCATACATGATATCACATCAAATAGAAGAGTAGAATCCACATGGTAGAAAACAACATACCACTTTAAGCATAAAGACATAACTAATACATATGGAAGTTAGTCAATAGCAAATGACAAGAGAGCATCACAACTAAAATATACCAAGCAAAGGAATAGAGTTAGGAAATGAACTTAGTACACGCAGTACACCAACAAAATTCCTACTCCCTCATAACCTGTGCTCTCATAACTACACTCCCCCAAAATGAGTGCTCTCATAAAGCAACATGACTCCCCCATAATACCTAGATGTGAACAACCCCAAAAGGACCCACTAGATGAACAAGTATCTGTTGTCTAGTCATCATCGACGTCATCTTCCTCCTAAAACTCATAATAAGTAACCGAGTTCCCATCGGTGAGACGGGAAAGGTCTGATGGCCCAAGATAGGCAATAAAGTCCATGATACCTTATAATTCACTAGAAACGAGAGCCAACATGAGCCAAAAGACGAGCCGGTTCAAGAGATTGAGATGTCGGATGTGAGGATGAAGGACAAGGCATATTATCAACAAAAAAAAAGATGTGGAAGGATCCTTATATGCAATTATGAGATAATTAGACATGGTAAAGTTGGCATTAGCAATGACAATGTTGTCATATGGAGAAAACCAAGATATGTGACTGAGATGATGCCATGTTATCAACAGAAAAGACCTTTCCTTGCAACCGGACAAACGCAAATGACCTGAATAACCCCAAATTTGATTCCTATCTGACGAGAAACATTGACTAGCCAGAATGGGAACACAGTCCATTTATGAGAAATTTTGTGAGCTGACACAATACCATGTAACCAAGCAATACCACAAGTGGCTTGGACATGACAACACAATAATAAATCAGAGATACAGAAGATGAGCATAATCTTAGCACCAATGAACTATAGCTAGTAAGTCAAACCACAATGGGAATGAAAGAAAAATAGCTTCAATAACTATGCTTCCAAGAGAAAATAACCAAAAATAAAGACTTGAATTGGAAACATGAACTGCTATGTAACTCTCAAACACAAATCTTCAAGGTCATACATAGACAGTAATACTAAGATTAATGCTTGCTCATGATGCAACAATGATGTGTCAAAGTATGGGTAGGAGGATTGTTGATAGCCATCTTGAAATCATAGCTTCTTGCTAACAAGGCCAAAACTAATTTGAAAGTTAATCAAACTTTAAATAATCTATTGAGCCTAAGAAACAACACTTCCTACATAATATGAACGAAGAACAAGACACAAGAAAAATCCTAATCCAAGAGATGTTGGAATGTAGAAAAGGCAATTGGAGATACACAAGTCATTGGAAGTGGTTGGTGCAATGAATTGCGGCACCACAAGATTCTTTTGAATTTTTATGAAAAGAAGTGTATTGATTTTGATGACACATGACATTGCATGGAAGAACACTTTTGTAGAGATGAACATTGTTGTAGGGATGAATTTGTTGAATTTTCCCTTTTTGAAGATTTTGAGAATACTGCCCCCTTTTTTTAATTTTTTTTATTTCGAGGGGCACTGAGCTTGATGACAAGAAAAAGAAAAGTGGGGTTTCCACTTGAATTAATACTTGGTTCAAATTACAGAGTAAGTAGAGGCACTAACAACTCAATCAAGATCAAAGTGAAATTAACACACAAATCAACCCAAGCTTTTGTGAGAGAAAAAATGATTTTTCAGAGGCCATCTGAGTTACAGGAGAACTTTTGACATCACATTGAATAACTACTCAAGCTTCATCTACATATCACAGTACCATGTATGATAGTTAAGAGATGCGGACAAAGAGAAAAACATAACTATCTGATGACTAAGACTGACTAGGCTGAACTATGCAGAGAATCAAACAGAATTTAAAAACAGTGGAAGCATAGCTATTCAACCTATTTAATTTTGAGCATAAATACCAATAGACCATCGAAGATTTTCATACCTTCGATTATCTAGTGCTTTTTGTGAAAATATTAGCTAGCTGTTTTTCGGTTGGCACAAAGGTTAAGGTAAGAATTTTACCTTCTACAAGATCTCTGATGAAATGGTGCAGTATGCCAAAATGTTTGGTCCTTGAATGTTGGGCGGGGTTCTTGAATATGTTAATGACACTTAAATGCACTCATTGAGGCAGCATGATGAGGTAGTCCAGGGATATTGATAGTCCATTTCCTAACAACATGAGGTGTATGTCCTTCACTAAATACAACTCTCCTACCATTAAAAGGTGCAAGAGAAGCAATGACTTCTTTGTCTCCAATCAGGTACTTGGAACATCCACTATCTGAGTACTTAACATTTGCCTTGGTGACTGAAGGAGCATTTAAGACAACCATACATCTTTTAGTGTTCTTCTTAACCCATCTAACTGTTGGCTTCTCACAATTCTTGGTTGAGGGTTGAACAAGTTGAGCAATTATGTTCACTTCTTTGACTAGACGATCAACCTGACTTTTCAAGCAATTTTTCTCTTTTGACTGAAGTTTCCTACATTTTGGCCTGATGTGACCCATTTCTCCACAGTGATGACATGTTAGAATGAACCTTTTCTTTGTTACAATATCAATCCTTGATGTCGAGGTTTGAGATTCTTTTACGAACTTTGTTTTCAAAACATTTGAACCAGAGCTACTCCCAAACAAACCAAGTCCAGATTTATCTCTATAAGGCTTTCCCAAATTCAACATCTTGTCAACCTTTTCAGCACCAATAGTGAGCTGGACCACCTTGTTATTTGCTTCTTTTATCTCAGCACGTAGTTTCTGATTTAAGGTCTGAAATGCGACATTACTCTCTTTAAGAATATGCACTTGATTTGATAAGTTCTCTTTAAGAGCAATAAGATCAGGGAGCCGGGCTTGAAGGGAAGCAATCTTTTCATCGTGATCTTGTCTGACTAGTCTGAGTTGTTGGAAATATGCCCTGAAAGTCAATCTTTGGAAGAAACTTTTCAGGACATTTACTGTATATATGGATAACCCTAAATACGGTAAAAGGGCAAAGTCACTTATTAGGACAATCTCAATAGTTGATATATGTCCAAATAGTGAATCCATGGACAATGGATTGATGGAAGAAGTAATCTAATGATGTTAGACTACAGAGACCTTCTTCTCATAACCATGATGTTCAAAATGTTCCTGGTCATGGGATTGCCAGAGGGATACTGACAATCCAGAGACCAGTACGTACTATGTCAGCTTCAAATTGGAAGGATGGAAAGTCTCAGCCATTCGTGTAGTGACACTATGACAAGTATGTAGGTGCTCATTGAGGGAATGAGTTCACTGAATACAATCGAAGGGAGTACTTGCATGGAGGTCTACTCACATGTCAAGCAAGTAACTCCATTGATTGGAATATGTAACTAATCCTTTGACCTGAGACATCATAGTTGTCTTGTGGTTAAGTCCTTAATCTTTGATTATGTCAAAGTCACCCCAATCAGGAGGGTGTCCACGGCATAATTGGGGTTAAGCTACTTAGCCATGGAGGCAAGTGAATGGTCAACAAGGGATCTCTAATCCTCGTTACGAGAGGAAGAATACTCTAAGATATGATTCGGGAATCTTCGGCCGAAGTAGTGAGCGTAGTGATGGAAATTGTTCCTTTACGACTCAATTGAATCATATAACATGGTATAATCACATTAGGGGTTTGACATTATGTATCCATACCCTAGTAATGTGATTGAGAGTATTGTATTAGAGAAGGATCGAATTACATTGTAATTCCAATTGAATAGGTTCTCCGAACAAAGTTCTACATTAGCATGATATATGTGTAGTGTGTCACTCATGGTTTGTGGGATCTTGTGGATGATTAATTAGTAATCATCAAAGAAGATAAAGAATTAAAATAAGTTTTAATTCACTAGATGATTGGAACTAATCAATTGGATTGATACCAATCACCTCACTGCCTTGCTAATTAGAACCTAAAACGATTGTACACCCAATACACTATAGTGGTGGATCAACACGCGAATGATGGAAATAATCCTATGGATTAATTGAGTGTTATGATTAATTAGAAAGTCTAAGGAAATCATAGAAGCGATAAAAGATCGCTTTGGGCTTAATGAAATAAGTTCGGGTTAATCCGGGCCCATTGGGCCCTAATCTCTTTGGCCTTTTATTCAAGCATAAGATGACTTGAAATTGTAAAAGCCCAAAAGCCCAATCACACTCCTTTGGCCGGCTATGAATGAGAGAGAGTGGAGTCAATTGTTGACTCACTTCTTTTATATATATGGAAAGTTTAGTGAAACTTTCATAAGTTACAACACCATAACACACACCATAACTTGGGGTGTCTTTTGTGTGAGTTAGTAAACAAAAGAAAAAGAAAATCTCTCCCTTTTTCACTCAACACAGCCGGCCAAACCCAAGGAAGAGAGAGCTACACTTCTCTCTTTCTTTTGGAGATCCATCATCCATTCCATCACTTGGTGGGTGTGGATCTTTAGAGGTCTTCTACTTTGGAGGCTCTAGGAGAAACCTATTGAAGGCAATCAATCAAGGAGGGAAGCTAGGCTCAAGGAGTTCCAAGAACAAAGGGCTTGGAGGTGGTCCATCCTTGGTCTAAAGAGTAGATCAAGAGGTATACAACTACACCTTCACTTTGTTCTTCTTTTTAGTAGATGCATCAAATACAAACCTATGCTTCTTGAAGGGGATTTGCATGACTATTGCTTTGATAAATTGCTTCTGTTGCTCATGCATTTGAATTTCGAATTGTATATGCATGCTAGTCATTAGAAATCCCACATAAATCTCATAATTTCCCTTCAAGTGGTATCAGAGCCAAAGATTTATATTTGTTGTGTCCTTTTGGATTTTATATATATGGGTTATAATTTTATGTTTGACATAATATTTCTTCATTATAAATAAGTTTATCTTTTGTTTTTCAATTGTTGAGAAATATGTTTCAAGAGTTGAAAAAGATATGCATACAAAAGTGTTTTGGATGCATGAATGAAGAGTGAGTTTTTGAACAAAAATTGGGGCTTTTGATCTTTGGGAAGGGCACGGTTTTGGGGGATTTTTTTGGCTTGTGTTTGTGTTTTATTTTGATATACACTCACACACTTTTAAACTAGAAAGTCTAGCCCTTGTCACTTTTGTCTTTGATATTGAAAACCACCAAGAAAGTGCAAATCTTGAAATTGTTTTCATGGTTTTGTTCTTGGTGTTCATTTTATTTTTCTTACTTTAATTTCTGTTTTGGGTATGTTTTTTTATCTATAAAAATTGTTTGTAGATTTAAAACCTTCCTAGATTTGACTAGGAAGCCATCCCTCACCCATACCCAAACCATACTTGTAACACCCCGTTCAAAATTTTATTTTATTTTATTCCCGGAAGTGGGAAATGACGTTTTTGCCCCTGGGTTGACTTTTCGGTTGACTTTTGCGTCGTAACTCGTACGACGCATCCACTTGTATTTTCCTGACGTGCTCGTCGATACGAATTCGTAGACGCGAGCCGTACGTCGTTCGGACTCCGAACGAATATTTTGCGGGCGTTAGTTTCGACGTCGTATTTTAGCTTTTGGGATATTTTGGAGTTATTTGAGGTGGGGCCCAAATGTCGACTGCCCATGTGGGCTTGTCCCACATATCTGGAAGTTGTCCTGCCCTTTTTGCCGAGTCTTGTCTCATCCTACAAGTCTTCATCTTTTTCTTCTGTGAAGAAAAATCACCTGAGAGCCTCCCTTCTTCCCTCGTCTTTTGTTTAACGCAAACTTCAAGCAAAGTAGAGGCCTTCTCACCTTTTACGGCTTCCCACGCGCCAAAAAACCAAATCAAGTGGAACAACACCACGGCCAGAAGAAAATTGTTAATGGCACCGGGCCATTTTTCAAATCCTCCTCGAGCTCACTTTGAGCCCTTATCCCGTGTCACGCAACTTTTGGCAACCATTGTTAACCAACAAGCCCTGGCCTTCTCCCTTACTTGCCATCACCATCCAAACAAAAACCCTGACTGAATGCGAAAACTTAGGAATTGTTAGTGGCGCAATTATCGTCTTCTTATCTGTGAATTCACCAGGCCATTTTCATGACCATCATTGGAGTTTTAGGCAAGAGCAAACCTTTGTTCTTTCTGCAAAACTTCGAAACAGAAGAAACGGAACCCGAGAATTGCAGGATTTACTTTTTCTACGGACACCCAGGCCGCGTCGTTGGTGTTTCGCGAACTGTGTGATCCTTACGAAACACGCTGGTCTTGGTCGCATTTTGGGGACGAAGAAGGTAGAGGCAAGGTTGTTTCCAAGCATGATCAAAATTTGTGGAAACACAGGAACTTTGTGATGGGGATTGGAGGTCTTTGTCTGGAGTGATGGAGTTGGTCTTTGGTGTGCGGAGTTGAGAGGGCGGTTGTTGCGTTTTGGCGAGGAGGTTTGTATTAGTTTTGAAGCTGTTGGTTTGGGTGCGAGGATGATTTGGGCTGGTCATTTAGAATTTTGGGCCTTGGGTGTGATGAACAAAAAGTGGATTGGTTAAGTCAAGTTGTGGGGTGGTGGTGTTTGATGATTTTGAGCCTCGGGTGTAATTAGCAATTGTAGACAAGCTTTGGAAAATGGTGTTGTGGTGTGAAGAAAGTGTTTGGTTTGGGCCATTAAATTTTGGGTCAATGGCATGTTACTCCAATCCATAAGCGGTTTAGTGGTCACTCGCTCAACCGTGGTTTTGGATGTTTCAATTTACAGCTTCAGACCCAGGTTGGAATTGCTAGGAAGTTTTAGGCTTTGCCTGGCGACCCTTGGCGTCGGAGGACGTGCACTTGGGCTTCAGGCTATCTTGAGGTGAGTGGTGGGTCTTTGTTTGATAAATGTATATATATACGTATGTGGTTTTTCAACGCTTTCTTAAATTGTTAGCGTAGATGCATATTCATTACGTGTGTTGGAGGTAGAACACTTTCGTACTATGTTGTCATGCATGATTTTATCTTGTTGCTCCTCGGTAGTTGTATAACACCCAGGTATAGTACTCGGAGTCTCGTGGCAGGACTAGCCTTGACGTTAGGAGAATTTGTCACTATAAATCCCTTCACGACTTATTGGATCATGTAGGTACTAACTTTGTCTTAGGAGTGCACTAAGAGCAGCTTTCGGACTTGTGTGTAGCACATTTGTACCTGATGGTGCTTCACTAGACTCGCGTCATTGATGTAGCGTAATTATTTATACCTAGCTTGTTCATTGTGGGATTTAGCCCACGTTGGACATGTGTGTTTATGCAATGACAAATCATTAAA
Organism: Gillenia trifoliata; assembly: GCA_018257905.1. NCBI lineage: Eukaryota > Viridiplantae > Streptophyta > Magnoliopsida > Rosales > Rosaceae > Gillenia > Gillenia trifoliata. Next base: position 9,525,272 of record CM031080.1, on the reverse strand, counting down.
TGATGTATGAAGTACCGAATGTTTTAAATGGTAGTGTTTGAGGATCATGCGTGCGGGCATGACTTATTTTTATCAATTATACTTGTTTTTCAAGCGAGGGTTACTAGTTTTTGGCTCAACGGCTTTAACAAACTTTGCTTTTGACCCACTCCACCGTTTTATGTTTTGCGCCCCTCCCGGAGTTCGTTGGCCGGGGGAGCTTGTGATCGTCGATGGTGCGGTGGTATGACAGTAACAGGGTTGTTTCACGTTTGTTTTAGATTTGTACCCCTTTCTGCTCACGTTGTGTATTCTTCTAACAATTCTTCCGCGCACTCTGTTTTATTCAATTAAATATTCATTATTCTTTATTTCATCCTTCAACTTTCTTTTTGGCTTTCGTCAGCACTTCGCAGCGTGTCATTACATCACCTTCGTTTGGCTGGAAGTCAGGGATCGGGATGTGTCGGTTGGTGTCGAGGGCGTGGTTTCGTAACCTAGGCTCTTCTTTAAAATTACTAAATTACTTATGACGTGATGGCAGGACTTAATTCGTGAACTCTTTGTTCTTGATTCTTACTCATGGAATCGAGAATTTTCGAACTTACACTTTTGGTGTATTGTTTCCCATGGGTTAATTCGAGGATTCTTCTTAGTGTCATACCACCTCGTCGGGTTTTGTGCGGTTTAGGCTGATTTTCCCGATTTGGCCGTTCTGTCGCTACTTTTACCGATGCGGCGTAGAATTTTTAGTATTTTACCGTGCGACCTTGAGCTTTGGTTGACGAGGAACTTGAGTGTTTAGTTAATGACGTCACGGCGTTTATCTTTCAACTTCGATGGGCTCCTTAACTTCAGACTCGGAAAGCTGGTTCGGTTATGCGTATTTTAGTGTAGTGTCGATTTGACTTTGTGGCGGATGATTTTTCATCAAGTACTTTCCCCTAGGGACAACGTAGCGTTGATGTTGTGAATTTTATTGACTAATTTCGTGTTCGACACTTGTATTTCAGTGGACTTAATTCGTGAGACCTAGTTTCACAAATTCCTTATGCTAGTGTTTTACACTTAAATCAACGACCACGCGCCGGTGTGGCGTTTTCTTTAGTTGCTTGTTTAGACGCATTTTCTACTCCTTGTAGTTGTTGTGACCATCGGCTAGTCGTCGTGATGTTCAGAGGTATTGTTAGCGATGAAGGCTTGGAGGCGGATTTTCCTCTCAATTGTTTCAACCACTTTCCATTTTCGCCGAATTGGAAGCCATCACGTGAAATTCTTGTGCCTTACTTTCCTTGCGTGATGAGCGCATTAATCTTTCGATGATGGTGGTAGGAACTTTGTCGGTCGACTTTTACGGAAGCGATTCGTAACTACTACTTCGGTAGTTTTGGACAACGTCCATCTTCGTAGTGTTTATTTCAGCGTGTAGATTCTTCTGTTGTTTTGTTTGTCGTGACTCATTTTCCTTGAGCGTTGAAGAACACCGTGCCGAGATCGACATTTTCTTTCCGCTCTCATGACTTTTGTCATTCAATCCGATCATTTTCCCACTTGTCGCAGTGCGGCTATCTTGACTAATGCGCCGGCAGTATGGATTGCATATCCACGAGTGGTGATTGAAAATAACTTTGGTTTTGATTCTTGTTACTTGGGCGTATCCATGCGAGTACGAGTTTGACTTTATTGAATCTTCGTATTCGACGCCCGATGAGGACTTTTCATAGTATTTGGTTCACTTCGGCTAATCAAGTTGCCATCTTTGTCTCTCTTTGGTTTTACCTTTAACCAAAATCTACTTAAGAGCACCGAACTTTCTTTACGCTCATTGAGTATTTCCTTTAATATGATAGATCAACGATCTCACCATCGTCTTTGTCGACCTCAATTTGCTTGTCCCTGGACTACTCGTTCCTGAGTAACCCAACCTAGTTAAAATTTTCCGTGAGGATTAGATTTCGAACTTCGGCCATTTTCTTTAGTGAAACCAACTCTAAAGTACCTTAAACTAATCACGCGTTAACTCCTGGAAGCCCTGGAACCTTTGCTCGGCCATTTCTCGGTGGCGTTTGTGAAAACACCACAACCCGAATCGCGGTTTTCACCCAGTGTAGTTGGGTATCGGGCGGACATTCTTCGGTCTCGAAAGAATGCGTAACCAGCGTGGAAGTTATTTCACGAATCATCCCGATTGTGGATCAACTTCTCATCGTAAGCGTGGTAGGTGATTCAGCGGTGGATTCCGTTTCCGTTCTTGGGTAACTCCACCAGTCTTTATTGATTCTGTCATCGTTCTCGCGACACTTGTCGTTTGGTGATGTCGCCAAGAAACTCAAGTGTGCCATGAGTACGTAGACGATTGGGACCGCCCGAGCTAACCGGTGTCGCGTCACAGAAGCGAAACCTACCCTTGGCACTGTTTCGATCGATAAGTTGAATGACGGTTTTCTATCAACAACCTACTTTACGGTGGAGAGCGTACATTGTCAAGGCAATGTCATTCCATACTACGGAACCTTTCTCCTAAATCTTGGTTACGCTACTGCGTATCCTGGTGGTGCTTGGCCGTTCGGTGTGGAGGCGTAGCTCATTGGCGGGATTGTACTTTCGACTGTAGGATACTCTAAACGATTCCCGATCTTGTTTGGAAGCGTTTAAACTTTTTAGGCTTGTACTTGTGATCTAAACGGATCCAAGTATTACTACTCATCTTTTTCACTTTGTTTAATTCTGACTACTCGACCACATTGTACTCTACAAAGATGCGATTTGGAGTAACTATGCCGCAGGCAAAGTTTGTCTTGTTCTTTTGGATTTGTCGGTGATACTCGTTATCATCGCTAATCAAGTGCCTTGCCAATCTCATTCCTCTGGATGTCGTGGTTTTCGACGTGATCTTAGGAATGGATTGTTACTACTCAATTTTGTGCCGGTGTGGATTGTCGGCGTGAGTTGACCACCATACCATCTGGCATACCGGCTGCGACGTTCTGGCGATGCAGGAAAATCGACTTGTGGTGACTTTCGGCTCTACGAGTGAAGCAGACCTTTTGAGTTCTAGTTGTTCTAGTTGTACCACATGTGCGGTGTTGAAAATTTGGAATTTCTCCTTGTGTTGACGATGTCTTGGATTTGTCAACAAAAATTTCTTGGGATCTTTCCCTAGCGATCTACCCAGTGCTCTTTGATCGAAGTGGTTTTCTACGATCTTTCCAGGTTTTGGCCGCATCTCTCTCTCTTTCTCTTTCTCTTACCTTTTATCTTTTGACTCCACGTGAGTGTGGGAGTTGAAGTTTTTCGGTTCGGGCACTTTGCCAAGGAATTCTTTCTGCCTTGCACTTCACCTTGTGGAGCTCTCGTCTTGTTTGTTCGTTGAAGTTTTGGTACTTTGGGCTCTGCATCGATTGTAGGCAATTGTATCGAACGCGATTAAAACCGTTATCCCTGCCTAGAATCGATGATCTCGCCAGCCCGACTCAAGAAGTGCACTTGTTTCTTTTAAGACCGATCGTAGATGGTGCGCCAAACTATAGATCAAAAAACTTCGTCGTTGCCTGACCCTTATTTGGACTGGAATTCACGAACCTTACGAGTTTTCTTGTCATACCTTTCGGGATGACAATCGCGATAACTTTCATGAACTTGGTGACCCGAGTACATCGCCAGTATCTTGGCAAGTTATTGATAGTCTTCTTGATTGACTTTTTGGCGTATTCCAATCCTGCAGGGCCGATCATGCAAAAGTTTTCTTATGATTCGTTGAAGTTTAAGAACTTTTCAACTTTTGCGATTCGGCCTAATCATATGTCTTTCTTGGGACATGTGATTCCTACTTGGATTGTTCTCTTGTCGATCCCGGATAGCTCACATGGCGGAGATGCAGGAGGCGGCCGTGAAGTGTTACAAGATTCGAACTTTCTGGCTTGCTTTCGGTTTTTTTACCGATGTTTCGTGAAGGATTTCTCTTACATTGCTCTGCCTCTCCACGAAACTTGCCAGGAAGAGCGTTAACCTTCGTGTGGGCAGCGACCACGAGCAAATCTTAGGCCCCTTTCAGGGATTTGGTCTTACTCTATTCTTGTATTAGCACTTTCCAACGACGGCGGTACCTTGTGTTCCTACGATGATGCGTCAGGCGGGTTGAATACGTATAATACGGCATGAATGAATGTCGCTCATGCCTTCCGGACAAGCTGAACCATGAGATGAATTATCATACCCATGATTGGCTTCGATGCGGTATCTTTGCTCGAGATTACGGCGACATTTTCTCTTTGGTAGGGCGTGTTGGCCAGTTCAACGACCACCCAAAATTGAGGCGTCTCTTCTCTTTTCTTTCGGAGACCTCAATCTCGATCAAAAGGAGTAGGATGTAGGCGATGGTGACTACGATTGCACTATCGATTACCACTTCATTAAATTACCGGCGTAGTAGCGGGTAAACTCTATCGAGAAGTCCTTCGGACGTGATTACTCTTCTGACTAATCGTATCCCTCTTTTGTTTGAACCAGGAGAACCTTAGTGTCACCTTGAGTTGTGGTGACGTCGAGCAAGCTGTTAGCAGTGTTCGGCTCGGACAATTGTTTTCTTCACTACGTCTCTTACTGCTTTTCTTCTGGGAGGCGTTGTGAATAGTTTTATGCTATAATCTACCACTTTTGGGCTTCTTGTGGAAATTTAGGGACGAAATTTTTATAAGGAAGGGTAGTGTAACACCCCGTTCAAAATTTTATTTTTATTTTATTCCGGAAGTGAAATGGCGTTTTTGCTTACAGGTTGACACCGGTTTGACTTTTGCGTCGTAACTCGTCACGGCCCGCATCCATAGCTGTTATTTTCCTGGCGTGCTGCGTCGTCTGGTCGTAGGCGAGCGTCGTCGTTCGAACCGAGCGAATATTTTCTTGAGCGTTAGTTCGACGTTTTAAGTATTTTAGCTTTGGGATATTTTGGAGTTATTTGGGCTGGGGCCCAAATGTCATTGCCCATGTGGGCTTGTCACATATCACAGGAGATTGTCCCTGCCCCACTTTTGCCGAGTCTTGTCTCATCCTACAAGTCTTCATCTTTTCTTACTGCTGCGAGAAGAAAAATCACCGCGAAACCTCCGCCTTCCTGCGTCTTTTTGTTTTTACGCGGAAACTTCAAGCAAGCGAGGCCTTCTCACCGCTACGGCTTCCCACGCACCAAAACCAAATCAAAGGTACGGAACAACACCATGGCGAGAAAATTGTTAATGGCACCAGGCCATTTTCAAATCCTCCTCGAGCTCACTTTGACCCTCCCCGTCAAGCCAATCTCTGCTGACTTTTGGCAACCATTATTAACCAAGCGAAGCCGCGGCCTTCTCGCACTTGCCATCACCATCCAAACAAAAACCCGGAGCGGAATGCGGAAAACCCCCAGAATTGTTGAAGTGGCACCCGTGCCTTCGTCTTCTTCTCACGTAGATTCACCGAGGCCATTTTCATGACCATCATTGGAGTTTGAACACGAGCAAACCTTTGTTCTTTTCTAAAAACTTCGAAACCTTAGAAGAGCAAGCGGAACCGGAATTTGGGATTTACTCTGGACACCAGACACGTCGTTGGTGTTTCGCGAACACATGTGATCCTTGACCTGCTAGTGCGAGAGTCTGTTTTGAGGGCAGAAGAAGGTGAGGCAAGGTTGTTTCCAACCTTGATCAAAATTTGTGGAAGCTTCATGAGAACTTTGTGATGAAGTTGGAAGTCTTTATCACCAAAATGATGGAGTTAGTCTTTGGTGTGCGAGGATTGAAGAGACGGTTGTTGCGTTTTGGCGAGGAGAGTTTGTATTAGTTTTGAGGCTGTGGTTTGGTGCCGAGGATGATTTGGGCTGGTCATTTAGAGATTTTGGGCCTTGGGTGTGGTGAACAAAGTGGTTAGTTATGTGTGAGTCAGTTGTGAAATTTGGTGGTGTTTGATGATTTTGAGCCTCGGGTGTAATTAGCAATTGTAGACAAGCTTTGGAAAATGGTGTTGTGGTGTGAAGAAAGTGTTTGGTTTGGGCCTTGAGATTTTTGGGTCAGCTGGCACTATTACTCCAATCCATAAGCGGTTTATTGGTCACCCTCGCTCACTTGGTTTTGGATGTTTCAATTTCGGAAAAGCCTAGTTGGGTTGGAATTACTCAGGAAGTTTTAGGCTTTGTGACCGCATAGCGTCAGGAGGGCTGTGCCTTAGGCTTTAAGACTATCTTGGTGAGTGAGTGGGTCTTTGTTTGATAAATGTATATATATCGTATGGTTTTCAACGCTTTCTTAAATTGTTAGCGTAGATGCATATTCATTACGTGTGTTGGAGGTAGAACACTCGTACTATATTGTCATGCGCATGATTTTATCTTTGTTTGCTCCTCGGTGGTTATATACTTACCAGGTATAGTACTCAGTCTCGTGGCAGGACTAGCCTTGGCGTTAGATTTGTCACTATCGATACCGCTCACAGCGGCATTGGATCCATGTAGGTACTAGCACAGCAGTTACCTTAGGCAACTTGGACATGTGACGCACATTTGTGCCACGAGTGGTTAGCACTAGACCGGCGTCATTGGAGTACTTAGCGTAATTATTTATACCTAGCTTGTTCATTGTGGGATTTAGCCCCGTGGACATGTGTGTTCTGCTCTGGCGAGCAAATACGAGTAAATGATGTCGGGAGTACCCGAATGTTTTAAATAGTAGTGTTTTGAGGATCATGCGTACGGGCATGACATTTTTATCAATTATACTTGTTTCCAAAGAGTTACTAGTTTTGAAAACAACGGCTTTCTAGCAAACTTTGCTTTTTGACCCCTCCCGTTTTATGTTTCGCCCCTCCGAGGTGCGTTGTGGGGAGCTTGTGATGCGTCGATAGTGCGGTGGTATGACAATGTAGGAGTTGTTTCTACGTTTGTTTAGATTTGTACCCCTTACTCTACTCACGTTGTGTATTCTTTAACAATTCTTCCACTTTTCTGTTTTATTCAATTAAATATTCATTATTCTTTATTTCATCTTCAACTTTCTTTTGGCTTTCGTCACGCTAACGCGTGGCCATCACCTTCCGACACCTGGCTCGTCCGGGATCGGGATGTGTCAATACTCTTAAAGTCAACAAGGACAATTGGTGACAAGGAAAAGTATGGCCTAATGCTTGTAGAAAAATGTTTGACATTTCTCCCACTCCCCTTGCCATAACCGGCCATACCCAAGTGATGGGTCCTTTAGGGACTCCTTTGCAAATTTAAATATGTTATATTTACTTTTAAGTATTTGCGGTTTGACCCATAACTTTTAAGTATTTGCATTTTTGGCCCCACCTCTCTTGAGGACAAAATATTTTGATATTTTATTTTTTTTGTAGATTAAACTCATCATACAATTATGCCCATATGTACTAAATCTAATTGATAATTGTTGCATTTCAATTAATTATTTAATGTGATTAAATAGTTAGTAGAATGGTTGACTATGGACATACGCCTTAAACGATAATTGAGCTACAAGTAAGGCCGACAAATTCAAATTGTTTGAACCTTGGGAATGTGTTTTAATTGCTATTTCAATTGGACCACAACATGTTAGACGTTAATCTTTCTCTCCCTCTTAGTATATGTAATTTGTTGGAATTTGTACAAATCGGTTTGTAATTCTTATTACTTCTTTACCTCATTAGTTGATTCCCTCTAGTACTAGACTAGAGTTTCTTTAACTATTGGTAAATATAGATATTAAAAGGGGTTTTCATGAGATTAAAGATTTGTTGGGTCCAACGCCCTAATTAGCAATGAATGATTGTCTTTCATTTCTAATGGCTCAATGAAAAATGTTTTAATTGGATTGAAAGCACGTAATTAAAGCGATAGCTTCCCTAGATCTTATTCAACAATGTTGGCTCGTTGTTGAATTAACCTACAATGTCCATAGTCTTCCAAAGAGCCTAAAAATAACTAGTATTTGTTATAGGACACAATTTATTGTAATTTGATTAAATAAATACAATGATGAGACCTTAAAATCCCTCATTTACAATCAATATTAAGTTGAAAGCGGAGAGGTGTTTTGACACTTCTTCGTGGCCTTCCACCATGGTAGGCTCCAATCGTTTATGACTCATACACCGCCTTCACCCTATCATGGGGAAGTGCAAAGTATGTGCTTATACTCAGGAGGGGTCTATTTCAACATTTGATGTGGTAAAGGTAGGACACGAGTATGGCCAACATCATATCATTGTGAGGTCATGCTTGGCCCCCTATCCGAACCTGACATGGTGGGTAAAGCTTAACTAAGAAGAATGGTGCCAACATCATATCATTGTGAGGCATTGTTCTCTAGAGGCCAAAGGATGGGTAATCACAAGAGGTTGTTGTGAATGGGTATCCGTACCCTCTCATTGTTATTTTTGCTAGCCAACATCATATCATTGTGAGGCGGGCTTGGTAATAGTGAGTCTCCCATAACCTACTAGGAGCTTTATTTGAAATCTCCCGGATTCCATTTTGAGGGATATGGAATTTGACTAAAATAGTGGGTAGGTGTCATTCGGTTTAAAGACCTAAATCATTTGACTTAACAATCAAACTAATTTATTTATTTTATGTTTATGTATTTAGATATGGTTGGAAACACGCTATCAAAGATACTCGACAAGCATTGCCTTGAGGGGTACAATGCTCACGTGTCTCCCACGCGCCTGTATGCGCTGGCCCACGCGCGGCTGACGTCAGCCACGCGCCTGGTGACGTCAGCGCCGTTAAAGTTAACGGAATATACCTTTTTGGACGGAATATGCTGACGCCGTTACGAATATTCCGTTACCGTTAACGGAATATTCTGTCGTCCCCTTCCTCGCGCCGGTCGCCGGAGCCGCCGCTGCCGTCTGGTTCGCCGGAATCTGGAAATTTAATACCGATTATGTCCCAAAACTTCAAAAATCCAAAACTTCTTCGTTCTTTGGCCAAATTGAACGTGCCATATATCAAATTGAAGGTATTGAGGAGTAGAATATTTTCATACCAATTTGAGGCCGGAAAAGTGGCCGGAGATGGCCTGAAATTGGCCGGAAAGACTCGGGAAACCCTAATTCCGTTCTCCTTCAAAACTGCACCAAATTGGACGTTCTTTATATCGATTTGAACCTACTCAATCCAATAAAACCAATGGTAATGGTTTCGAGGCTTACCTTGGTCTGGTTTGCATAGAAAATGGACAGACAGTTTCCAAAACCGTTCCAACGTCGGTTTGAACGTTCGGGCTCGAGTTTTGAGATTCCAAGATCACAGCCCCGTCCAAAATGACGAGACGATCGTGATGGTATGAATTTTGGGCGACGGATTGACGGTTTTGTGATTCGTCCAAAGTTAGGGTTTGTCGGTTCGTTTTTGGCCGAGAGAGAAAATGGGAGAGAGAGAGAGAGAGAGGTTGGGACGTGCAGAAACAAATGGGGAGGGTTGGCTGCTGTGCAGCCAGCCAAAAACCCTAATTCCCATACACGGAGTGGTAAATTACCAAAATGCCCCTACACTTTAAAGTTCTGTAAATCGTTCGTTTGAACTCCGAATTGAGTTCCGCTTGCGTCCACGCGTTCGTATCGATGAGTACATCAAGAATATGTAAAGAAATAAATTTTTACAAGTCGTCCCGAAAAGTCAACAAAAGTCAACATTGACCCTAGGGGTATTTTGGTAATTTCACATAAATTTTGGGACGGGTTGTAACAAAAACTAAAAGGAATTTTAACCCAAAAACAAATTCAAAACCGGCCTAAAGTGAGTGGAGGCAAACTTGGGTTAATTGCAAGTTTGCCACTCACATGTGATGAGGTATAAAGGCAACTTTATAGCCATTATCACTCAAGGGGTTTTTCTTGAGGAAATTGAGTAAAACTTTTCTCTCTTTTCTTCAAGGGAGGCCATCCACTTAGAGAGCGATTAGCTAGCAATCTTTTGCTTCTAAGTCATCCATTTCATCTTCACACCTCATCCTTGGTGTGGAGACTTAGAGACACCAAACCTTTGGTGTTTAGGAGATCCTTTTCTTCATATCCTCAAGGAGCAAAGGAGCATCAAAAGGGAAGGAAATCACAAGGAGAATACAAGGAGCTAGGAGGTGACTTGAAGGCCCTCCACTTGGGTGAATCTCTTGTGTAAATAAGAATGAGCTTCAAGGGTAATGAATCTCAAAACTTCCCTCTCTTTAATATTCTTATAGAGTCTATGGTTCACCATTCTCTAGGCTTTGAAAGTCATTGGTTTTATGAATTGTTTTTGAATGCATGCTTACTTTAAAGTGTTATAAGTTTGCATATGTGTTCAATTGTTCTTCAATTGTTCTTAGCTAGGACAAATTTTTCCTTCATTGATGACTGGTCAGATTGTTGAGAGTGCTCACTCTCATTATCACTCAAAGTTTCCATCATAGAATTATCTCTTCTATGAGCTGATTTCATATTGTTTGCACATTCAGCAGCTAGATGGCCAACTCCCCCACATGTGAAGCACTCCCGATTGTCATTTGAAGGTGCAACATTTCTGAAGTTGGATGATCTCTCATGTTTCTTACCAAAAGATCCTTTTCCTTGTAGTCTCAATTTTGAATCTTTTGATGTGCTTCCTTTGTTCCCACTTCTTTTGTTGTCTCTTCTCTTATCCTTGAGAATTCTCCTGAATTGTTTCACAAATAATGCCAAGTCTTCCTCTGGAGAAAGTTCTTTAGCACCCTTGGAAGTATGTGACTCTTCAACCCCTTTTAGAGCAATATCCTTACCTTTTTTAAGGTCTCCTTCTTCCATTTCAAGTTCCATCTCATATGTTACAAGCTTACCCACGAGTTTCCCAAGCTTGATTTCATTTAAATCTTGTACCTCTTGGATGGCGGTGTTTTTTGCATTGAACTTCTTTGGCAAAACCCTTAATATCTTCTTTACAATGGTAGCTTCATCAATCGGTTTTCCCAGGCTCAAGGTCTTATTTGTCAACACTTCAAGCCTCTCATAGAACACTAAAAAGGACTTGGAGTCTTTCATTTTCAATTCTTCAAACTTCGAGTGAGTCATTTGAAGTTTAAGATCCTTCACTTGCTTGTCACCTTCATGAATAATTCGGAGTTTATCCCATGCTTGCTTTGCAGTTGTGCAATATCGAATGTGACCAAATTGAGTTGATGTGATAGCTGTAACAATTGCATTTCTTGCCTTTTTATTTTCCATTGCCGCAATTACTTCATTAGTAGTCCAATCACTTTTTGCTTTTATCACCCTTTCACCATCCACCGTCATTAAGGGTGCCTTCCATTCAACAGTGAGATAATCAATGGCATTCAAATCCTGAGAATCCAAGAAAATTTGGAACTTCTCACTCCATGCAGCATAGTCCGTTCCGTTGAAAAACGGAGGAGAGTTATAAGAACCAACAAATCAGTCGCATTGCATGGTGAAAATCCACCCAGTACCAGAAAATCCTAGAGATCTCTCTATATATGTCTAGAGTTGTTGCTCTGATACCAATTGTAAATTGGTACCAGGTGGAATATCCTGCAACTAAAAAATTAATCTTACACAGTTGACTAGTCAAAGGAACTAGTCAACTAGTTACAAGTTCGTTACTGACAGAAAACATACCAGTACGAAATAAGCTTAACTGACTAGAGAACACAACTAGTCAGACTCTACCCAGTTTAAGTACAACAGCAAGTATTCACACACCAAAAAAATTTCACTTATCAGATAACATGATACCAGCATGCAACATTAACAATAAAACAAGCAAACAACATTAATCAAAGTACTCACAACTATTTGGTGCCCGGAAAAACCCCTAACTGGGTTAAAAAACCGGGGGACTCTAGGGAGTCCGATCCACTAGTGAAAATAGGTTTCATATAAGGATAACACAACAAGCTCAATTCTTAGACCTAATCTATGGAGCAGCTTGTACCTTTGTGCAACCCTATGTTGCACTAGATGGAGAAGTCTCCAGTCTTCACAATGAGGCAGCTTCTCTTCTTTAGCTCATCTCCTTGTGGCACCGAAACGAACCATGTATCATGCAAATGATATGCAGCCATGAATTCAAAAATGACAAGTCAGTTTCTCCAGTCAAACAATTGAAAAGAAGAAACTGACTGGAAATCCAAACCTAGGTCTATATGAAGATTTCAAAGAAGCTTTAGACCAAAAACAATGCAAACCTTTTACTCAAATGATGCGGGTGAGTTAGCACAAGATTTAATGCATGAAAAAGGTATTTGAAGCTAAGGTTTGTGAAGAACACAGAGAGGAGGCTCGAAGAGCTTAAAACACTCTCATGAAAAATATGATTGTTCTCACAAAAAAAAAAACAAATGAACTTTTAAGAAGATTCAAGCAAGCATTTTCATGGATAGTTTTATAAATTTTCAATAAAGAACATTACCCAGAAAATGCTTGCTGCTGCTAGGGTTTCTGCTAGAGAGGAAAAACAAGACACTCTCCTTTAAGATGAAGTTCAAAACCCTTGAAGCCAATTGCCCCCACCCCCAAAGCTTTTTTAAGAAAATGTTTTCTTTGGAGCAGCTGAAGTACAACACACAAGGACACTTGTCAAATACAAATTCAATCTGAAAAGATCAATGGTGAAAAAACTCACTCTCGGAAAAACAGTGTCAGACAAGCCCATGTGGGTTTTATTAAATTGCGTGCCAGCTCTCGTGTAAAGTAGATACACAAATTGACTAGGCAGGTTCACTAGTCATAAAGGCATAAGAAATCTAAACGTGAAATGCATATGCATGCACAAACCTTACTTGAGATTGATCATACCAATCACACTTTGTTCTTCAAAGATTCAGACTTCAATACTACCCATCCTAAAGTCTAATGAATAAAAATTGATCTAAAGAGCTTGTGTTATAAAATGTTACAAGTTTGACAAGGGACGCCAAAAACTACGAAGACTAGACTTCACACTAGGTGCACCTTTCAGATAACTCAATATATGCATTACGGCTGCCATATGATCCTCGCTAGGAGAGTGCATAAATTGACTTACAATGCTAACTGCATATGCAATATATGGCCTCGTAAGTGATAAGTAAATCAATCTTTCTACTAACCTCTGGTACCTCTCTTTGTTAGTCGGAATTTGATCCTGGTATAGTGCCAGGTGATGATTCAGCACGATGGGGATTTCTGCTGGATTACATGCCAACATCCCAGTTTTAGAGAGAAGATCTAGCACATATTTTAGCTGACACAAGTAAATACCATCACGAGAACTAGCAACTTCAATTCTGAGAAAGTATTTCAAGCCCCCTAGATCCTTCATCTCAAACTCCAAGGAAAGATAACTTTGCAGTCTCTTTATCTCTTTTGTATCATCGCCAGTGACTACCATATCATCCACATAGATTATCAACAAAGTGACTTTACCTCCCATGCATTTGATAAACAGTGTATGGTCTGCATTCCCTTGTTTGTAGCCATAACTCTTCATTGCTTGGGTGAACCTCCCAAACCATGCTCTGGGTGATTGTTTGAGTCCATATAGGGCCTTTCAAAGTCTGTACACTTTTCCAGCTCCATTTGGTACTTCGTATCCAGGTGGAAAATCCATGTATACTTCTTCTTCCAGATCTCCATGTAATAAGGCATTTTTCACATCAAACTGTTTCAAGGCCCAATCAAAGTTAGCAGCTAAAGACAAAAGAACTCGAATAGTATTCATTTTTGCAACTAGAGCAAACGTTTCCTGATAATCAACTCCAAATGTCTGCGTGTACCCTTTAGCAACGAATCTTGCCTTGTATCTATCTATGGATCCGTCTGCTTTGTGCTTTATAGTGAATACCCATTTACATCCCACCGGTCTCTTCCCATGTGGTAGTGATACCACGTTCCATGTTCCATTTCTTTGTAAGGCCTCCATCTCAACCTCCATGACTTCTATCCAACGAGAATCTTGCAGGGCTTCTTCCACTTTGGTTGGGATCTTAACTCCAGCCATTTGATTCACAAATGCTTGATACTTAGGTGATAAACGATGTGTTGACACATACTGTGCAATTGCATATCTCACTTTTCCATCTGGAGAGAATCTGTCAGGTGGTTTACCACGGTTTTGCCTAAAAGGTAAGATATAAGAATTTTCAATAATACTTGAATTATGAAAACGTACCTCTTGGATATCCTTAGGGACATGAGCATGTACTGGTAGAGGAGAATGAGGGTTATTATTTTCTAGATCTGCTGCTTCGGTGCTATCCATTTTCCTTCTTGATGACCCAAACAATTCAAACCCATTTATAAGCCAAGTCAAAGGCTCTCCCCTCGGTCCACTGCTGCATTCTGCATCATGTTGTCCATAATCAACCCGTGGGTCAGCACTTGGGCTGCCCAATTCCACATTATGTTCCTCACAATCAATGCATGAACCAAGTGGGCTACATTGGTGGTCAAGTCAGCACTTGGGCTACTGCCAAGTGTACTAGCAACAAGCTCACTATTTACTTGGTTGATTTCAACCCTCCCATTGGACAGCTCCAGTGACATATCAAGCCATCTATATTCGTCTTGTATACTAACCAACTCCCCCTGACGAGTAGAGTGGGTTGGTTTTGTAGCAAAGAACATTTCAGTTTCGGAGAATGTGACATCCATGGTGACGTATAAACGCCTAGTAGAGGGATGATAACATCGGTATCCCTTTTGTTGGCTATTAAATCCCAAAAACACACAACGAATCGCACATGGGTCTAATTTACTGCGTTGGTTTTTTTGAAGATGCACATATGCCACACATCCAAAAAATGCAAGGTGATAACTGGAGAGAGGACCAAAGAGAGACATGATCTGTCAAGGCTGCCAGAGGGGTACGAAAATTAGGAACCTGGGAAGGCATTCGGTTCAAGAGGTAAACGTAATAGGTGACAGCCTCTGCCCAATATGTGTTTGGTGCCTGTGCTCCAATAAGAAGTGCTCGAGTAGTTTTCAAGATATGCATGTTCTTACGCTCCGCTAAACCATTTTGTTATGGGGTTTGAGGACAAGTAGTCTCATGAACAATGCCGTGCTCCGTGAAAAACTCAAACAGTTCTGAATTAAGATATTCTCCACCATTATCTGATCTGAGGACTTTAATAGGGAGGGATAATTGATTTCGAATCATGCGGTAAAATTGTTGGAAGATTTGTCCAACATCACTTTTTTGTTTCATTGTATAAAGCCATGTCATTCGTGTGCAATCATCCACAAAGATAACAAACCACCGAATACCATGTTGTGTAGTTATTGGCGAAGGACCCCATACATCAGAGTGAACTAACTCAAAAGGCGTTGTTCTTTTATTGAAACTCAAATGGTACGAAGTATGATGACTTTTTGCAAGAATGCAATTATTACAAGAGAAATCAGACTCTGAAATGCCACTAAATAACGACGAAAGTAATTTTTTCAAATAACCAAAAGATGCATGTCCTAATCGACGATGCCAAACCAGATTGCCTTGGTCTTATTACTGTAACTGCTACGCACTTGATTGACTCGGTCTGGTGCCACATCCTCCACATAATATAACCCTCTCCTCTTAGTACCACGCCCAATGATCGCCCGTGTCTGGATATCCTGAAGTAGGCAAAAAGTAGGAAACATTAGTACTACACAATCCAACTAATCTGTAACTTGACCAACAGAGAGTAAATGATTTGATAATGATGGAACAAGTAGTGTGTTATGCAAAGATAAAGATGGAGTAAGGTCTATTGAACCAGTTCCTGTAATAGGAGCAACTTCGCCATTTGCCGTGATAACATTATCCTTTGGTGGGGAAGTCATGTGGTAAAATAATGATTTGTCGTATGTCATGTGATCAGTAGCCCCGGAGTCTATTATCCAGCTGAAATCTCGTTTAATGGATGCTATGAGTGCAGTACCGATGTTACTTGGATCCTCATTTGAAATTGGCTTAATTAATGAGAACATCTGGTCAGCATCTTCCTTTGCTGCAGGTTGCAATTTTTTTTCCAGGTCGTGGCCTATTTGTTCCTCCAAGCCGTGGGCTGTTGCAATAGCAGCTTTCCCAACATTGCAATTGGACCCTATGTGGCTTGTTGTCATAGCAACCCCTCCAGCCCCAGACTCGGCCAATTTGGCCTGCCCTCTGTGCTTCCCTTTGGTTTTCAACTGTTTTTTTAATTCCCAATACCACTCTAGATACCCATGTAATTCAAAACATGTTTCTTCAGTGTGCCGCTTTCCATTGCAGTGATTGCAATAAAGTTTATCCTTGTCGATGTCTTCTTGGGTACGGTTTGGGCGTGGTGTTCTAGTGGATGGTGGACGCATGGATGGTGATGGGGACTTGGTGACCATTGCCATAGAAGAGCTTGTTGTCGTGGCCTTTGTCCCAAGCATAGTTGTCTTTCTAGGTGCTTCACGTCGAACCAAACTAAAGCACTCTTCAATCCCAGGAATGGGTTTCATTCTTAGGATTTCACTTCGGACTTGGTCGAAGCCATTGTCTAGTCCTGCTAGAAAGTCATACACCCTGTCTTTTGAAAGCTCTACCTTACGGGTTCGAAGATCAGTTGCGCACACCATCTTGATAGGACGTCTTTTATCAAGGTCTTGCCATACTCCTTTAAATTCTATGAAGTATAAATTTACTGGACGACCATCATGTCTCGTCCGTGTGGTCTTGCATCTCAGTTCATAATACTGAGACTCGTCGGATCCGTTGTAGAACATCTGGGTTGCACTTTCCCAAATATCTTTGGCTGTTGGAAGATCAATGAAGAGACTCAACAGGTGTGGTTCCATGGTTTTCAACATCCACCCTCTCACAATCGCATCTTCGATGACCTACTTTGTGTAGCCCGGACATTCTTCTTCCACAACTGAAATCTTTCTAGTCAAATATCCATGCTTGCCGAGGCCTGCATCATGGACTTTAATCATCTTTGACCAAACTTTAAAGTTCGTATCATTCAATTGAATTCCAAATGGTACGCCGCTGATGTTGGTGGACTCCATTGAACTTGACATGGGTTGGATGGTAACCAACTTTTCAGTTTTTCTATCTTCTGCCATCACACTAGGTTGATTGTGATTTGGCAAAATTAAATTTTTATGTAGCTTTGATGATTACCAAGCCACGAGGGTTTTGTTTGGTTTATGGGTTCAAATTTTAAGAACACCAGGATTTGTTTTTTTTTTCTTATACAATCTTTGCAGAATGCACGGTTTGGGTTTGACTTGTTTTAGGGTTTGGAAAGAGACAGGCCAAAACCTGTTCTGATGCCAAGATAAAAGTATATTTATTTAGGGTTGAATTGTTCTATTATTCTTCTCTCTAGGAGGCATATATATAATCATACATGAGGCTCTATAAATTAGGAAACAAGAATCCCAAGATATACAATGAATCAGTCATGTAATCCTATTCTAATTACATTCCTAAACCATAAAGTTGACTCACGTCAACAAAATATATCCTTAAATGTCTTGTTTTTAGTGTAAAAAATGACATATGTCACTTGTTAAAGTGAAAAGGTCCAAATGTAAAGGTAAGTGCAAATGTTACTAGCATTTCTCAACTTATAAGATACTAGCGTCAATAAAACCACTGCTGTTGAAATATATTAATGTCTTGGCATGCGTGTCGCACGCAGTTTAAGACTTGTTTGATAACAATGTTGTTTGTAATTAGTGATTTTTAGTTTTTGTATTGGAGATAGAAGAAAAATATAGGGAAAAACGAGGGATACAAAACATGGGAGGAATGTTGTAGAAGAAACGCACAAGAAAAATATAAAAACAAGAACGATTTTAAATTGCTTTCACAAAAAAACCAAAAAAAAAAACAAAACAAAACAAAAAAACAAATTAAAAACAAAAAACCAAAACGTTTTTAGTTGTTTTCATGGCGTGAAATGAGAGAGATTCTACCATATAACCAAGAATTATCCATCTTTCTATATCTCCCCGCAAATGTTGTGGAAGTGCTTGAGACACGCCTCGAAGCTGCAGTATGTCCAAACTGTTGGTACTTTACATTCTTTCAGGTCTCTTTTGAAGGATTGTCCAAAATAGAAATCCCTCAAATCAGTTGGTTTTCATCACCAACATTTTGATAGTTCACCAGCAATAACCACTTGTTATTAGGTGCTGAGTTTTATCACAAAATATCTTGGTGATATTAAGGGTGAAAAATCCCATATATTAATTGTATATTATTTTGTCATATGACCGATGTGGGATCAAATTCTCCAACACAGAATGTTTGATTATAGTTTCATAAGTAAATGGTTTTCAATACGACTGATCTGCAAAAGACTACGAAAAGGGTGAAATTATAAACAAACACGATGATTTTCTCGGATGGTTACAAATGCACAAACTCTCCCAGAGGGAAAAGTGAGTTCAATGTAGCCATAACTAACAAAAATAGACTGCAAGACTGTCTCCTACAACTATACCATGGAAAGAGCTTTCTACTCACCAGTCAAACTGAAAATCTCTAACGCCCCATCACAACCTCGTCAAAGTTCCAGTCTCTCACGATATCCCTTCTCACAGCCCGGCTTCGTACTAGCCTTGGGGTACCTGGGATGGTACCACTGCTTGCAAGAGTCGGTTGCGGGGTTACTTTGGATGATGCAATGCTGGAATGTGTTGGCAGCGGGAGAGATGGCCTCCGTGTTAAGCAGTTGGCAATAGCAGAACATCTTCCATCATTTTCTGCGCTCGATACAGAGTAACTCCTAAAAGAGTGTGATGGACTTTCTACACTGCACACAAGGCATGCTAGACTCATATTTAGAATTGCAAGCTGCCACCGACTGCAGAGTTCAAATCTGCAATTTACATCAAGATAGAACCATAAAGTTAGCATATTCCATTTAGATGATAGATTAATAAATGGCACGCCACTAAAAGAGAAGAATATAGATGGACGCAAAAATGAAGAAAAAAAATATTATGAAAAGGTGGAAACTGTTTTTTCAACTATTAGACTTTTTGTAGTCATTGAGAACAAGTAAATTCTGTATCCAAGGAATGCAACAGATCAGGTAACCGAAGCATTAGAAACTGGGAACTGCACATTATGCCAATGTTGTATAAGAAATCAAAGCGGTATTCTCGAGCTTTTGAAGAGAGAGTATTGTTCTCATGTTGTAAAGATTATGATAAGAAAACACAATCACAAAGTAACAAATAAGCAATGTTAGAATAAAGGCTGAAAAAACTGCACACTGATTTGGCACAATGCTTGTGCATGTGTGTGAGCATGCGCAAACAAAATTCAGTTAGAACTGTTACCCTGAAGGTTTGGTCAAATACATCTGTATGTTCACTACCTACAAATACATAATCCATAATGTTGTCAGACCTCACCTAAGGGTTAATCAAGTTCACAAAAGATTGTTCAATACTAGACTCAACTCATTCACACACATGTATATGAGCGGGGTTGTCATCAAAGAAAATGCACGAGGATAATTTTGCATAGTTTCAATTATAATAATTCAAGTTTCAACAGTCTTATGCCTTGCATTTTGATTTCTCTTTGAAAACAATAGTTTAGAATATAAAGGCCAAGCTTGTTATACAAACTCAGTTATGAACATTGAATGTGGATACTTGACCATGTATGATATTTGTTCGTTTCTTAAAATCTCGTACTTATTTGGATCATCTGGTAGCTACACTACACCTTTAATACAATCATGTCTTAGTTGTAGTTGCACAAGTATGCATGCACGAAGTAAAGGGTCCAGGTATTGCAGCTCCAAAGGAGGTCCATTCCTTTCAATTTATCAAAAGGAAAAATAGAACAAATGAAAAGCATCATCGTCCTTTGATGCATCTACAAGGAAAAAACTAAATTAAATAGGGATATATTAATATAACACTCAGAGAAGCACGTGAATAGGGCTAGCATAATACTTCAACATAATTGAAGGACCACGGAATGGTAAAAGTAAAAAATGCTAGCTGACTAAATGAAACAATGAGAGAAAATAATAACTGTCCTTCACAATAAGCCAGTATGGCTCATTTCATAGCTCCTATACGATTGACCGAAATCTTGTTGATGATAACTTAATAGAATTACACTGTTTTTGTTCCTGCTCTAGACAAGAACTTGGACTATTATTAAACGGAGTACATAACCAGTTCTTATCATTTGTAGTAGTGCTTTTTGATACAACGATATTTGGGGTAAGCCACACAAAGGGCCAAAGTATCGAACTCATCATTTGGAGCAATGCTAACTGCTGAGCAAGAGGTTATCACTTTTGCTTAAAAGGTTGGAAACTTGGAAGTCAAAAAAATACACCCAAACACTTGGACTTTGAAAATAACCCGATCAAGTTCCAAACATATACATTCGTAGGTGAAAGTTTTAAATGTCACATGAAGGAACTCAATTAATAGTGTCGACAACTGTGAGATTAAGATGGAGAACAACACAAGGTCGGTGTTGCCTATGATTTCCATGAGGTATTCTTCAGGGAAATGATGTTTGCTGATCTATATATTCCTTTTTGGTCAAAAGCAACACTCAAAAACAAAACACGCCCTATTTGCCCCCCACCTTGGTGAAACATGTACTCTACTAAATAATTGTGCAATTGAACAACAGTAGTATGCGATCTTGATTTCCATTGCCTTGCCATTTTAAAACCCACACTGTAGAAAGCTTAGTTAAAAAATATTAAAACCAACACATATGCTGTATGGAACATAATGTGTCTAGGCAGTTAGAAAATAAAGCATCATAAGACAAATGTGCCAGGAAGTAAGATATTGCAATGGACATGTCTAAAGGCGAGGAAACAATTTGAATGATTACAGAGACGAAAAATTAAAGTAGCATCAATTGAACATAAAATGTGAGAGAACTTATCACGGTAGTTTTGACATGTTTAACAAAGACCAATAAGTGCCCCAAATAGATGCATCAAAGTGATTTAACCAATTTAAGGTTGGTGCCAGGGAAAAAGGAAAACCAAACTAATATGGGTAAATGTAATTAAGAAAGATGTGATACTGTGACTCACAAAAAATTTTGAGCTATTTCTGTTGCTTGTGTTGTAGTGTTTCAATGTATGTCCAGTATTTGTTCACACATATTCACAACTAGTTAGAGATTTTTGTCTAATTCTTCCAAAATAGTTATTTCAGGTTAAAATTCCTCTATTTATTTTCTAACAGATTACGAACTTTGTACACCTCGGACATTACAAAGGTTCTCACCTAGAAAGAAGGGTTCATTCACTTATACGCTTACTCTTTCAAAAAGAGTCTAACTTCTAATAGCCGATTCTACATGCACCAAAAGACCCTTCTGAATAATAATAATAATAATAAGGTGCATTAGGCTTCTACTTCCTACCCCGGAAAACTGAATGCAAATAAGATCCTAATCAAATAAGGATATAAAAACAAATTGAAAAACTGAATCAAATTCTGAATTTAAACAGTGTTCATTGAAAACCCAACCCCACAATCCTCCTAGCAGCAACAACTTGTTACCCCCAGATCTTCTAGGGAAAAAACCCATCAAAGAACAATCAAAGAAATCCATTATCTGATTATTCCACAGGCAATTGAATAAAAATGAATTCTAACAAAGTTGGGAGTTAGAGCAATTCAATTGATAAACACCCACAACACAGTAAACCAAAAATGAAATTGAAAAATACAGAAAAAGATCAACACATGCAAATAAAAGAAAACGCTTCTGTAAGATCTAATGGAAAAAATAAATTGAAGTAAAAGAAAGGATCTGAGATCTGAGAGACATACATACCTTCGGTGTTCTGAGTTTGATATGCAAAACTAAGGCGGTGGTGGCTGGTGGCGTTGATTCTTTCTGGGAGAAAACGGGAAGAAGGATCTGCGAGAGAGTGAGAGAGTGAGAGAGAGAGAGTAGAGAGACTGTTGTATTTATACGTGGTAATTGGTAAAGGGAAGAGAGGATCATAATATTCTACGATTCTGGGAAATTTTGTGACTTATTTGGGGATGTGGCCCGCCTAGTGGTGTCCCACCCGAAATCTATCTCTAGGCAGTTGGGCTTACACTGAATTACTAGGCGGGATTAGCTACAGTACATGCATATATCTAATTCATTTTTTTTTATTTTTGAATAAAAATTAGGCCTAGGGACAATTTAGTTCGGTTCGATACAGGGTGGAATAGAAATTGAAATCGAAAAAAAATTTCGGTACAGTTTCAAGTTGTGTACCGAATTGATATCGAACCGAATTGATACGGTGTGGGGGTGAATCGCTTTTGGACTTCAATTATAGGCCCATTTTTTTCTTTCTTTTTGATACAATAGGCCCACTTTTTCGATATGTTGTATTTATACGAGGTAAACCTCATTAAAATTAGGAAAAATTATGATTAAATACCAAGTGGGATAATGGTTTTAAAGAAAAATACTAACTTTAACGAAAAGTTACCAAAGCTGACACACCCCGATCCGGATGTCCAGGTGGACACCCAAAAAGCCGAGGGTGCTGGGCGACACCTCGTGAGGTGAAGAAAGCCATTTGGAAGAAATAAGAGTAATTAAAAGTGATAAAAGGAATTTGAATTAAAATAATGGCAGAGTGCACGGAATGAGTGAACCGAGAAGAAAATAATAATAGAGTAATTAATTGGACAGGGTAGAAAATACAGAGTATCTACAATTATTGGTAAAGAAATTCCTACACTGAGGAAGAAGTATGCCACCGCGTCACGACGTCAACAGCTCCAAGCCTACTAAACCTGGAGGGGCGTAAAACAGAAAGGTGAGTGGGCCATAAACAATAATTTTTCTAAAACTTTTCTTTTCTGAAAGTACTAACCCCTCGCTGTAAAACCCGTAAAAATTTTGAAAATCATTTCTGAAAATCATACTACAATAGTAGGTATGAAAAACAATTTGAGGACGGAAAAGTACTTGTTTTCCAAAACGGATAAAAACCCACAACTTCACTATAAAATACTTTCCCAAAAATCAATACGTAGAAAGTAATATGAGAAATCCAATAAGAACAACACAAGCCTCCGTGACATCAGTGAAATCCGGTAATAATAAATCACAATATAAAAATCACGGGGTACGCTCGATAGGTAGAGCAGACACATGAGTTTATGCGGAGATATTCTGTCGTGAACATGTTGTGTGTAATAATAATAATACGCTCATGTACTACATACACGTGAAGCTGGCGCTAAGCGCGTCACAACGAGTTCTAGAATGCCAAGGCAACTAGAACAGGCTGTCACCTATAATGGATCCAAAGTGAGTGTGTCGGTGCAGTGTGAACATACATGTGTAGCTGGTCCTGGATCAGACAGTACTAAAGACCGTGTAAGCATGCCTAGTTGAGCGTGTATGAAAACATACCACAGATAATTTCTAATATAAAAAGTGGGGTACTTCATTTCTAAAGTAGATCTCGTAATAAAACCTTCTAAATAGGTATTCCTGGATGCCGTATCCGGAATACCGATAATATGCTAAAATACTTGAAATACTAAAATCAAGTAACGTAGTAAGTAAACCAAGTATAAGATAGTAATTAAATCCAAGGTTCACTTCAACATAATTGTAAATCTCATTTCAAGCATAAGCATAAATATCATTTCTCAAAACACATATAATATATAATTTAATAAAGAAAGGGCCCACTCACAGTGACTGACACATCCCGATCCCGAACACGCCAGGTGTCGGGAAGTGCTGGCCGACACGCGTTAGGTGACGAAAGCCATTTAGAAAAAAATTAAGAATAAATGATAGAATAGTAAGAACAGAGTGCGGAAGAAATTGTTAGAATACACAGTGTGAGTAGAGTAAGGGATACAAAGTTACTACAAACGTAGAAAATCCCTACATTGTCATACCACCGCGCCATCGACGTCGCAAGCTCCCAGCCAACTAACCTGGAGGGGCGCAAAACATAAAACGGTGAGTGGGTCAAAAAGCAAAGTTTGATAAAACCGTTGTTTTCAAAAGTCTAGTAACCCCTCGTTTGAAAACAAGTATAATTTGAGAAAATACGTCATACCCGTAGGCATGAACCTCAAAATACTGTCGTGAAAACATGCGGGTACTCCCCGCTAATACTTTACTGACATTTGCTCACCCATATGTAAACACACATGCCCAAGGGGCTAAATCCCACAAGGAACAAGCTAGGTATACAAGTAATACGCTGAGTACTACAATGACGCGAGTCTAGCGCTAAGCGCTGGTGCACAAAGTGCAGTCACACAAACTCGAGTTGCCTAGTGCAACCTAGAACAGGCTAGTACCTACAATGGATCCAAAGCTGCGTAACGGTACTGGTAGTGACTACTCCAAACGTCAAGGCTAGTCCTGGCCACAAGACTGTGTACTAATACCTGGGGTGTATACATCTACTGATGAGCAACAGTATGAAAACATGCATGGCAATATAATACGAATGTTCTACCTCCAACAAACGTATATGATATGCAACTACGCTAACAGTTAAAGAAAGCGTTGAAAAACCATATGTATATATATACATTTATCAAACAAAGACCCACTCACTCACCTGTAGATAGCCGGAAAGCCCAAGTGTACGTCCTCCAACGCTAAGGGTCGCCAAAGCCTAAAGCTTCCGGAGCAATTCCAACCCAATGGAGACTTCCGTAAAACAAGCACCCTAATCCAATAAAATTGGGTCCACAAGCAATTTGGCCCAAAAACTCGGATGGCCAACCCATCCACTTCTTCACAAAAACAACACCATTTTCCAAGCCTTGTCACCAATTGCTAGCTACACCCGAGGCCCAACAACTTCACACAAAATATGTCCACTTCGATTAAAAGTATCAGGCCCAAAACTTCATAACCAGCCAGCCCATAATCAAATCTGTCCAAGTCACCCTTCACCCAAAATTACACAATCTGTACCCAAAATTACACAATCTGCCCACCATTGTTCAACCCACAAAAGGCCCAAAAATCTCCTAACCAGCCACAACCATCCAGCACCCAAAAGGCAGCCCAAAACCGTACAACCCAAAACATTTTCCTGCTGCACCCAAACCAGCCTCACGTCCTCCTTCCCCGCAGTCCAAACACAGCAGCAGCCCTCACCAACCTCGGCACAACCAACGTCAACAACTATCTCCAACACCTCCAAGACCCCAAACCAGCAAGCAAAGCTCCATCACAGCCACGGTTAAGGTGGTTCAAGGTGAGTTCGAGGAGAAGAGAGAACCAAAAGAAATGTGAAGCTGTCCGTTTTGGTGCTGCAGAGAAGCAAGAAAGCGATTTTACTTGTTTTTGTTGCTTTGCAGCAGAGAAGAAATGGGGGAGAGGTTGAGTGATTCCTTTGGTGCAGCAAGGAAGAAGAAAGAAAAGATGCTTGCTGACTCCCAAATGCCAAGAGGAAGGCTCGGCCTAAACTTTGAAATTCTGCAGGAAAAATAAAAGGCCAAGGGAGAAGGGAAGAACTGGGTTGTTGTGTGTGTGGCTCGGCTTTACCGAGAAGAAAAGAAAGAGAGAGGTTCGGCCAGTTTGAAAAGAAAAGGGAGGAAGGAGCCTTTTGCTGCTTGTAGCAGAGAAGAAAGAAAAGGGTGCAAGAAGACAAAATAGAAAATAAAAAGGGGGAAAAATGAATTGGATGAAACCTGCCAGCAATTGGCAAGGTCCAGACCACATCCCACAAAACGTGGGATTGCAGTAATTGGCTGCTGCCAAATGGGCCCCAGCCCACATAAAGCCAAAACAGCCCAAAGTTGTTAAAATACGGAAAACGTTCGAAGCTAACACCCGTAAAATCTTCGTTCGGAGTCCGAACGACGTACGGCTCGCATCTACGCATTCATATCGACGAGCACGTCAAGGAAACACAATTGGATGTGTCGTACGAGTTACGACGAAAAAGTCAACCGAAAAGTCAACCCAGGGGTAAAAACGTCATTTCCCACTTCTGGGAATAAAATAAGTTAAAACTTTGAACGGGCTGTGACAGTGACCGTAGCCGAAATTGCATAATTATCAAACCTAAGTTAGAACACCCACAATTAATAATTTAGTTGAAAACTACGAAGAAAACGGAGTCCGGAAACTCAAATTTGGAGTTCCGGAGTTGGAAAACCCAAGAACGCCACCGTGGGCCGCCGTGCGTCGCCGCACGCGCCGTTGTGAGGTCTCACGTGCCCTCACGCTCCGCCATGCGCCGGTAGAAGTCCACCACGCGCGGCCCCATGCCGGTCACGCGCCCCACGCGCCGGTCAGTTGCCGGTGACACTCGCCGTTAAAGTTAACGGAATATTCTATCGGCGTTAGAATATTTCGTTGACGCCATTAGTTAACGAAAAGGAATATACCTTTGGAATATTCCCCGATCCAACCGAGTTTTGACCGGGTTGATGACGTCATCACCGGTTGGCTGACGTTAGGGCCGAGTTGGCTGATGTCAGCTCGTCGGTAACCGCTGCAACTTCCAGCCGCAGGCAGGAATCTCGCCAAAATCTGGGGATTTTGTTGGAAATATTCAAAAGCACATAACTCAGTCAAATCACAACCAATTTTCACGTGCAATATACCAAAATGAAGCTGGGAAGACAAGGATTCAGAAATTACCACTTTGAGGGCCAAAAGGTGGCCGGAGATGGCCGGAAAAAGGGAGGAAAGCCACGGGTCCAAAAGGCCGACTTCAAAACCTTCGATTCCAGGCTAAATTCCAGCATGCAAGGCTTGATTAACGTTCTAGGGACTTCACTGGGAACTCGCTGGGAAAGTCTTCGGGGTCTCACAGGAGTTTCTGGGTTTCCAAGTCTGGGGTTCAAACTGGGGTTGCAGGGCTCGTTTTGGGTTGCTGGGTTGATTTGGATATGATGATGATGAATCAAAAGGGTCATGGTGATGATTGCTGGGGAAAGCCACCGAGTTTGGCTCTCGGGGAAGAAGGGTGGAAAAAGGAATTGCAGAGAGTGAGGGAGAGAGAGACAGAGTGAGGTCGAGAGTGACAGAGAGTGAGGGAGTGAGGGAGAAAGACAGAGAGAAGACTGGCTCACTGGGCCCAAAGCCCAAATTACAGAAATACAGATCCAATTAAAATTACGGGAAATGTCGTCGAGATTAACGTCCCGTAAAACGTTCGTTTGAACTCCGAATTTCGTCTCGTTCGCGTCCACGCGCTTGTAACGACGAGTCCAACAAGGAAATAGTAAGAAGCAGGTCGTACGTGTCACTACACGGAAGTTAACCAGAAGTCGACCATTGCCCAACCAGGGGCATTTTGGTCATTTCCCACTTTCGGGAATAAAATACAATAATTTTCGTATCAAAATCCCACCCATTTATTTGAATTAAGTCACACTTTGTGGACCAAGATATTAATAAGAATTGTACATTGACATGTTTGCCCCCATTCCACAATACTCAAACCCACCTAGCTCATTCGCTGGAAAAAGGTCGTTGGACTTCACTACCACCACAGGTGAGGCCCTCACGTAGAAAATTGGAAATAAAAAGTGAAAATAATGTCTTCATAGAGACTTGAACTGACACACCCCACCCTTGATACCCACGTGGATACCGAGTTCGGGTGTGCTGGCCGACACTTGTAAGTGACGAAGCCATTAAATGCATGACAACACTTAGTTTAAGCAATTAAAATTACCATAAAGTTGCGGAAATTAATGTCAACATGCACAAGGTTCAGAGCGTACTACTTTGAATCAGCAGAAACAAAATAATGAATCAAGTTCCTAGAATTTCTATCCATAACAGGGATGGATATTATTAAAGAAACTGAATAAGAAATAGTAAATCCCTACATGGTCGGGAAATAGAATCAGAGCTGCCACTCGGATGCCTTGACTTCACCAGATGCTCTATCACTAGGTCCTGAAGGGGGCGCAAAAACAAAAGGTGTGAGTGGACGAAAATAAAAGTTTTCGAAATACCTTTCTCTTTTCAACATAGTAACCCCCTATTTGAAATCCAGTATAATTGTAAAAACGTACTACCGTAGTATACGTCAAAATGTAGTTTATAGGTATAACTGGAAACATATATCAATATAAAATTCGTAGATAACAAATCATCTTTCCAATAGTCCTTTCATCATATATACCAATAATATAAATATAGGAAAACCAACACAGGGTATATAAGCAATCACCCATGTACGTGTTGATGAACAGCCTCTCAATCCCCGTACAAGCACTTTACGTTATCAATTAATTTGTACTCCTAGTACCACACACATGTAAGCACTTGCGCATTAGCGCGTCACACCCGAGTCCTTACGTAGTGGGGCCTTTTCCCCAAAAATAAACATAAATGTAAGACAAGCTTACACTAAGGTATTTACCGGACAATACCCCTGGAGTACAATGCGTGTGACCCAAACATGTGAGACTTGTCCTACGGCCGTGAGATGGTACTACAACGTAGTGAAAGCATACCAAGTGTGTTTGAAAACATACATACATATATCATGTGTAGAAGTGAAGAATATCATATACTTCATAATTTCCCAAATATTCAAACCTTGCATAATCGAATCGAACATAATCATGCTTAGAAGCCATAAATCAAATATCAATATCTCCAATAATATTCATATCTCAAAATCATTCCATAATATATATCCATAAATATTTTCATATCTCAAAATTATTTCATAAAATATATATATATATATATAAATGTTCATTGACACATCCCGATCCCGGACGAGCCAGGTGTCGGAAGTGCTGGCCGACACGCGTTAGCGTGACGAAAGCCAAAAAGAAAAGTTAAGAATAAACGGTAGAATATTGATAGAAAAGAACAGAGTGCGGAAGAATTGTTAGAATACACCATAAGAGGGATACAAAGATATACAAACGTATAAAATCCCTACTTCGTCATACCACCGCGCCATCGACGTCGCAAGGCTCCCAGCCAACTAACCTGGAGGGGCGCAAAACATAAAACGGTGAGTGGGTCAAAAAGCAAAGTTTGATAAAACCGTTGTTTTCAAAAGTTTAGTAACCCCTTGTTTGAAAACAAGTATAGTTTGAGAAAATACGTCATGCCCGTAGGCATGAACCTCAAAATACTATCAATTAAAACATTCGGGTACTCCCCGATAATTCTTTACTGACATGCTCACCCATATGTAAACACACAAGTCCACGTGGCTAAACCACAATGAACAGGCTAGGTATAAAAGTAATACGCTGAGTACTACAATGACGCGAGTCTAGCGCTAAGCGCTGGTGCACAAAGTGCGTCACACAAGTCCGAGTTGCCTAGTGCAACCTAAGACAGGCTAGTACCTACAATGGATCCAAAGCTGCGTAACGGTACTGATAGTGACTACTCCAAACGTCAAGGCTAGTCCTGGCCACAAGACTGAGTACTAATACCTGGGGTGTATACATCTACAGATGAGCAACAGTATAAAAACATGCATGACATATAGTACGAGTGTTCTACCTCCAACACACGTGATGATATGCAAGTACGCTAACAATTTAAAGAAAGCGTCGAAAACCATATGTATAGATATACATTTATCAAATAAAGACCCACTCACTCACCTGTAGGTAGCCGGGTCGAAGTACCCCGTCCTGGGTAGCCCCGGTAGTCCTCTGGATAGGCCCCACCTATATGAGAAATCACCGGTACAATGATTAACTCAAAGAGGTAACGAATTAACGAATTAATTACACCTATCCCTTGTTTTCTCGATTTGGAGGTCCAAAACACCTCAAAAATTAACATGCATACTACCCCGAGGTAGTACACGTCGTCACGAGTCGACCCGTGAAAACAGATTCGAAAAAGGACCTTCCACGCGCCCTCACGCGCGGCTTGAAGGT
Source organism: Gillenia trifoliata (assembly GCA_018257905.1). Taxonomy (NCBI): domain Eukaryota; kingdom Viridiplantae; phylum Streptophyta; class Magnoliopsida; order Rosales; family Rosaceae; genus Gillenia; species Gillenia trifoliata. The sequence continues at coordinate 9,495,458 of CM031080.1, read as the reverse complement.
CGGAGCCTACGGCTCCACGCGCAGCTCCACGCGCGGCTCACGCGCGAGCCGGTCAACTGAGCCGGTGAGCCGGTCAACTCGGCTCGGCTCAAGCCGGTCAACACGGCTCGGCTCAAGCCGTCAACGCGGCTCGGCTCAAGCCGTCACCGCGGCTCGGCTCAAGCCGGTTCAAGCTGATGACGTCAGCAAATCCGGTCTGAACCGGTCTGCTGACGTCAGCATGGCCGGTCCAACCCGGTCCGATGACGTCAGCGCCGGTCATCCCTGCCAGGATTCCGGTCGCCGGCGCCGCCGCCGGCCGCCGTGCCGGCCGCCGTCGCCGGAATCTGGGAAATTTTGCCGGTTTCTGGGTAAAACTTCAAAGCTTCATAACTTCTTCGTTTTAAGTCCAAAATGGACGATTCAAGTACCAAAATGAAGCTAGAGATGAGGAGAACAAGATTGTACCATTTTGGGGACCAAAAACTGGCCAGAAGTGGCCTGAAATTGAGGGAGAAGTCACGGTGCAAAAAGCCGATCACGGTCTCCTCGATTCTCGGCCAACCACCACCATCCAAGGCTCGAGTAGGGTAGAATGGACATCCAGGAACACGGTGGTGATTCGTTTGATGAGTTTTGGGCTCGAAATCGACGAGAAAGCTCGTCGGGAAGGGCTCGGGTGGCTTGAGGAAATTTCTGGGTTAAAGAACTCAGGACACCCAAGCCTGGGTTGCTGGCTTCAGAGGTTGGGGATGACAAACTTGGGTTTGTTTTTTTGGTGAAGCCAAAATGGTAAGGGGGAAGGCCACGGTTTGGCCTTGGATGTTTGCAGAACAAAGAGGAAGAAGAAGGGAGGAGAGGCTCGGCCACAAAGAGCCAAAGCCAATCAGACCAAATCCCAGGAAATCTGGGATAGGCCCACGTGGCTGCAGAGAATTGGGCCCCAGCCCAAACAACCCAAATTTGAAATACGGGAAACGCCGAAAACCAACGCCCGTAAAATATTCATTCGGAGTCCGAACGACGTACGGCTCGCGTCTACGAATTCGTATCGACGAGCACGTCAAGAAAAAAAAACAAGTGGATGCGTCGTACGAGTTACGACGCAAAAGTCAACCGAAAAGTCAACCAAGGGCAAAATCGTCATTTTGCACCCCGGGAATAAAATAAAATAAAATTTTGAACGGGATGTTACAATCTACCCCCCTTATAAAAATTTCGTCCCCGAAATTTCCATAAGAGGCACAACGAGGTAGATTAGAGTACAACACTATTCACAACAACGTCTCCCAAGAAGCTCCCTCGAAAGAGACGTAGGTGAAGAAAAACAATTGTCTGAGCCGAAAGCTGGCTAACAGTGCTCCGACGTCACCACAACTCAAGGTGACACCAGTGCTTCGAAGTTTAATCAAAAGAGGGACACGATTAGCCGGAAGAGTAATCAGTCGTCCGAAGGACTTCTGATAGAGTGCACCAATTACTACGTTTGCACGACCGGGAAGTGGTAATCGATAGTGCAATCGTAGTCACCCATCGGCTACATCCAACTCCTTTGACAGAGATTGAGGTCTCCCAAAAAGAAAAGAGAAGAGACGTCTCGAATTTTGGTGGTCAGTGAATGGTCATCACGTCTCACCAAAGAGAAAATGTCGCCAGAATCTCGGAGCAAAGATACTGGCAACGAGCTTCGAATCATGGGTATGATAATTCATCTCATGCGGTTTCAGTCGCCTGAAGGCATGAGTGATTATCCATCCATGATGTATTAGCACACAGACCAACCCGCTCAGTGACGCATCACTGTAGAACACAAAGTACCGCCGTCGTTGGAAAGTGCTAATACACGAATAAGAGTAAGACCAAACTTGAGCAGTCGGAAGATTTGCTCGTGGTCGTCGTTCCACACGAAGGTTAACGTTCTTCCTGGCAAATTTCGTGAAAGGCAGAGCAACAGAAGAGAAATCCTTCACGAAACGTCGGTAAAAACCGAGCAAGCCAAGAAAGTTAGAATCTTGTAACACTTCTGCGGTCGCTCCCAGATCCCCGCCACAGTAACCATCTGGGGATCGACAAGGATGCAATTCGCAGGAATCACATGCCCCAAGAAAGACACATGATTAGGCCAGAACTGGCAAAAGTTGAAAACTCCTTAAACTTCAACGAAATCATGCGCAAAACTTTTTGCATGATCGGCCCCAGAATTGGAACACGCCAAAAGTCAACCACGAAGACTATCACGAACTTGTCGAGATACGGGCAAAGTACTCGAGTCATCAAGTTCATGAAAGTTACTGGGGCGATTGTCATCCCGAAAATATTCATTCGGGAGTCCGAACGACGTACGGCTCGCGTCTACGAATTCGTATCGACGAGCACGTCAAGAAAAAAAAAAACAAGTGGATGCGTCGTACGAGTTACGACGCAAAAGTCAACCGAAAAGTCAACCAAGGGCAAAATCGTCATTTTGCACCCCCGGGAATAAAATAAAATAAAATTTTGAACGGGATGTTACATTCATGCCTCAAAATCATTTAAAATCGTTTAATATACCAAAACCGTAAATATTGCAAAGCATAGAAATCATTTAATAAAACAAAAGTCCACTCACTGGTATTTGGGAGTGAAATCTCCCTCGGTGTTGCCCTCCTCGAAGTGTGGCGCCGAAGAATTACCTATTAATATTAGGGGAAAAATTAGAACCTCCCTAATATAAATTAATATAGGCCCTATAGAAGAATATTCCAAAAATAATACTATTTTGGCGAAAACGGGCTCAAAAAATGATTTCCGGGGCCCGAAAACCCTACAACCGCCGTCCACTGCCGCCGGCGCTGCCGTACGCTGCCACGTGCCGGGAAACGGTCGGACGCGCCGGCACGCGTTGGCACGCGCCGACACGCGTTGGCACGCGCCGGCACGCGTTGGCACGTGTCGCCACGCGCCGGCACGCGCTGGCACGTGTCGCCATGCGCTTGGTGACGTCATCCCACGCGCGGCTGACTTCAGCCACGCGCCTGCTGACGTCAGCGCCGTTAGATTTAACGGAATATACCTTTTTGACGGAATATTCTGACGCCGTCAGGAATATTCCATTACCGTTGACGGAATATTTCCTCTTCTTCTTCCCCTCGCCAGTCGCCGGAGCCGCTGCCGTCTGGTTCGCCGGAATTTCTGGAAAATTTCCGAATTAATCCCAAAACTTCAAAAATTCATAACTTCTTCGTTCTTTGGCCAAATTCAACGTGCCATATATCAAATTGAAGGTATTGACAAGTAGAATATTTTCATACCGATTTGGGGCCGGAAAAATGGCCGGAGATGGCCTGAAATTGGCCGGAAAGTTTCGGGAAACCCTAATTCCGTTCTCCTTCAAAACTGCACCAAATTCGACGTTCTTTATATCGATTTGAACCTACTCAACGTAATAAAACCAATGGTAATGGTTTCGAGGCTTACCAGTTTGCCGATATCGTTTCGATGTCGATTTGGTCGATTGGGTTCGAGTTTGGATATTCTGAAATCACAGCCTTGTCCAGAATGACGAGACGATCGTAATGGTATTGGTCTTGAGCGACGGTTCGACGGTTTTGTGATTCGTCCAAAATCTAGGGTTTGGGTGGTTTTGGCCGAGAGAGGGAGAGAGAGAGAGCTCGTGCAGAAAGTGGGGAGTTGTGTTGCTGCACAGCAGCCAACCCACAACCCAAAACCCAAAACCCGAATTCCAACTTACGGGGTGAAAATTACTAAAATACCCCTACACTTTAAAGCTTCATAAAACGTTCGTTTTAACTCCGAATTGAGTTCCGCTTGCGTCCACGCGTTCGTATCGACGAGTACATCATGAATATGTAAAGAAATAAATTTTCACAAGTCGTCACAAAAAGTCAACATTGACACTAGGGGTATTTTGGTAATTTCACATAAAATTTTGGGACGGGTTGTAACAAGAACCCTCAACCTGATGCATGAAGCAAATACATCTTGTCAACTCAACTACACCAACTTCTTTGTGTGTTCTCATGTTATAAAATATTTATATCATTCTAACTAGGATATCAAATTTTTTTTTCTTTTTTTTTTAAAGAAAAAGCTTTTGGTGAGGTATTTAGTAATTTGTTTCAACCATACAACTTAAACGAAACCAATTTACTAACTCAACTATCATAAATTTATCTCCTCCTCAATTATATTTGTTAAAAATGACGAATACTTTTATGTCACTATTGAGCAGTGACATCAGAATAAGATTGATTGATTGATTGATTGGTTTGTTAAGATGTATTTTTTTTCTTCCTCAATCATATTTGTTAAGATTGATTGATATCTTCAAGTCATTATGACAGTGACATAAAAATAATAGCATTAAATGTATTTTTTTGCTCAATCATATTTGTTAAGAATGATGAATAACTTCAAACCACTATCGACCAATGACCTCAAAATAATAGTAGAAAACATAAATTTCTCTCCTCCTCAATCATATTTGTTGTGAGAGTTATTGATTTTTTAGAGCTTTTGAAAAGAAGAAAATTCAGTTTACATCATTTTTCAAAGAGTCATTGTTTCATAGTGGCATGAGTGAAAATGTTTTTAAAGAAATCAACTCATGCATGTAAACTTATTAAAGGTTCCAACTGTTTGGCACAAGTGTGCTTTCTTTTTTATCGAGCGTCTAAATTATCATTACTAATCATTGATCATTGTTTTTCATATGTATATACAATTAAAATGATTTGACACTTGCATGATTTTTTGAAAGTCACTAGTAGACATTGACATGAGAGTGACCTAAATAAATATTATATAATAAATGGTTGTTTGGTGTAGTGGCACAAGTGGTTGTTTTGCACATGGAGGTCTTGGGTTCAAATCCAATTGAAGACATTTTTGAAATTATTTTTAAGAGAAAGCAACCACTTGAAATGTTACATCCCGTTCCGAAAAATATTAGTATTTTATTCTCGAAAGTGGGAAATGACGAAAATGCCCCTGGCTGACCTTTCGGTTGACTTTTGTTCTTGTACGACCCTTCCCTTCGTATTTTCTTGCTGTGCTCGCCGTTACGAATGCGTGGACGCTAGCGGGACGTCGTTCGGAGTCCGAACGAATATTCTACGGGCGTCGGATTACCGACGTTTCCCGTAATTCAATTGTGGACTGTTTGGGCAGTTGGGCTGGGGCCCAACCTTTCTGTTGGCCCATATGCCCTTGTCCCCCTGTCTGTTGACTCTCTGTCTCTCATCTCTCCCGTGGTCTCTCACTCTCTGCAAAACCTCACAAAACTCTCAACACACCTATGGCTCTCTTTCTCCTTCCCCAAGCCAGATGCCTTGGCCAATCAACCTTGCAGACCAAACCAACAACTTCACCACTCTCAAACCACCCAGACATAACCCATAAAACCGATATTAGCCCCGACTTGAATTCCTTAGAACTCCAGCAAAGCCCTGTGCTTTTCCGTCGAGTTCCTAAGTGAAATCGACCTCGGTGGTCCTCGATCTAGCCATCATTCTTCTCCTTGAGGTCCGAAGGACTGGAATCAAGCTCGGCACGACTTAAAATGGCCTGGGATCACTGTTCTGGAATCGGCCTCCTTGCACCCGTGGAATTCCTTTGAAATTTCGACCACCTCCGGCCAGTGATTGGCCTCCAAATTGGTAAATTCTTGTTCCCCTCACTCCCAGCTTCATTTTGGTACTTGAATAGTGCAATTTGGCTTTGAAATGAGTGAGATACATCGAGTTGCAGGTTTTCGGCCATTTTTCCCAGTTTCTAGCGACGGCGACCAAAAAATCGGCAGGGATGACTGGCGCTGACGTCAGCAAATCGGTTCAGACCGGCCCTGGTGACGTCAGCAAAACGGTTCAGACAGGCGCTGACGTCAGCGATGAGGTTAGCAACCGATCCAGACAGGTGCTGACGTCAGCGTTGACCGTTGGCCGGCGCATGACCGGCGCATGCGGCGCTTGACCGCGGGTGGTGGACTTCCACCGGTGAGTGGCGGCGCGTGAGGGCGCGTGGGACCTCACAGCCGCGCGTATATTCTTGGTATTTTATGTACCTTAAGAACTTTGGTATATTCTTGGTATTCCGGATACGGTATCAGTGAATACCTTATTCTTGGTATTTTAAATTGGTATTTTATGTACCTTAATAACTTTGGTATATTCTTGGTATTCCGGATACGACATCTGTGAATACCTAATTATATGTTTACTTTGAGGTTTATTTTAGAAAGGAAATTACCCCACCTTATTTTATTTAGAAATATTCCGTGGTATGTTTTTACACGCTCAATTAGGAATGCTTACACGGTGTTAGTAGTACTGTCCGGGGCCAGGACCAGCTTCACGTGGATGTTCACACGCACGGACACGCTCACTTTGGATCCATCGTAGGTGCCAGCCTATTCTAGGTCGCCTTGGCGACTCGAACTCGTTGTGATGCACTTAGCGCTAGCTTCACGTGTATGTAGTACATGAGCGTAACATTATTCATACACCCAGCCTGTTCATGACAGAATACCTCTGTATGAACTCGTGTGTCTGTCATACCTATCGAGCGTATACCCTACTGATTTATATTGTGATTTTAATATCGGATTTCACTGATGCCACGGAGGCTTCTATTTGATTTACGGGTTTCCCGTACTATTTTATTATACGGACTTCTGGTAAAGTATTTTTATACTGAGTTGTGGCTTTCTGCCCGTTTTGGACGGTAAGTACATTTCCGTACTTACACTGATTTTCTATCTACTATTGTAGTATGTTTTCCATAAAGGTTTTCCAGAACTATTACTTGATTTTGACGGCGAGGGGTTACTATTTTCAGAAAGGAAAGGTTTTACAAAATAATTACTTATGGCCCATTCACCCTTCTGTTTTTGCGCCCTTCCAGGATAAGTGGCTTGGAGCTGTGGACGTCGAGACGCGGTGGTATGACAATGTAGGGAATTCTTGTATTTGTAATCATACTGTATTCTCCTACTCTACTCCACAATTATTATTTTATTATTTCTTTCCGCCCGTACACTTTCGTGCACTCTGACCTTCATTTAATTCAATTTGCTTAAATTATTTCATAAATTCTTCTAAATGGCTTTTGTCACCCCACGTGTTGTCGGCCAGCACACTCAAATTTTGGGTGTCCACCTGTACATCCGGGTCGGGGTGTGTCATGAAAGTCATTATTGACATGAGAGTGAACTAAATAAATATTAAAAAATGTAATAGATATCACAAATGGTGGTTTAGTGTAGTGGTACAAGTGGTTGTTTTGCGCATGGATGTCTTGGGTTAAAATCTAATTGAAGGTATTTTTGAAACTAATTTTATGGTCGCTGGAAAAGTTTGCCGACCGGTCACTGTTGCCGAAAAAGTTAGCCGACCGGTCACCGTCGTTGGTTGCTGGAAAATGCAATAAGATAAAGTGGCAATTTTGTAATTATCTTGAATTGTAATGTTATTTTATTAAATAATTTTGTCGACTTTTCAATTGGTACCTAAACTAAAAATGTGGTATTTTTTCTTAAATTTTTTGTAGAAATAGTATTTAAACTAAAATTGCCCTTAAAATTAGTCACTTATGGTGGAGTTCTTACCATTACGATTAGGTTTAGGGGTGACGGAAGTGACTACTTCTACTGGAGTCTAGTGAGGCGAGCAGCAGCTGCAGCACACACCTTCGACTAGAGTCTTTGAAATTTCGAAAAGGGCAGGAGAAGACACTAAAGGAATGATGTTGGAGGAGGAGATGCCGGAGTTGAGACTAGAAGAGGTGGTCGTCATCTGAGCTTTGAGGAGAGAGATCGAGTATGAACTTTGAGGAGAGAGATCGAGTATGTGCGATGAGATCAAGTGAATTGAGAGAGAGAATAGATCAAACTCTCAGACTCTCACATATATTTTGTGAGTCCAGATACGGTGTGGTAGAGTCCATGACAATTGTATGGACTCGCTCAACACCTAATTGAAGGCAGCCACGTGGTAAAAGAATTAAAAAAAAAAAAAAACAGTCCGGTTCATTTTGGACATATATAAAACCGATACCAAACCGATTATTCATAGACCAATTCGATTTTGTACAAAACCGAGAAAATACCGTTTAGAACCGAACCAACCCCTTTTTTTCCAGTTCGGACCAAATTCAGTTTCGGTTCTTAGTACATTCTGCCCACCCCTAATAAAAACCGAAAAAAAGATTATTTGTAGGTTGAAGATTAAGAGGCGTGCCACGTGGTGCACATGCCCCGTTTAAAAGTATTCAATAGATTCATATGAGCTGGTTAAAAGATTATTTGTAGGTTGAAGGGAACTAACAATTGTGTCTCTTGGTTAATCAAATAATAGCCTCTGATTCTCTTTTGGATGAATGTAATAGCTACTAATTTGCAACTCTTTATTAAAGGTTGTAACCCAACTCCAGATGATGGTTAGAAGAGTTATCACACCTCTTGGAAGAGACACATTGCACCTCTATAAAAAGAGGTTGACTGCAACAGATTTTAGACATCTCTTTCATGTCTATAGTATCTGTCTTTCTCACCGAACATGATTCTACCAAAGTCTCTTTCATTTATACATATATTTTCTTATATAAAAGTGTCTAGAAACTAAAATCTGCAGTATTAGTTTCTAGTTAACTCTTGAGCGTTCTTGAGATTATATAAAAGCATCTAGAAACTAAAATTTGAGTGTTTGAGATTTGTTTTAGGAGTGTGCAAAACTTTAACAAACAATAGGCATAAGTCCAGACTTCATTGTACCCACAAGACTTATTCGTATATCCCCTTTGCACACTGTATGTGGGGATGGATAGAGTCTAAAAGATATGTATTTATATGTGCCTTGAAACAATCTTTCATTCTTCATCATAACCATAACTCATATGTTACAAAATTTCTCCAATAGTTTTCAGACTCTATTACTGGCATTTGGTTATGGACTCTTTGACGGAAACATTGCTTGGTTTGATTGGTTTCGAATATTATTTAGGATACATTGAACTGGTGGAGGCGTCAGTTTGGTGGAGGCAACTACAAAAATGAAGGCAGCTGCGTTTTATGTTGGATGAAAGTTGTAAGAGTTTTTCTTGCAATTTGACGGGTATGTCTAAATTTATCTATTAAGGTTTTATGTTAAAAGATAGAATATACTATATTATATATTACTTGGTACTAATATGAATGTTTATATGATCATTGAAAGGTTTGACATGCGATGTAAATAAGTTGTCTTAATTTGTGGATATTGAAAAGTGATAGTTTCAATGAAATTGGTATTTATTAAGATTTATTTTCATGCTAATGTGAAATGAACATTTGTTCAATGATCTGGAAAATTTTGAAATGTTCTATATATACATGTTAAGATGCATAACACGACATCTATCTTTCTTGGAAGTTAAGTTTGCTCTATTGGTGTAGAGAAGTTGAATTGGACAGTGTAATATAGCAACTGCCACCGGTTATTTAAATTGAAATTATAATTGATTGGTCTTTCCAGGAAAGTTGTAAATGGTTGTCAATTTATTGCCAACAGAATTTAAACTTGATTTGTTGAATGCATTTCACTTTGAATATTGTGTTTTGCTTATAGTCAAATATATGAGAAATGCATATAGTCTTGTGTGTGCGCATTAAATAATGCTTCGTAAGACATTGCTTTTGTGAACCATTGCATATAATCTTTTCTGGGCATACGTGTGAACAGTCTGCATTACATCACTTAGTATAAATGCTTCAATTGCAAGGTTTCACAGGATTCTCTCTATCATGACTAGTCAGATATAATTTGACCGGTCGGGCAACCTTGAGAATAAAAGATAGAAAAATCTATATAAAATTGATCGGTCGGATATCTCTTGATATTTATGAATTTACAATCGTTTATGAACCAAATGAAAGTGTCTTTAATTTATTTTGGATTGAGATTTATGAATTTACATAAGTATACTTCTTGAACATAGATAAAACCATTAGATCACAACCCTGTATAGAAAGAGATGATCAATATGAAGTGATTTCTTTTGAAAAAGAAATGCATGCAATCCAAATAAAACAAAGATTTGAATGGTTATAAAACCAATCAAGAAAAGAAACGTATCTCTAAAAATTAGAAAAGGATTTTCTATGAAGAAAAATAACAAGGCTCATGAGGTTCTTAATTTTTGAAATGAAAGTAAGGTTGATGTGATCTTAGCACATGTAAATTTGCATAGTGCAAATACCGTGCTAAATGAAATTGGTTAAAACCAAAGTTTAGCCATTACGTTAGTTAATGGGATATTAACAAGTAGTTTTAACGAACATTGAAAATGCAAAGTTTTGATGCATAATGTTCATGGAGAAGTTATTAAGCATAGTGCTTAAAATGTCTATATATTGACTATGGATTGTTGATCTACTCATGAGTGATCATAATGAGTAATGACATCTAATGGAGATGTGAGTTTGACATAATACTAGTTAAATGCCATGAACAATCCAAATTATGGTCTTAGACGGATCCATGGAAGATAAGAAATTTTCTTAGATAGTTGAACTATCAAGAATTTATTGCCAAGATTATAATGGCAAAGGGAAATGAACATAGCTATAGTTAGACTATAAAAAATTGTTGGAACTTACAAAGGTTTGATGTGGAACATTATGGGATGGGGTTTAGTCCATTTCTACAATCACCAATGATGGAAACTCAATTCAACGCTTAACATCAAGTTCTCAAATTCAATGAGCAAAGTACATCATATAAATGTAATTGCAAGCACTAATGGCTCGTTTACGTAACTGTAATCAAAATAGGAGGAATTAGATTGAGAAGGAGTTGGAATGAGGAGGAGCTAGTATCAGATTCTTGTTGAAGTTGTTTACTTAAATGTTCTGGAATCAGAGTAGGAATGAAACTGAGTTCATATAAGTTGTTTACTAATTCACCTGAATCGGAATAGAAATCATTATGATTACTAAAATACCCTTGTTCTTTTTTGTTTTATTTCATCCCTATATTTATTTTTAAAAATATTTTAATTATTTATTTTCATTTGTTAGGTAAAAAACCTAGCTAAATTCATCTTCCCACCCCGCAGACCAAACAAGAAATAACCCACCCATCCCACTGTAACACACTCTCTCTCTTGATCTCAAATTATTTCTTTGATTGGAAGCTATAGAAGGTCCTTTCTCTCTTTGCATTGATTTCTTGTAGTGGAACAGATAGGATTAGATTTCGTATTTTGGACTAGTTAGGCTAGGATTGGATAGGTTGAGTTTTGTGTCTACTGTTTGGTGTAGACTGTCACAATAGGATAGGCTGGGATATGTAAAAAAAAAAAAAAAAAAAGAATTAGTCCAAAAAAAAAAAAAGCTCAACACTTGCAACCTGCAACCAAGATTGTGACCAGTTACTGGCAATTTCAAAATCGCCGTTAATTGAAAACCCCAAACTTAGCATCAAACTTGCAACCATCCATCTCTCTCTAACAGCAAGAATCAAACTTGCAACCATCCATATCTCTCTACCAGCAAGAATCAAACTTGCAACCTGCAACCAACACCGATTGTCACCCACCGACACGCTCCGACGATCGCGACCAATCGATCCTCCAGTAACGACGATCCAACGATCCGACCTGTAATGATGACCTGGATCTGAGAAAAGACTCGATCCTAAGTGAGAGAGAGAGAGAGAGAGAGAGAGAGAGAGAGAGAGAGAGAGAGAGATGGTAATGATGACGGAGGGAGGAGAGGAAGACTGAACGCGATGCAGCTAACCTCCCGTTGCCTCACGATGGGATTTGTAACCCGTGGGTGAGGATGGATTAGATAACCCACTCTATTGTGGATTCATAACCCATTCTGTCCTATCCTGTCCACTATCTATTTTGACACAACAAACAATGGACTGGACTCAAGTCCATTTTAATGGATCCTAACCAATCCCAACTGGCCCACCAAACAGGCCCTAATTTCATGGGAAGTGTGAAGGTTGCTAGTGTGGGGGAAGGTACAACAGGGGTTGATTGCAGATGGTGGATGGCGGCAGTTGTGTGAAGAACGTGGAGGAAGAAAGAACGCGCATATTGCAATTGGGTTAAAGTGGAGGGCGAGTTTAGAATTTAGAGATTATGTGAGGGTATAATAGGTACAAAAAGTGGATTCTGATTCCTCCCTTCTCTTGGAATCAGATTACCCCCTAAATATAAGGAGTCCAATTCCTCCATATTTTGGAGTGGGATTCCGAAATTTGTGTGGGTCCCACTAATTTTTTTATTCCCCAATATTTGGTAAACACTGAGGCATCCCATAATCGAAATTAAATTTTATATTTTGATTCCGATTACAGTTATGTAAACGAGCCATAAGTGATTTTCATATAATGAAAACACTACTATTTAATTTTTCCATCCAAGGTAATAATGGTGCTTGGTACCTGTAATGTATGAGGAGGATGAGCAATGACTCTTAATAAGCATGATTGAAAGTACTATAGGTACAGGGACTTGAGGCATCGTGGTCTGCCTTGTGGTTAGGCCCTTAATCTTAGATTATGCTAAAGGTCACTCCATATTAAGAGTGTGACCAATGCATCATTGGAGTTAAGCTACCTAATCATGGAGATAGGTGGAATGGACAACATGGATCTCTTAACCTTCTAAAAGAAGGAGAATGCACCACAAAATGTTTCTAGAAGTCTCTGGCGAAAGCAAGGTGATGAATGGACAAAGAATAATCATGGAAACGTCACATAGGCAAGAATATGAAATAAGCCTAACTAAAGTGACAAAGGGCATTGTATTAGAGAAGGACCATACTACATTGTAATTGCAGATTGAATAGGTTCTTTGAATACCTCGACTTGGGGGCTATGATTGAAAATTAGGTGACATTCTTAAGTCTGTGAGCTTGTGAAACGAATAACTTGTTTCACACTAAGTGTTGAACTAAAAAGAGTTTTAAGTTCATAAAAGGATTAATGGAGATTAAACGCTCTCACTGCCTTGTTGAATAAAACCTGCATGATTGCACACCATGTTTCGGAACTAAGGTAATTGTGACGATGACAGACTAATTAATTAGATTAATTGGATAGAGAAAATAATTAATTAAATTGTTTAATTAATTATTACATCGGTTAAACATCTAAAATGGACCCCAAAATAGCTTCGGGAGTTGCCGGGTCCATAGGGCGCAAACCTATTGGGTGTGTTTTAAGTCATAACTTAAAGTGCAAAAGTGGCCCAAAAGGAAGTGGTGCTTGATTTGGTTTTATTTCATAATTCAAATGAAAGACCACTTGCCTTGGCTGAGATTGTGTATGTAAGAAGTGAGTACCTTGGAAGATGAAGGAGAGAAGTTCTCCAACAAGTTCCAATCCTTTCACTCATCTTTAAATAGGTCACTCATCCTCACATGCAAAGTATGGTAAGAATTATCATTCATTCACCTTCACATGCAACTTTCTCTCCACTAAAGAAAGTGAAAGAAAAGAGAGGAGAGCATTCATCCTTGTAGAGCAAAGAGTGTTCATTCTTGCCAAGTGAGAGTAGTGCTCACCATCACCACCACCAAAACGTTCTCCCCTCGTTTGAGCAAGAGTGCCCTAACTCTTCACTCTTACTTTTCATCCATCATCACTTTAATTCTAAGGTGAACTATGATAGTTTGATACTCGTAGAGATGGGGTACATAGACAATTCGTGGAGTTAGATGCAACCGAAAAAACTTTGAAAGGGTGTTTTTCGTTCATAGAGATGAAGATGAAGGCCCATCATTTGGGTGAACAACTTTGTGAAAACAAAGTAGCTCTTCAAGAGGTATGTGTTTCTATCCTCTATTTTTTTTTTTACGGAAAACAAGTGATACACCAACCCTTGAAATTATCATGTAACTTTCACGTTTCTCCACTTAATATGTTGCATGCATGTTGGTTTTAAATGTTAATAGCCTCTTGCATGCTTGTTTAGACATGAGATTTTTTCGAAATCTCTAGGCATAAATTCTTCATTAATAGGGTTCAAAAACATTAAACCTCATCTTGAGGTGTAACCGGAGAGAACCCAAAAATATTTCTGTGATTACTTTAATGGGCAGTCCAATTCCACGTCTTCCAGTTTGTTTGATGTTCCTTTCTTTTCATGAGTCTCCTTCCGTTTCACTTTTTTCATGTTCCTTTGTATTTGTGTTACAAAACAATGACGATTTAATGTGATAAACATGGTGTTGATAAATGGTATTTATTTATTCTACATAACTAGTTGTTTGTATAATTGTTGAAACCAAGTTTGTTTTTTATATTTGATTGTTTGGTTGAACATTTTATTATTTTTCTTATAGTCAAATAAGTGTGCCACTAATACTTTTGCATTGGAAATTATTTTAGGATAAAGTCACGGGCAATGTTAACCATGTGGAATATTCTGAGCACAAGAAGGGTGAGGGATCAACTAATGTAGGGCCTTGGCATGACGTTGTGAAGGTTGCTCTTTCATGCGCATGAAGACATCCCAAGGAAGGTGCTGCCCTCAAGCCATCTTCAACATTGGGTAAAATTAGTCGTCTACAGATTGAAGTATAATTATATATGCCCTTGAAGGGGATTTAAAAGATGCTGAAAAAGGGTAAATTGAGTTCTCAAATGACCTTGTAATTTACTTTGGAGTCCAATGATTGTATATTATAGTTTCACACATTGTTTGGCAGGAGTATTCTCTGATCGTTACGACTTGTTAGTCTGGAACTTACCTAAGGTCATTTTGGTGCCTGAAGTTAGAAATATGGATTGATTCTGATGTAAGATTTTTTTATTTTTATTTTTTCCCATCCTTTGAAATCTTGTAGGCAACTAACATTATTTATTAATGAATGTTTTGTCAAGAATTATTTTAACATTATTGATTCTGATGTCATCAATGTTGCGTTCGACCTATTATTAGCCACAGATAATTGGTTTTCTACATACTACTTGGTATATTTCACAATCTTACTTTTCTTTCAATTTAAGGGTCTTTCTAGTGTGCTCCGGGGTAAAATTTACCCCGGTTTTGAAAAAAAAACTGTGCTTTAAAAAAAAATAAAAAATAACCTACAATGCTTTAGACCATCATCCAACCGTTCATTTTTCCGGAGTAAAATTTACTCCGGAGCATGCTAGAATTTTTGTCAATTTAAACCCAATGTGCGTTCGAATCACCCTCTGTCAATAGTGTTTATGTAAAATAAAATGGACGTCATAAATCGTGTCAATTCGATTTTACTGTTGTGGTTTTAATTTTGAAATGAAGTAGTTGAGCCTAATGGGATTCAAATTTTCCATAAATATTTTATAGGATCAAGTCCATATAACTACCCAACTTTTAGTGACACAACCCGATCCCGAATACGCCAGGTGTCGGGACACGCGTTAGGTGACGAAAGCCATTTAGAAAAAAATTTAAGAATAATTAAGGAAAATTGGATTAAAACAATGGTCAGAGTGCACAGAGTGTGCGGGCGGAAGAAATAATAGAATAATAAGTATGAGTAGAATAATGGATACAAATTTATACAAACGTATAAGAATCCCTACATCGTCATACCACCGCGTCTCGACGTCACGAGCTCCAAGCCAACTAATCCTGGAGGGGCGCAAAACATAAAACGGTGAGTGGGTCAAAAAGCAAAGTTTGATAAAACCGTTGTTTTCAAAAGTCTAGTAACCCCTTGTTTGAAAACAAGTATAATTTGAGAAAATACGTCATACCCGTAGGCATGAACCTCAAAATACTGTCGTGAAAACATGCGGGTACTCCCCGCTAATACTTTACTGACATTTGCTCACCCATATGTACACACACATGCCCAAGGGGCTAAATCCCACAATGAACAAGCTAGGTATAAATGTAATACGCTGAGTACTACAATGACGCGAGTCTAACGCTAAGCGCTGGTGCACAAAGTGCAGTCACACAAGTTCGAGTTGCCTAGTGCAACCTAGAACAGGCTAGTACCTACAATGGATCCAAAGCTGCGTAGCGGTACTGGTAGTGACTACTCCAAACGTCAAGGCTAGTCCTGGCCACAAGACTGAGTACTAATACCTGGGGTGTATACATCTACTGATGAGCAACAGTATGAAAACATGCATGGCAATATAGTACGAATGTTCTACCTCCAACAAACGTAATGATATGCAACTACGCTAACAGTTAAAGAAAGCGTTGAAAAACCATACGTATATATATATATTTATCAAACAAAGACCCACTCACTCACCTGTAGGTAGCCGGGTCGAAGTACCCCGTCTTGGGTAGCCCCGGTAGTCCTCTGGATAGGCCCCACCTATATGAGAAATCACCGGTACAATGATTAACTCAAAAAAGGTAACGAATTAACGAATTAATTACACCTATCCCTTGCTTTCTCAATTTGGAGAATTAAAACACCTCAAAAATTATCATGCGTACCACCCCGAGGTAGTAAACGTCGTCACGAGTCGCCCCGTGAAAACAGAATCAAAATTGGACCTCCCACGCGCCCTCACATGCGGCTCAAACGTGACAAGCCGCGGCTCCACGCGCGGCGCCACGCGCAGCTCCACTCGCAGTTCAGCCGAGCCAGTCAGCGCCGGTCTGAACCGGTTCGCTGACGTCAGCAAGGCCGGTCTGGCCCGATTTGCTGACGTCATTGCTGACGTCAGCGCCGGTCACCTCTGGTCTTTTTCCGGTCGCCAGCGCCGCCGCCAGCCGGCGCCGTCGCCGTCGCCGGAATTTTGGCCGGTTTCTGGGTAATTTTTCAAAGCTTCATAACTTCTTCGTTTTAAGTCCAAATTGGACGATTCAAGTACCAAAATGAAGCTAGAGATGAGGAGAACAAGATTTTACCATTTTGGGGACCAAAAACTGGCCAGAAGTGGCCTGAAAATGGGGAGGAAGATTCGGCCAAAATGGAGCTTCTCCAACCACGGTGCCAAATCGAGTTCCAAGCCTTGGGTTGGGTTCCCAAGGCTTCCAGAAGTGCTTTGGTGGTCTCAGGGAGGACCATGGAGGTCGAAATCACTGAGAAAGTCCACGTCTTGATTTTTTTTTGGTGTTCATCGGAGCATTTCCCAGAAATTGGGAAATGCAGTTGCAGGGTTGTTCTGGGTTCAAGGCCACTCCTAGTGACCTACAAATCATGAAAGGAGAGGAAGTGAGCCTGGTTTGCTCGAAGAAAACCCGAAAGGAAATCCAAACTCAAGCCACGGGGTGGCTTGAGTAGTTGCTTGCTTTCTCACCTGGGTCTGTTTCTGGGCAACCCAGAGGTTGCTGCAGGGTGCAGGTGATGAAGAACTGGCTTGGGTTTGAGTTTTGCTGAAGACTGGTGATGCCAAAATGGCCAAGAGAAGGCACGGTTTGCCTTTGAAAATTGCAGAACAAGAAGAAGAGAGGAAGGAGGGCTCGGCCACAAATGGACAAAAACCCAGACAAAATATCCCAGAAAATCTGGGATTGGCCACTGCCTGCAGACAAATGGGCCCCAGCCCAAACTAGACAAAATTGCCCAAAATTCGAAATACGGAAACGTCGAAAACCAACGCCCGTAACATACTCGCTCGGAGTCCGAACGACGTCCCGCTCGCATCTACGCGTTCGTAGCGACGAGCGCGTCAAGGAAATACAAGTGGATGCGTCGAACGAGTTACGACGCAAAAAGTCAACCGAAAGGTCAACCAAGGGTAAAATCGTCATTTTCCACTTTCGGGAATAAAATAAGTTAAACTTTGAACGGGCTGTGACATTTAGGGGTAATTTCAAATTGGTCTCAATTTTTTAAAACATTACAAATAACTACCTAACGTTTTAAACATTGAACATCCATTAGTTCACTAGCATTAAGTGGTGGCCTTGACAATTATTGAAGTGAGATTTCACTCTGATGTCATTTGTAAGGTTCTAAATTCCCAAGCCGATCCTTTTTAACTAAATAGAGTTAGCGTTTACCTTGGCTAAAAGAGGTCAATTTGAGGATTCAGAACTCTAAAATGACGTGTTAGTGAAAATTAGCTTCAATATTTGTCCATACCATCACTTAACATTAATGACATTGCCAATTAACAGTAGTGATGTCATCACTGAAAGCCGATGACCTAACGAGTGTCTATTTTTCAAAACGTTAGATAGTTATTTGGAATGCTTTAGAAGGTTGGGACCAATTTGGAATCACCTTTAAAGATTAGGTAGTTATTTGTACTTAATCCTATTTTATATTGTCAATTTTTTTATGGCAGTTTGCACTGGTTAATGTGACGACCTGTCCCTAATTTTTATTGTATTTTATTTTTCGAACCTGTGAATTGACCAAAATTCTCCTGAACCGGCTAAGTGGAAGTCCTACGTGGACGTTTGAACTCTTTTTGAATTTTAACTTCTTACTTGTTGTATTCTTGTAGTACCCGTCACTACGAACGCGTGAGCGCAAACGGAACGTAATTCCGACGTGTAACGGAAACGTTATGTACGTTTAAATATTTATTTTCTGTTTTGAGGGTGTTGTGTTGTATACCATGTGGGACCTCGTTGACCCTGCTTAATTTGGAAACCCAAATCTCTCTTTTCTCTCTTTTGCCTCAGACTTCTCTATCTCTCTCTCTCCCACATTTTTCATCTTCCTTCTTCTCCGAGAAAACATGCACAGTACACACAGTGGCCATGCCGCTTCTTTCGAATAGAGCCAAACCACCACCACCACCACCTTGTTCGCGTAACTCACTGAGTTCAACCATACAAACCGATTGCCCAAACTCCTTGCCGATTGACGGAAATCGCACACGGAAGAATTGAGCTTTTTCGGCAAGTTTCTCGCCAATGCTGACCAAGGTGAGAATTCTAACCACTACCATTAGCTTCCTCTTGCTGAGTAGATGGATTTTCATACAAAATTCGTGTGTTTTGGAGTAGATCCGACCTTGGTTTTAGACCGACACTTTCTGGCCAATTTCAGGCCATTTCCGACCACTTTTCAAACCCTAAATAAATCTTGTTCTCCTTCTCTCTAGCTTCATTTTGACATGTAGATCGTGTAAAATGGTTGAGAAATGAACAAGTTACGAAGCTTTGAAAATTTTCTAGAAACCAGCGAGTTTCAGACGGCTGCGGACTGCGGCGGCAGCGACCGGCTTGAGTTGCAGCGGTGACTATTTCAGACTGGCTTGAACTCGGTCTAAACCAGGTCGTAACGTTAGCAAACCGGTTCAAACCTGGTCCAGACCAGGAATATTCTCAGGTAAATTCCTTTAATACCGTTAGGAATATTTCGTTAAATTTAACGGAGATACCAGAATCTTTCATTAAATCTAACAGCGTCAACTAATGTAGTTAGTTTGACCGGCTTGGGTTTGACTGGCATGGGTTGACTGCGCGTGAGCCGAGGCTGGCCCATGGGGACGCGTGGGACATTTTTTTCGACTTCCGTCAACACGAGGTGACTCGTGACGATGCGTACTACCTAGGGGCAGTACATATGATATTTTTCGGAGTGTTTCGGACCTCCGAATTGAGCAAACAAGGGATATGTGTCGTTTATTGGTTTAATTAGTAACCTTTATGAGTTTAATCATTATTATAGTGATATCTCTTATAGGTGAGACTTACCACGAGGAGTACAGGGGTCAGGCAAGGCAAGGCGTCTACAACCTAACTACATATCAGTGAGTGGGTTTTGTGTTGGGAAACTAATATTATTTATATTAGTTTCCACTATGATTTTGTAAACTATTTTTCTATCATGTCATGCTTTTACTTACGAGTTTAAGTATAAAGTATATTATGTTGAGATTTATGAAATTGTAATGGCATGATCATGTGTATTTTTATTTGCTCATCATACATGTATTCACCTTGTGTCTTGTACTCGTCTGGGCCAGGACCAGCCTTCAAGTGTATGTTCACATCCGCACCGTTATGCTCACCTTGGATCCATTGTAGGTGCCAGCCTGTACTAGTTTGCATTAGGCAGCTAGGACTCGTATGTGACGCGATTAACGTCAGCTTCACGTGATTGTAGTACTCAACATATATCTATTACACCCAGCTTGTTCCATTTGGCTACTTTTTGCATGGGCTTGTGTGTCTGCATATGTTGATGAGTATACTATATTATGTTGAGATTACTTTCTGCATAGGCTTGTGTGTCTGCATATGTTGATGAGTATACTATATTATGTTGAGATAATTGTGTTTACCCATATCTTTGGCAGTTGTGCCTTTGTACTGTTTTGACAGTTTTCCTACTATACGTAGTATGCTTTTTGGGAAACTATACAGGAATTTTCAGAGAGAGGTTACTTGTATTATGAAAAGGAAAGGTTTTAGAAACGATTAGTTTTGCCCACTCAGACTTTCTGTTTTGCGCCCCTCCAGGACTTAGTAGTTGGACTTGTGGCGAGCAAGATAGTTCTGGTATTTATGACTTCAGTACCAGATAAATGTAGGATTTCCTTCTTCCGCTAATATGTTTCATCCATCCTACTCAGGATGGGAATAATTCGTATTTTCTTTACTACACTTAAACTATGCTCTGAACATTTCATGCTGTGTATTAAAGGTTCTACCCGTACTTCTGCGCACTCTTACTTTTGGTATCACAAATTCTAGACTGGTTTTATTTTAATAAGAATTTTCCACATCATCCGCATGACATGGCTCTGGTCACCCTCTAGGGTGTCAGCCAGCATGCCTCAATTTCAGTACCCTTCGAGATGTCCGGATCAGGGTGTGTCAGTTATGATTTGGAATTTTATATTTAAAAAAAATATAAAGAAATCTTTTTTCTAGCTAGATGATCCTATCACGTGAAGTGACAAGCTAATTAATATGTGTCATACATTGTTTCGATTAGTTTTTACTTTTATGTAACTACCGCCTGCCTTCTTTGTATGTTCACGTGAAACAAGTAAACGATTTGTTCGTAGCTAAACAATTCTTGACCCCCATCATAGGTTTCATCGTCCAGCTTTCTATAAGTACCTCCCAACTTTCTGTATGAATACATAAAGTGATAGACATATTCTTCCCAATTAGTTTTTCATTTGATCATGGTTATCAACTTAGAAACTAAGAGTGGGTTTTTTTGTTTTAGAGGGAGGAGGAAGGGGAGGAGAAGAGAGTGGGAAGTGAATAGTGCAATTGAGATTGAGAGAGACTTGAAAAAACTAATTGGAACTAATTATTACTTTACTATAGAAATGAGTGGCATGGGAGAAAATGGTCCGAGGAGAGGACGTAAAAGAAGAAGGTATATATTCATTACTTGTTAGTTGCTTAATTTATTCTCTTTTTCAATTTTTATTAAATTTGTCAAATGACTAATACTACTCCATGAAGATATAATCATTTTCTCTTAGCATCTTATTGATTGAATGTGTTGTTTTCAAAGTTCAATCTCTTCCTCGTCTGTCTCATATTCTTTTCTGACTCATCCTTTGTCCATAGATCGGTCTTGTGGTTATTTTGACCTTTTAAGATGTTTGGAACGCACGTTGTTGAAGAAGATTATTATAAAGTATTTAACTTGCTTTGACGATATTTAATTCCATATAGTTTCTTTATATTGTACATTCTTCTTCAAAGATTTTTACTTGTGAAAATTCTATGTAGGAGCTGGAAATGTTGAGACACTGCCTTCTCATAAGGACATCAAAACATGTATGCCCTTCGGAGAAGGCGAGAGATAGATTGAAGGGATTCTTTACACCCGAGATGGCCAAGTAAGCATTTTGTGTGTTTGCCATGGCCTTTTTCACTCTCCGGCTGAATTTTTCGAGCATGCCGGTGGAAATAAAGTGGCGAATCCCTTGAGGCACATCATTGTCTACTCTTCTTCCGATTAGGTCAATTGCAGTAGCTCTGTCGCCTTGGAATGTTAACATAAAGTTAACTAATATTTAAACACCCTAATTTGAGCAATTAGCTCTCATTTTATGATGATAGGTTATTTTGTATATTATCTTATATATAGTCCTCTACGATTTGACTCTGGATGTTTGGATGAACTTTAAGGTGATGTCAAAGCTTATGTATTTGGACATATACATAAACTATTGGTTAGTATAGGTACCATAAAGCATATCAAGCAGACTTCTGGTTCCCTTATAAGTTATAACTTGTTGGTTTTGTGTTACCTCCACAATTTAACATGTCTTAGGTTCATATCAGACATCGAGCCTTTGTCGCTGGTTGGCCTTGCGCTACACCCGAGGTTTAACATAATTATTAATTATTAATGTAAGAGACTACAAAGATATTATCTAGAATTATTATGCAATTGTAAAGATCACAATATTTTAGACACAGTGGAAATTATTTGTAATTTGTACTATTTGTTCCCTAGAAAAATGAAGAAAAAAATGATCGGATTGTGAGTGGCAATGGACTAAATATTTTAACAGTGTACATTAACTTAGAGAATATAGAACTTAATTTTTGTTTATATTAATATTAACTTTTATTTTGTGTACGTAATACTAACGCAAGTAATTTTTGTTTATATTAAAATTTGCTTTTACTTTTAGCCAAGAGAATGTAGAACTTAATTATTTAGTTTAAGTAACTGATTTATGTATGTTACTTTTTTAAGCAAGATATATTACTTGAGTTAAATTCCAATAAAAAAAAATTAAACTTCATGAAGTTCTCACTTTCTATAAGGATTAGCTGGAAAGAACAAAAGGAATATGTAATTTAACCACAGTGATTTGTGAGCCTAATTGAAGTCGACTTGTAAGAGTTTCTGAGTCGATTCAAACCTTCCTTACTTTAATAGATTTATCCAAAATTAAGAACTTTATCTAAATTCAAGCCAAGTTCTATCCAATCCAAGGCACAAACCAATAGTTGCGCTAAAATTTATGGTAAATATTACTTTGTCTTGAAGTTTTTTTTTATTTTTTGGTTCGTATGTTTGAATAATAAGAAGTGGCATGAAAATTGAGACATGCAGAATTAATGGTTTCACTTTCTTTTTAATCTTTGTAACAGTTCCGATAAGTATTTGATTAGTATCTTCTCGTCAAGTTAGTGTATTCACGATTTTGCCACCAAACTATATCATTAGTTTTTCAATCAACTTGAACCTTTTTTTTCGTTTTCCTTAGCATAATCACCAATTGATCAACAAAATTAAAAGAAAATTATAGCTGATGTTGTTAAGAGTATTTGTCTCTGCACTTGAGATCCCCTCCCTCAATATCATTTGTGGTAAAAAAAAAAGGCAGCATTGTTAAATTTGAAGTGTTTGCTGAATGGTTTATTTTCTGTGTTTCATTCATACAAGGATACAAGATTTATACAATCAGATGCAGCCTATTCTAGGTAACCAATCTCTAATTACATGTTGATTATGATCTGGTCCTATGATAGCTCTAACCAGATCATTGACTATTTACAATCCCTACAATCACGTTAACCAAATATGCTTTCCTTTAACACTCCCCCTCAAGTTGGAGCGTGGATGTCAAGAACGCCTAACTTGCGGAGATGCAAATGAAAAGCAGGTGTTCGCAGTGGCTTAGTAAACATGTCAGCCACTTGTAGGGAACTGGGCTTGGTAGAGTGGGAGTTTGGGTAGTGGTGTGGTTCAAGGCATTTGGATTTGGGCTAGGATGGTGTGGGCCGTGAGGTAGGGGACTAGGCAGAGTGGGTAATGAGTTAGGAGAAATAAGTGGAAGAATGAGGGGGTCATCCTCATGTTCAGGTGGTGAGTGAGCAAAGGGAAAAATTGTTTCATGGAAGTGGACATCGCAGGAAGTGGAGATTTTATGCGTTTCAAGATCATAAACACGATAACCTTTCTGACCAAGGGGATATCCAAGGAAAAGACAACGGCAGGCACGAGTGTCAAACTTGTGTTTTGGGAGAAGGTTGGTGACATAACAAAGACATTCGAACATGCGAAGGTGAGAGTAATTTTGTTGGAAATGTGCCCTAAAACCAATCATATGATGATACTTTACGGACATTTCAACTATTAAACTAATTTAGTTTAATATAAAGGGCAAAGTTTATTGTTTAAAGTAGTCTCATATAAATCTTATATGCTTAAACAATATGTCCAAGGAATATGTGCTTAGAAGAATGTAATCTAAACAAGTTAGGTTCATGAGACCATTCTCGATCATATACATATCCTAAACATTCCTGATCATAAGATTGCCAATTGGGCATTGACAGTCCATTAAGATCAGTACATGCTATATCTTCTCTCAGGGGGAGTGACTAGTCTCGAGTCATTGGTGTAATTGACACCAAGATAAGCATGTAGGTGCTCAATATAGAATGAGTCCACTGAACACGATCAACGAGGAGTTCTCATACTCATGTCACATGAGAACTCATGGTTGGGATAATGCAAAGTAGTCTTTTGACCTGAGGCATCATAGTTGTCTTGTGGTTAGGTCCTGGATCTTTGACTATGTCAAAGTCACCCCATCAGAGGGTATCCACGGCATAGTTGGGGTTAAGCCACTTAGCCATGGAGGCAAGTGAATGCACAACAAGGGATCTCTAACCTTCAAACCGTTTGAGGGAGAATACTCTATGATATGATTAAGAATCTCTGGCCAGAGTATGAATGAGATTTAGGAAGTCGTTCCAAATCATATTCAATGTAATCATATAAGTAATGGAATCACATTGGATAGTAGACATGAATAAACTATCAAACCAAACAATGTGGTCGAGAGTATTGTATTAGAGAAAGACCGTATTGCATTGCAATCCTAAACTGAATAGGTTCTCCACCTCTTATGATTAGCTTGGGTAGCCATGACATACTGCTAGGTGTCACTCATGGTTTGTGGAAGCCCTAAAGGTGTATAATCACTAAAGGGAGAATTGAAAGTATGTTTCAATTCACAATTGATTTGAAAGAGTTCTAATCCTCCACTACCTCGCTAAAAAGAACCTAATGGATCGTACACCGTGTAAGGTAGAGATTGATGAAATAATGGAGATGAGTAAGAATGACTAAATGGTTTAATTATTTATGGCAAGGATTAATTAATATGTTAATTAATCAAACGAATAAGTTCGTTATAGACCTCGGGTTAGTTTTGGGCCTCAAGGCCCAATGGGCTTCGAATGTCAAGCCCATTGACTTAAGTTGTATGACAACTTAATGACTAATGAAACATAAGGGCCCAAACAGCCCAATGAACCCATATGGCCGGCCATTTAGAGAATGTGTAGTGAACTTGCTTTAATTGCAAGTTTGCCACTATAAAGGCAACTTTATAGCATTTCAACATTAAGGGTTTTCTTTTGGAGAAAAGATGAGAACACAAGCTCTCTTCTCTCTAAGAGGCCGGCTACCCTAGAGGAAAATAGCTAGCAATCTCACTTCCTCTAGGGCACTCATCTCCTCATCAAGGCTCTCCTTGGTGTGGAAAAATTAGAGGTTCTCAATTTTGGGAACTTGGAGAATCCTCTTCATCCATCCTCCTCCAAGAATTCCATGGAGCTAAGAAGCAAGAAATGAAGGCCCTCTCCTTGGGTGATTAGCCTTTGCTTATGCAAAGAGAAATCAACAAAGGTATATGAATTCTCAACTCACTTTGTTCTTGAGTTGAGTCATGGTTCACCCTATCTACTAGGCTTTGAATTTCTTGGGTAAAGTTTTGTTTTTGAGTGCATACAAGCATGATTCCGCCTTTAATTGTTAATTGCATGCTATAGATGTTGCTCAAATGAACTTGGTTTTACGAAAATTTCCCTTCAAATTTGGCAAGTGACCATGTAAAAATTCGTAGGGAGATTTATGGGATAATAATGAAGGGAAAATTGTGGATTAACCGAGTTCATTAAGCAACATCATTAAGCATGCATTTAACAATTAAAGGCGGAAACATGCTTCTATGCACTTAAAACGAAACTTTACCCAAGAAAAATTAAAGCCTAGTAGATATGGTG
Source organism: Gillenia trifoliata (assembly GCA_018257905.1). Classification (NCBI taxonomy): domain Eukaryota; kingdom Viridiplantae; phylum Streptophyta; class Magnoliopsida; order Rosales; family Rosaceae; genus Gillenia; species Gillenia trifoliata. The sequence continues at coordinate 9,469,559 of CM031080.1, read as the reverse complement.
AACCAAGACTCAAATCAAAACAAATTTTGAGTTGTGAAAACATATACCTTTGTTGATTCCTCTTTGCATAAGCAAAGGCTAATCACCCATGGTGAGGGCCTTCATTCCTTGCTTGGATGAGGATGGATGAATAGATTTCTCCAAGTTCCCAAAGTAGAGAACCTCTAAGTCTCCACACCAAGGAGAGCCTTGATGAGAAGATGAGTGCCCTAGAGGAAGAGAGATTGCTAGCTATTCTCCTCTAGGGAGCCGGCCTCTTTGAGAGAAGAGAGCATTTTCATGCTCAACCATTCTCCCAAAAGAAAACCACTTAGTTGAAATGTTATCAAGTTGCCATTATAACATCTCACAATGTAGTGGCAAACTTGCAATTAAAACAAGTTTGCTACACATACACCAAATGGCTGGCCATCTTGGGTTCATTGGGCTTTTGGGCCCTAATGTATTATTAGTCATTAAGTTGTCATACAACTTAAGTCAATGGGCTTGACGTTCGAAGCCCATTGGGCCTTGAGGCCCAAAACTAACCCGAGGTCTATAACGAACTTATTCGTTTGATTAATTAACATATTAATTAATCCTTGCCATAAATAATTAAACCATTTAATTATTCTTACTCATCTCCATTGTTTCATCAAACTCTACCTTACTCGGTGTACGATCCATTAGGTTCCTTTTAGCGAGGCAGTGGAGGATTAGAACTCTTTCAAATCAATTCTGAATTGAAACATACTTTCAATTCTCCCTTAAGTGATTATACACTTATAGGGCATCCACAAACCATGAGTGACACCTAGCAGTATGTCATGGATACCCAAGCTAATCAGAAGAGGTGGAGAACCTATTCAGTTAGGATTGCAATGCAATACGGTCCTTCTCTAATACAATACTCTCGACCACATTGTTTGAGATGATAGTTTATTCATGTCTACTATCCAATGTGATTCCTTTACTTATATGATTACCTTGAATATGATTTGGAACGACTTCCTAAATCTTATTCATACTCTGGCCAGAGATTCTTAATCATATCATAGAGTATTCTCCCTCAAACGGTTTGAAGGTTAGAGATCGCTTGTTGCGCATTCACTTGCCTCTATGGCTAAGTAGCTTAACCCCAACTGTGCCGTGGACACCCTCGGATGGGGTGACTTTGACATAATCAAAGATCAAGGACCTCACCACAAGACAACTGTGATGCCTTAGGTCAAAAGACTAATTTGCATTATCCCAACTATGAGTTCTCATGTGACATGATCATGAAAACTCATTGTTGATCGTGTTCAGTGGACTCATTCCATATTGAGCACCTACATGCTTATCTTGGTGTCAGTCACACCAATGACTCGAGACTAGTCACTCTCCCTAAGAGAAGATATAACATGTACTGATCTTAACGGACTGTCAATGCCCAATTGGCAATCCTATGATCAGGAACGTTTAGGATATGTCTATGATCGAGAATGGTCTCATGAACCTAACTTGTTTAGATTACATTCTACTAAGCACATATTCCTTGGACTTATTGTTTAAGCATATAACATTTATATGAGACTACTTTAAACAATAATCATTGCCCTTTATATTAAACTAAATTAGTTTAACATTTGAAATGTCCGTAAAGTATCATCATATGATTGGTTTTAGGGCACATTTCCAACAAATAAGGGTATGGGAATGCGGTTGATGAGATAGCATGCGGTTTGGACACTAGCTCCCCAAAATTTAATGGTAAATATGCTTGGAAACGAAGTGCACGCGCAATGTTCAAAATATGTCGATGTTTACGTTCAACAACCCCATTTTGTTGAGGGGTGTGAATGCATGAATGCAGAAAAATGGTGCCATGGGTGTCTAAAAAGGTGCGCAGGGAGAGGAACTCTCCACCATTGTCAGCGCGTAGAATTTTGATGTTTTTGTGAAATTGGGTTTTGACCCAAGAAAAAAATGATTTCAATAGTGATTGTGTATCAGATTTAAAACGCATAAGATGCAGCCATGTAAAACGAGTAAAATCATCCACGATGGTGAGAAAATAACGTGTCCCAGAATGTTTTGGAACTTTGTGAGGCCCCCAAATGTCACAATGAATTAAGTCGAAAGGTGCAGTGGATTGAATTGAACTAGAAGTGAAACACAATCGAGTTTGTTTTGCCAAAGGGCAAACTTCACAAACATGTTTGGAATCGAACATTATTTCTGGAATTGTTTTTGACAAAAAGTGTAAAGGGCTTGTGGAGGGGTGGCCCAAGCGTTGATGCCAAGGACTGGTGGTGTGGCTAACATGGTTGGTAAGATGGGGATTTTGGCTTGGCATAAGGTAATAAAGCCCATTAAATTGCTTGCCCAGGCCAATCGTCCTCTTCGTATCCATGTCCTGTATAACACAAAAATCTGGAAAGAATATTACGATACATTGTAGAGCCCGTGTGAGTTTACTCACAGGCACTAAATTGACACGGAATTTTGGAACATGGAGGACTCCATCAAGTAATAATTCATGTGATAGTTTTACGGATCCAATGCTCTTAATGCCTGCCATTCCCCCATTTGGTAATCCCACAAAATCATTTTCAGCATCAATCTGATCATGTGTTAATGGTGAATGTGACATGTGATCAGATGCCCCGCTGTCTATAATCCAGTAAAGAGTTGAATGCAGATCATGTTCCGTCATATTACATGTGGGTGTGACAATACCTGTTGCATTCGCAAGTGGTGTAATTTTACTGTTTCCAGAGTGAAGCAAGGCAAGAAGTTGATGGTACTCCTCGGTTGTGAACGTTAGGCCATTGGAAGGTGTGGCCTTGGTTGCGTCTGTATGGATGGCTTGTGATTAAGGTGCTTCGACATTGTAGGCTGTCGGATTTGGGCGTTTATTTCTGGGCAGCACATGCTTCCCATGCCACTTATGACCTTCGGGGAACCCAATAAGAAAGTAACAGCGCTCTACTGAATGTAAGCCATCACAGTGCTGCATTTGGATGCTTTGCATGAACTGGAACTACCAGTTGCAAATCCTCCCTTTGGCATTGTGGACCGATGTGTTTGCATCGCGTGGGCAGCAGGTTCACGATGATTTGCCACATCCATTTGGCGTTCGTGTTGTAGGACCAACCCATGGACACGTCACGTATCAGGGAGCAGATTTATCATTAAGATGGAGCCTCGTATGGTTGAGTAAGTCTCGTTCAAGCCCATTAAAAATTGCATGACTTTCTCTTTTTCCTCCCTTTTTGCACGAGTCTTGGATCCCTCACAATTGCAAGCAATTGGTTCATAATACGAAGCCAATTCATCCCAAAGAGCCTTTAACTGGGTGTAATAGTCTGAAACAGATAGTTGTCCTTGTCGGTGTTCGACGATTTCTTGTCGAATTTGGTAGATCCTGGAATCGTTTCCTTGCGAGAATCGATCCTCAAGATCTTTCCATGCTGCAGATGTAGATTTGCAGTAGAGTATGTTGCGTGCGATGTTGCCTTGCACAGACTGCCAAATCCATGACAAGACCATGTCGTTGTATCTCTGCCAAATTGAAAATTTGGCATCGGTAATTGCAGGGCACTTGATTGATCCATCAATGAACCCAAGTTTGTTCTTGGCACTGAGAGCGATGCGCATAGAGCGGTTCCACTGTCCGTAGTTGTGTCTGTTGAGAAGTTGTGAAACCAAGACGAGACTTGGTGAATCTGAGTGGTGTAGGATGAGAGGGTCGAATGCATGTGGCACCATCTCTGCTGGTTTTTCATCGCCCATGTTGGTTGTGTGTGTTGGAAAAAAAATTTGGGTTGTGTTTGTATAGCGAAAGTGGAATGGACGCCTAGAGTCACCAAGATCGGTGCTCTGATGCCATGTTAAATTTGAAGTGTTTGCCGATGACACACCCCACCCTCGATACCCACGTGGATACCGAGTGCGAGCGTGCTGGCCGACACTCGTAAGTGACGAAGCCATTAAATGCATGAAAACACTTGTGAAAACGAAATTAAATTATATTAAAGTTGCAAAATCCAATGTCAATATGCATATGGTTCAGAGCGTACTAAATTTGAACAGCAGAATCAAATAATAAACTGAGTTCCCCGAATCTCTATCCATAACAGGGATGGATATTATTATAGAAACTGGAAGAAAGAAGAATCCCTACATGGTCGGGATGAAAGATTAGAGCTACCACGTAGAAGTCTCGACCTCGCCAGATGCTATCTCACTATGTCCTGAAGGGGGCGCAAAAACAAAAGTGTGAGTGGACAAAAATCAAAGTTTTCGCAAAACCTTTCTCTTTTCAACATATTAACCCCCTATTTGGAAATCCAGTATAATCGTAAAAACATACTATCATAGTATAGTTTCAAAAGGTACTTTATGAGTATACTGAAACATATCAAAAGGTATAATATCCATAAATCACAATTTCATAATTCCAATAATATATAATAATCGAAAAACCAACACAGGGTATATGCGCGATCACCCATGTACGGGTTGAGGAACAGCCTCTCAATCACCGTACAAGCACTTTACGTTATCCACTAATTTGTACTCCTAGTACCACACACATGTAAGCACTTGCGCCGCAGCGCGTCACACCCGAGTCCTTACGTAGTGGGGCCTTTTCCCCATAAACAACAATAAACGTAAGACAAGCTTGCACTAAGGTATTTACCGGACAATACCCCTGGAGTACAGTGCGTGTGACCCAAACATGTGAGACTTGTCCTATGGCCATGAGAACGGTACTACAACGTAGTGAAAGCATACCAAGTGTGTTTGAAAACATACATACATACTCATGTGTATAGATATAGGAGCCAAAATTGAAGGAAAAATTTTGTCCTAGCTAAGAACAATAGATGAAAATTTGAATACATATGCCAACTAATAACAATTTAAAGCAAGCATGCATTCAAAACAATTCATAAAACCCATGACTTTCAAAGCCTAGAATATGGTGAACCGAAAGCACTCTTTAACAAATTAAAGAGAGTGAAGTTTAGAGACTCATTACCCTTGAAGCTCATCCTTGTTTGCACAAGGGATTCACCCAAGTGGAGGGCCTTCAAGTCACCTCCTTGCTCCATGTAATCTCCTTGTTTGCTTCTTGAGGATGTGAGGATAAGAACTCCAAAAACACCAAAAGCTTAGTGTCTCTAAGTCTCCACACCAAGGATGAGGTGTGAAGATGAAATGGATGATTTAGGAGACAAAAGATTGCTAGCTAATTTCTCACTAAATGGCCGGCCTCCCTTGAAGAAAAAGAGAGAAAAGTTTGTTGGAAATATGCCCTGAAAGTCAATCTTTGGAAGAAACTTTTCAGGACATTGACTGTATGTATGGATAACCCTAAATACAGCAAAAGGGCAAAGTCACTTATTAGGACAATCTCAATAGTTGATAAATGTCCAAATAGTGAATCCATGGACAATGGATTGATAGAAGAAGTAATCTAATGAAGTTAGACTGCAGAGACCTTCTTCTCATAACCATGATGTTCAAAATGTTCCTGGTCATGGGATTGTCGGAGGGATACTGACAATCCATAGACCAGTACGTACTGTGTCAGCTTCAAATGGGAAGGATGGAGAGTCTCAGCCATTCGTGTAATGACACTATGACAAGTATGTAGGTGCTCATTAAGGGAATGAGTTCACTGAATACAATCGAAGGGAGTACTTGCATGGAGGTCTACTCACATGTCAAGCAAGTAACTCCATTGATTGGAATATGTAAGTAATCCTTTGACCTGAGACATCATAGTTGTCTTGTGGTTAGGTCCTTGATCTTTGACTATGTCAAAGTCACCCCAATCTTGAGGGTGTCCACGGCATAGTTGGGGTTAAGCTACTTAGCCATGGAGGCAAGTGAATGGTCAACAAGGGATCTCTAATCCTCGTTACGAGAGGAAGAATACTCTAAGATATGATTTGGGAATCTTCGGCCGAAGTAGTGAGCGTAGTGATGGAAATTGTTCCTTTACGACTCAATTGAATCATATAACATAGTAGAATCACATTAGGGGTTTGACATTGTGTATCCATACCCTAATAGTGTGATTGAGAGTATTGTATTAGAGAAGGATCGAATTACATTGTAATTCCAATTGAATAGGTTCTCCGAACAAACTTCTACATTAGCTTGGGTAGCCATGAAATATGTTTAGATGTCACTCATGGCTTGTGGGTTCTTCTAGATGATTAAATAGGTAGTCATCAAAGAAGAAAGAGAATTAAAAGTAAGTTTTAATTCACTAGATGATTGGATTAAAACTAATCAATTGGATTGATACCAATCACCTCACTGCCTTGCTAATTAGAACCTAAAATGATTGTACACCGAATACACTCTTGTGGTGGAACAACATATGAATGATGGAAATAATTAATTGGATTAATTTAGTGTTATGATTAATTAGAAAGTCTAATGAAATCATAAAGGCGATGAAAGATCGTTTTTGGGCTTACTGAAATGTTCGGGTTTATTCGGGCCCATTGGGCCCAAACCCATTGGGCTTTTATTCAAGCATAAGATGACTTGAAATATTAAAAGCCCAAAGCCCAAACAACACTAAGGGGGCCGGCCTAAAGAGAGAAAGAAAGAGAGTGAGTGTTGAGTCAAAAGTTGACTCACTTCTCTCATCTTTATATGCAAAGTTTAATGAAACTTTTCATTATGGTTTTTGTGTGAGTTAGTCAACCAAAAGAAAAACAAAAACTCTCCCCCTTTTTCTCTCTACACAGCCGGCCAACCAAGATTAAAGAGATAGCTACTCATCTCTCTTTCTCTTGGTCATCCATCATCCATTCCACTACTTGGGTGGGTGTGGATCTTTAGAGGTCTTCAACTTTGGAGGCTAGAGGAGAATCATTCAAATTCTTTCAAGGTGGAGGAAGCAAGGAGGGAGGCTAGGCTCAAGGAGTTCCAAGAAGAGAAAGCTTGGAGGTGGTCATCCTTGGTCTGCAGCCAGATCAAGAGGTATAAAACTTTACCTCCACTTTGTTCTTCAATTTTAGTTGATGCATCAAATACAAACCTATGCTTCTTGGAAGGGATTTGCATGACTAATGCTTTGATAATTTAGCTTCCGTTGCTTATGCATATGAATTCTCGAATTGCTTATGCATGCTAGTCATTAGAAATCCCATACAAATCTCATAATTTCCCTTCAAGTGGTAGTCGAGCCAAAGGTTTATATTTGTTGTGTCCTTTTGGATTTTATAAGTATATGGGTAATAATTTTATGTTTGACATAATATTCATTCAAAAGTATGTTTATCTTTTTGTTTTTCAATTGTTGAGAAATATGTTTCAAGAGTTGAAAAAGATATGCATGCAAAGTGTTTGGATGCATGAATGAAGAGTGAGTTTTTGAACAAAAATTGGGGTTTTTGACTACATGGGAGGGCACGGTTTGGGGAGTTTTTGGGCTAGTGTTTGTGTTTTATTTTGATATACACTCACACACTTTTAAGCTAGAAAGTCTAGCCCTTGTCACTTTTGTTTTTTGTTTTGAAACCACCAAGAAAGTGTGCAAATCTGAAATTGTTTCATGGTTTTGCTCTTGGTGTTCATTTCATTTTTCTCTTACTTTTAATTTCTGTTTTGGGTATGTATTTTATCTATCAAAATTGTTTGTAGATTTAAAATATCCTAGTTTTGACTAGAACCCATCCCTCACCCATACCCAAACCTTACTTCAAAGTCATCATGACATTTGGTGACAAGGAAAATGATGGGCTCTTACATGTTTTTGAAATTAAGGGAAAAGCTTGACTTTCTCTCCCTCTCTCCTTACCACAGCCGCTTCCAACCCCATGATGAGTCCCTTGGGCTCTTTTTGCAATTTTAAAAAGTTGTATTTACTTTCTAGTATTTGCTGGTTTGACCCATAACTTTTAAATATTTGCAATTTAGCCCCACCTCTCTTGGAGGACAAAATATATTGATATTTTATTTTTGTTTATAGATTAAACTCATCATACAATTAAACTCATCTAATTGATAATTGTTGCATTTCAATTAATTATTTAATGTGATTAAATAGTTAGTAGAATGGTTAGACTATGGACATACGCCTTAAACGATAATTGAGCTACAAGTAAAGAAGCCGACAAATTCAAATTGTTTGAACCATGGGAATGTGTTTAATTGCTATTTCAATTGGACCACAACATCGTTAGACGTTAATCTTTCTCTCCTCTAGTATATGTAATTTGTAGGAATTTCTAGCAAATCGGTTTGTAATTTATTACTTTTACCTCATTAGTTGATTCCTCTAGTACTAGACTAGAGTTTCTTTAACTATTGGTAAAGATAGATATTAAAAGGGGTTTTCAAGAGATTAAAGATTTGTTGGGTCCAACGCCCTAATTAGCAATGAATGATTGTCTTTCATTTCCTAATGGCTCAATGAAAAATGTTTTAATTGGATTGAAAGCAAGTAATTAAAACGATAGCTTCCCTAGATCTTATTCAACAATGTTGGCTCGTTGTTGAATCAACCTACAATGTCCATAGTCTTCCAAAGTGCCTATAAATAACTAGTATTTGCAAAGGACACAATTTATTGTAATATGATTAAATAAATTCAAAGATGAGACCTTAAAATCCCTCAATCAATATCCAATATTGTTGGAAAGCTGGGAGGTGTTTTGACACTCTTCGTGGCCTTCCACCATGGTAGGCTCCAAGCGTTTATGACTCATACACCGGCTTCACCTCTATCATGGGGGAGTACAAAGTATGTGCTTATACTCGGGAGGGGTCTATTTCAACATTTGATGTGGTAAGGTAGGGCAACACGCACATGGCCAACATCATATCATTGTGAGGCTATTCTTGAAACCCTACACTAACTAGCATGGTGGGAATAACTTAACTAAGAAGAATAGTGCCAACATCATATCATTGTGAGGCATTAGACTCTAGAGGCCAAAGGATGGGTAATCACAAGAGGTTGTTGTGAATGGGTATCCGTACTCCTCTCATTATTATTGTTGCTAGCCAACATCATATCATTGTGAGGCGGGCTTGGTAATAGTGAGTTCTATAACCTACTAGGAGCTTTATTTGAAATCTCCCGATTCCATTTTGAGGGATATGGAATTTGACTCAAAATAGTGGGTAGGGTGTCATACGGTTTAAAGACCTAAATCATTTGGACTTAACAATCAAACTAATTTATTTATTTTATGTTTATGTATTTGTGGATATGGTTGGAAACACGCTATCAAAGATACTTCGACAAACATTGCCTCGAAGGTGCAATTTCCCCATCATGGTACCGTAATGTCAAGATTCTCCTAAACGTTGGAGAAAATTGTTTACGACTAGACAAGGCTCCCTCTCACATACCTCTTAGCCCCGAGGCACCGAGGATGAACGTGCTAAGTATGACAAGCACGTTGAGGATGATACACAAGCCAAGTGCTATCCGTTGGCTTCCATGAATGAGGAGCCGCAGAGACAAAGATGAGGGCATGGATGCTGCATTCTCCATCATACTCCATCTAGTGGAGTTATATGGTGAAGGGACGCGCAACCGGCCGTCAAAGACTGCCTGTGAACTGTGAAGACCAAAATGGTCAAGGGAGCCCCAAAGGCATCAACATGTACCGAAGATGATTGGACTCATTGAACAATTGGAGAGCCTAGGCACCCACTTGACGGGGAATTGGCCTGTGACTTCATCTTGGCTTCTCTTCGATTCATTCTCGGCAGCTTGTAATGAACTACAGTCATGGAATAAGATGGATAGCACTCTCTCCGAGTTACTAAACATGTTAGTGACTCGCCGAGAAGACTATGCCGAAAGAGAACGCTAGGGGACTCTGAGCAAGAGCTCACAACAGTTTGTCCTTCCAAATCTAAGCCGAAAGGCAAATGGAAAGGAAAGGCTTCAAGTCACCCACTCCTAAGGCCCAAGGGAGGAGTGAAGAAAAAGGCAAAGGAACCCAAAGGGATTTGCCACCACCGTGAAAGACGGGCATTGGAAGAGGAATTGCAAAGTTATACCAGACCGAAGGACAAACCACATGGTATGGTTTTTGTCCTTATCTTCAATTCTAAATGTTAGATCTTCTAATTATTATATTTGATATAAAATGCTAATCACCTATGTAATTGTATGTAGGTGAAGGAAGCAAGTAGAAGATGAACAAGCAAGGGACTAATGAATGAAGGGTTCGCCATTATTATTTTGCACTCTACTTAGAAAAGTTTGTTAGGCCTTTAAAGATAGTCTTTAAACTTTCTTATTTTGATAAGAACTTATTATGGCTTCATATGATGGAAGACCCACTTGTGCCTATATGAAGGTATATAATTAGTCTCTAATGTAGGAGCTAATTCTTTTATATTAAAAACATTATGAATGTTTAAATTATCATATCAATGTAATAAGGACAATGCCTTTATATTTAATCACTAAGTAGTGTTATGAATTGAACATTGTCTTGTTGTATTCTAAATGAAATACATAAGAAAAAAAAACGCTTTTCTTATATTCGGGTTATCACTATACACAAACCAAGTTCACTTTGGTTCAACTAGTATTTTGAAATAACTAATTGGACATTCATAAATTGTTTTAAGAAATGTCAAAATGTGTTAGTGATCAAACCATGAAGTGTCTAAATCTATAAAAGGTTTAAAGACCTTAGTCACTTAATAACAAGACATTAACTTAATGAAGTTGGAGCAATGTTTAAAAGTATTAAGCTACTCCACAATGTCCTCTACCCGTTTATTTCTAGATTATACACTTTGAATGTATAATGATTTCTCATTAAGGTCATGAGAAACAGTGGGAGGTGAGAAAAGGATATAAACTTGAATGTGATTGGTTTATAATTGTCCAAAATTAATAGTACATGACTATTATTTATGAGCTTGTTATTTCAATTGTTAAAAGGCCTCAAGCTCTACGAATCGTTAAAAACTCTATGTTGTGTAAGCATTCTTAGAATAACCTATGAATGTTGGTTTCGTCAACCTAACATAAAATGGTTATATGTTGGGAGTTGTCCATCATTCTCTTTTTATGAGAACAAGCCGAAAAACAAAGCAATGGACAAGATGATGAAACAAAAGGGAATAAGTCAAATGAGTCACAACATATAGTTTAACGACGAGACAATCCGATTTCGACATCTCTTGTAACTATAATGCTCTAAGTAGTGTTTGATTAAGAATTAATCAACCACCTAGGAGGTATATGGTTGAGTTTCCGTATCCTTAGTAGGAGACTATGTGTTTCCACTAATGATTTGGATAATTCTTATATGACTACTTTAAAAGTCTTAGTATGACTAAAGCTTGAAATATGATGTTTGACACCATATGTTTTAAAATGAAAGGACTTGACAAAACAAGTCACACATTTGGTATTGGATCTAAATCTAGATTTAATCCAATATTAAGGAATCACTTGAGAAGCAATTCTTTTGTGTAAGTTCGTTTTTAAATAAAATTGTGATTAGCTAGAATTGTTGAATATCTCAAAACTGTTGAGACATCATCGATAAGCTAATGGATCTTATTGATTGTCAATAATCCAACACAAGTTAGTGGGAGCTATATGCATTCAATTCAAGAAAATATAAGTGTTATGTTTTTCTTAATGTCTTGAATGAGTACTAGTTACAATAAAACAAGGGAGGATGTCATTCTTTTGAGCAAATATGTAGTGAATGAAATTATTCGATAGATTTAATGGAATACATATATTGCTCGTAATGACAAATGGTGACACTGGCCAATTTTGAAGTAAAGACTTAAAATGGACTAAATGATGTTATATGGGGTATATGAATCTCAAATGTTGAAGATTTGAGAAAGTATTTCTACATATGATATAGAAAACTGCTTTCATGACCCTTTATAAAGAATTTGTCGCTAAAATCACAAAAGGGACACAAGTATGGACTTGTTTGATTATATCCAAAAAGGTGAATAACCACTGTGGTTGTCACTTGGAGATAATGATATGTCCCGTGATCGTAACCAAGGCAACTCAATGAGTATATATATATATATATTGGTCACCTTTGAGAAAGGAATGTCGAGTGAGACTCTAGAAGCGTGGATTCACTTAGGTTATCAACCAAAGTGAAAATTACCCATTTTAACAAAATGGATCTTCATGTTGGATGAAGAACTAATCATAAGGAATGCATTGTTAGTATGGTACTACAATGGTCTCATAGTTGGAGCAATGTTTGCATATAGTATGTTCCAGATATGTGTTAAGACATATATATTAAAGTTTTGGAAACTGCTTCCAAAAAGGTGTTTCGAATAGACATTCACTTAGAACCAATGATTGAATCCTAACCATAAGGTCGTTAGTAAGGTACTACGACGTAATGGGGCGATAGCTCAAGCCATGGACTCAAGGTCTCATCAAATATTTGAACACAAAATGGAAAGAGACATCATTAAATGTTTTTGGAAACATTTAATAAGTAAATCCCTTTTTAAGTTAAAAGGATTAATGCATAACATAGTTAACCTACGTGCTCAAGCTCATCTCACTAGCATCCGGTGGAAATGCACTAGTGATTGACTTTAGTGCAAGTGGGAGATTGTTGGAAATATGCCCCGAAATAATCTTTGGAAGAAACTTTTCAGACATTGATCGTATGTATGGATAACCCTAAATACAAAGAAAAGGGCAAAGCCACTTATTAGGACAATCTCAATAGTTGATAAATGTCCAAATAGTGAATCCATGGACAATGGATTGATAGAAGAAGTAATCTAATGAAGTTAGGATCAAGCAGAGACCTCTTCTCATAACTAAGGAGGTTCAAAATGTTCCCGGTCATGGGATTGTTCTGAGGGATTACCGACAATCCATAGACCGCACGCATCGTGTCGCCTTCAAATGGAAGGATGGAGAGTCTCGCCCATTCGTAATGACACTATGACAAGTATGTAGGTGCCTACAAGGGGAATGAGTTCACCGAATACAATCGAAGGGAGTACTTGTACGGAGGTCTACTCACATGTCAAGCAAGTAACTCCATTGATTGAATATAAGTAATCCTTGACCTGAGACACATCATAGTTGTCTTGTGGTTAGGGTCCTTGATCTTTGGATTATGTCAAAGTCACCCCAATCTTGAGGGTGTCCACGGCATATTGGGGTTAGTTACTTAGCCATGGAGGCAAGTGAATGGTCAACAAGGATTCTAATCCCGTTACGAGAGGAAGAATACTCTAAGATATGATTTGGGAATCTTCGCCAAGTAGTGAGCTTAGTGATGGAAATTGTTCCTTACGACTCAATTGAATCATATAACATAGTGTAATCACATTAGGGTTTGACATTGTGCATCCATAAATTCTAATAGTGTGATCAGAGAGCATTGTATTAGGAGAAGGACTTTAAATTACATTGTAATTCCACTGAATAGGTTCTCCGAACAAAACTCTCTACATTAGCTTGGGTGCAGCCATGAAATATGTTTAGATGTCACTATGGCTTGTGTTCTTCTAGAGAGAGCTTAAATAGGTAGTCATCAAAGAAGAAAGAGAATTAAAAGTAAAAGTTTCAATTCACTAGATGATTGGATTAAAACTAATCAATTGGATTGATACCAATCACCTCACTCCGCCTTGCTAATTAGAACCTAAAATGATTGTACACCGAATACACTCTTGTGGTGGAACAACATATGAATGATGGAAATAATAATTGGATTAATTTAGTGTTATGATTAATTAGAAAGTCTAATGAAATCATAAAGGCGATGAAAGATCGTTTTGGGCTTTTACCGAAATGTTCGGGTTTATTCGGGGCCCATTGGGTCTAAACCCATTGGGCTTTTTTATTCAAGCCAAGATGACTTGAAATATTAAAAGCCCAAAGCCCAAACAACACTAAGGGGGCCGGCCTAAGAGAGAAAGAAAGAGAGGTGAGTGTTGAGTCAAAAGTTGACTCAAATTTCTCTCATCTTTATATGCAAAGTTTAATGAACTTTCATTATGGTTTTTGTGTGAGTTAGTCAACCAAAAGAAAACAAAACTCTCCCCTTTTTCTCTCTACACAAATGTCAACCAAGAGCAAAGAGATAGCTACTCATCTCTCTTCTCTTGGTCATCCATCATCCATTCCACTACTTGGGTGGGTGTGGATCTTTAGAGGTCTTCAACTTTGGAGGCTAGAGGAGAATCATTCAAATTCTTTCAAGGTGGAGGAAGCAAGGAGGGGAGGCTAGGCTCAAGGAGTTCCAAGAAGAGAAAGCTTGGAGGTGGTCAATCCTTGGTCTAAAAGCTAGATCAAGAGGTATAAAACTTCTACCTCCACTTTGTTCTTCAATTTTAGTTGATGCATCAAATACAAACCTATGCTTCTTGAAGGGGATTTGCATGACTAATGCTTTGATAATTTAGCTTCCGTTGCTTATGCATATGAATTTCGAATTGCTTATGCATGCTAGTCATTAGAAATCCCATACAAATCTCATAATTTCCCTTCAAAGTTCACCTCATTTTCCTCCAAGAAAAACCCCTTGAGTGATTATGGCCATAAAGTTCCCTTTATGCCTCATCACATGTGAGTGGCAAACTTGTAAATAAGCCAAGTTTGCCTCCACTCACTCTAGGCCGGTTTTGGCATTGTTTTTGGGTTAATTTCCATTTAGTTTTTAGTTGTCATACAACCTAAACTCAATGGGCCTTGTGGACCAAAAACCCTTTTGGGCCCCGAAACCCAAAACCAACATAAAAGCCCAAATACGAACCTTTCGTATAATTAATTAACTAATTAATTAATCATGTTCATTCTCAATTAAACAATTTAATTGCTTATCCATTCCTTCATGTCTTCACTTTCATCCTTACTCGGTGTACGATCCATTAGGTTCCAATTAGCGAGGCAGTGGGCGATTGTTACTCTTAACGATCGATTGTGAATTGAAACCACATTTCAATTCTCCCTTTAAGATTAGTGTTGGCTAATCCTTAGGGCTTCCACAAACCATGAGTGACACCTAGCAGTATGTCATGGCTACCCAAGCTAAGTAGAATTGGTTGGAGAACCTATCCAGTTACAATTACAATGCAATACGGTCCTTCTCTAATACAATACTCCTAATCACATTGTTTGAGTGATAGTTATTTTTCATGTCTACTATCCAATGTGATACTTTTCTATATGATTCAATTGAATATGATTTGAAACAAATTTCCTAAGTCATATTCATGTGCTTTGGCCAAAGACTTTCGAACCATATCTTAGAGTATTCTCCTTCCACCATGGAAGGTTAGAGATCCCTTGTTGTGCACTCATATGCCTACATGACTAGATAGCTTGACCCCAACAATGCCGTGGACACTCGCAATGGAATGCCTTTGACATGATCAAAGATCAAGGATCCAATCATTAGACATCGATGGTGCCTCAGGTCAAAGGACTACTTTGCATATTGCAACCTAGAAGTTCTTACATGACATGTATGTACGAACTCCTATTGATCGTCGTTCAGTGTACTCAATTACCTTTTGAGCACCTATGTGTTTGTCTTAGTGTCCAACACTAAATGACTTGAGACTAGTCATACTCAAGCTTGAGTTAACATAACACATACTAACCTTAGCAGATTGTCAATGCCCAATTGTCAATCCTATGGCTAGGAACGTTTTAGGAATGAACATAAGAGAGAGGTCTCGTTTATCTAACTTACTTAGATCACTTCTCTCGTAGATCAAATACATTCCTTGGATTCTTTTATTGATTAAACACATGATACAATAAATAGTGATTAACAATAAGCTTTGCCCTTTCATTAAACTAACAATAGTTTAATACAATAAGTATTCTAAAAGCTATTACATCGAATGAGTGGCACGCGCTGGCACGTGTCGCCACGCGCTGGCGCGTGTCGCCACGCGCTGGCGCGTGTCGCCACGCGCGGCACGTGTCCCCCACGCGCCCCACGCGCCTGCACGTGCCGTCCCACGCGCGGCTGACGTCAGCCACGCGCCTGCTGACGTCAGCGCCGTTAAAGTTAACGGAATATACCTTTGTTGGACGGAATATGCTGACGCCGTTAGGAATATTTCGTTGCCGTTAAGGGAATATTCCGTCGTCCCCTTCCTCGCGCCGGTCGCCGGAGCCGCCGCCGTCTGCCGCCGCTGGTTCGCCGGAATCTGGAAAATTAAATACTGATTATGTCCCAAAACTTCAAAAATTCATATCTTCTTCATTCTTTGTCCAAAATTGACGTGCCATATATCAAATTGAAGGTATTGAGGAGTAGAATATTTTTATACCTATTTGAGGCCGGAAAAGTGGCCGGAGATGGCCTGAAATTGGCCGGAAAGCTTCGGGAAACCCTAATTCTGTTCTCCTTCAAAACTGCGCCAAATTGGACGTTCTTTATATCAAATCGAACCTACTCAATCCAATAAAACCAATGGTAATGGTCTCGAGGCTTACCTTGGTCTGGTTTGCACAGAAAATGGACGGACAGTTTGCCTAAACCGTTCCGACGTCGGTTTGAACGATCGGGTTCGAGTTTGAAGAATCTGAAATCACAGCCTCGTCCAGAATGACGAGACGATCGTGATGGTATGGATTTTGGGCAACGATTCGACGGTTTTGTGATTCGTCCAAGATTAGGGTTTCGGTGAAGTTTTTGGTTTAGAGGGAAAATGGGAGAGAAAGAGAGAGAGAATGGGAAAAACGTGCAGAAAAGTGAGGGGAAGGGTTGGCTGCTGTGCAGTCAGCCCAAAAACCCTAATTCCCACACACGAGTGGAAAATTACCAAAATGCCCCTACACTTTAAAGCTTCGTAAAACGTTCGTTTTAACTCCGAATTGAGTTCCGCTTGCGTCCACGCGTCGTATCGACGAGTACATCAAGAATATGTAAAGAAATAATTTTTCACAAGTCGTCACGAAAAGTCAACAAAAGTCAACATTGACCCTAGGGGTATTTTGGTCATTTCACATAAATTTCGGGACGGGTTGTAACAATCTACCCCCCTTAAATAAAATTTCGTCCGCGAAATTACAAACAAAAGTACTAAAATAAATGCGGATAATGTGCTCTCATATGCTCCTCAGTCTCCCAAGTAGCCTCCTCTACCTCATGGTTACTCCACCGAACCTTCACCAGAGGTATCACTTTGTTCCTCAGAACCTTGTCTTTCCTGTCCAAAATCTCTACCGGTTCCTCCTCATAACTCAAACTCTCATTCAGCTGCAAAGGCTGTGGTTGGAGTACATGTGACTCGTGCGGTACATACTTCCTCAACATAGAAACATGGAAGACATCATGTACCCGAGATAACTCCACTGGCAAGGCTAACTGATACGCAACTGCGCCAACACGTGCCACAATCTCATAAGGACCAATGTATCGGGGACTCAGCTTACCCCGTTTACCGAATCTCACAACACCCTTCCAGGGCGACAATCTCAAAAACACAAAGTCACCCACTGCATACTCACGGTCCTTAGAATGTTTATCTGCAATACTCTTCTGTCTGTCCTGGGCCGCTTTCAGGTTACGCTTAATCACCTGAATCTTCTCTGTAGTGTCATCTACCAATTCTGGGCCCTCTAGTGCTCGCTCCCCTACCTCAGTCCAACATAATGGGGTTCTACACGCCTTACCATACAACGCCTCATACGGTGCCATACCGATGCTAGAGTGGAAGCTGTTATTGTAGGCGAACTCTATCAACGCCAAGTGATCATCCCAACTTCCCCCGAATTGAAGGACCGAAACTCTCAACATGTCCTCCAAGGTCTGAATCGTCCTCTCAGACTGACCATCAGTCTGTGGGTGGAAAGCTGTACTGTACAGAAGTTTTGTTCCCATAGCCTCCTGAAATGCCTTCCAGAATTTGGAAGTGAACCTTGGATCTCTATCCGATATGATGGAAACTGGTACCCCATGGAGTTTAACAATCTGATCAATGAACAACTTCGCCAATTTATTCAACTAGTAATCCTGACGAATTGGCAAGAAATGAGCTGTCTTCGTCAGTCGGTCGACGATCACCCAAATACTATCACACTTTGCTCGGGTAGGCG
The DNA here is from genome assembly GCA_018257905.1 of Gillenia trifoliata. Classification (NCBI taxonomy): domain Eukaryota; kingdom Viridiplantae; phylum Streptophyta; class Magnoliopsida; order Rosales; family Rosaceae; genus Gillenia; species Gillenia trifoliata. The sequence goes on along the minus strand of CM031080.1, from coordinate 9,451,513 downwards.
GTAACCCAAACACAAAGTCCATGGTAACATTCTCCTATTTCCAAACTGGAATAGGAAGCCTCTGCGATAACCCCGAAGGTTTCTGCCTCTCCGCCTTCACCTGCTGACAAGTGAAACACTGACTCACGTACACGGCGATATCTTTCTTCATCCCTGACCAATAGTAATAAGGTCTGATGGTGTGGTACATCTTCGTACTACCCGGATGCATAGCATATGCAGAAATGTGCGCCTCATCCAGGATTTCTCGCCTCAATCCACCATTTCCCTTGGGTATAAATAAACGACTACCCAACATCAGTAATCCATCCTCCCTGACTACATAATCCTGTCTCAAACCGCCAAGAACTTCCTCCTTTAGTTGCACACACTCCGAATCAATCCCTTGGGCCTCTCGAACTTTATCCACAAGAACAGGTCTAACCTGGAAATGAGCTAGCAGAGCTCCATGATTATCCACATTAAAGATAGCACCCGTACACCTCAACTCGCCCAACATCGGAATGTAGGTCGCCCGAATGGATGCCAACTGCCCATGGGATTTCTGACTCAAAGCGTCGGCCACTACATTCGCCTTACTAGGATGGTAATCGATGGTACAATTATAGTCACTGATCAGCTCCATCCATCTCCTCTGCCTCAAGTTCAACTCATTCTGCGTAAAAATATACTTGAGACTCTTGTGGTCGGTGAAGATACGGCAAGTCTCCCCATAAAGATAATGTCGCCAAATCTTCAAAGCAAAGACCACAGCAGCTAACTCCAGGTCATGAGTAGGATAATTCATTTCGTGCCATTTGAGTTGTCTGGATGCGTAGGCGATGACTTTCCCATGTTGCATCAACACACAACCCAAACCATGCAACGAAGCATCAGTGTAGATATCAAACTCACCACTCTCATCAGGAAGCACTAAGACTGGTGCGTGAGTAAGATGATGTTTAAGTTCCTGGAAACTCCGTTCACAGCTGTCATCCCAAACGAACTTAACATCCTTCCTAGTGAGCTTAGTAAGTGGTCCGGCTATAGACGAGAAATTCTGCACAAAACGACGGTAATAGCCTGCCAAACCCAAGAAACTTCTCACCTCAGTTACATTAGTCGGCTGTTCCCAATTCACTACCGCCTCCACCTTCTGTGGATCCACGAAAATGCCTTCAGCCGATATCACATGTCCCAAGAAGCTGATCCTATCGAGCCAAAACTGACACTTGCTGAACTTTGCATACAACTGAGCTGTCCTCAAACTCTCCAAAACCATCCTCAGGTGTTCCTCATGCTCGGTCTCACTCTGGGAGTAAATCAGAATGTCGTCGATGAACACAATCACAAACTGGTCCAGATACGGTCGGAAAACTCTGTTCATCGAATCCATAAATGCGGCTGGAGCATTAGTCAATCCGAACGGCATCACCAGAAACTCATAATGTCCATATCTCGTTCGGAAGGCAGTCTTGGGCACATCATCCTTGCGGATACGCAACTGATGATACCCAGATCGCAGATCAATCTTGGAGAAAACTCGTGCACCCTTCAGCTGATCAAACAGGTCATCAATCCGAGGCAATGGATAACGGTTCTTCACCGTCACCCGATTGAGTTGCCTGTAGTCTATGCATAAACGCATACTCCCATCCTTCTTCTTAACAAACAACACCGGAGCACCCCAAGGTGAAGTGCTGGGTTGAATAAACCCCTTATCAACTAACTCCTGAAGTTGGGTTTTCAACTCCCTCAATTCCGCTGGAGCCATACGATACGGCGCTCGGGAAATAGGATCAGTACCTGGTATCAGATCAATCGTGAACTCGATCTCTCTGTCAGGAGCTAAACCAGGTAAGTCCTCAGGAAAAACGTCGGGATATTCGTTGACCACGCGAACATCCTCGACACGGGTTGGAGAATCTTCTTTCATCACTACATGAGCCAAGTACCCTTGACAACCCTTCTGCAACAACTTCTTCGCCCTCAATGAAGAAATCAGACAGTTCTGTAAAACTCTTCTCTCGCCTTGGAAAACAACTTCTGGTCTACCAGGTGTTTGGAATGTGACCACTTTGGTACGACAATCCACAATGGCATGATACTTGGATAACCAATCCATACCCAGAATAATATCAAAGTCAACGATGTTTAAGGGAATGAGATTCGCCTCCATGAGTTCGTCGCCAACAAAAACTGGACAATCCCTAAATTCCCATTGAACGGCACTAGTCTGCCCCATAGGCTGAGCAATAACTAACTCACACTCAAGAGGTGAGGGTTGGGGATTTACTTTCTTAGCGAACATAGGAGATATAACAGAATGAGTAGCACCCGGATCAATTAGAATTCTAGCATGATAATCGAAAACTTTTAACGTACCCATGATAACTCCTGGACTCGCTCGAGCATCCAGCTGAGGCATAGTGAACACTATGCCATGCGCCTGGCCTCTACTACGGCCTCCAGTACGACCTCCTCCGTGTCCCCTCTGAAACGGACCACCGCGGTTCACATGACTAGTCTGAGTACTGCCGCTAGACACTGCACCCGAATTCTGACCCTGATTCTGCCCCACTCGTTGACCACCACCACTTTGATCAGTCCTCAGTGGGGGTCCTGAAGCTATACTCCCACTACCCTGCTGCTGTAGTAAGGGACACTCACGACGCCAATGATCAGACGCTCCACAATTATGGCAACCATTAGACTGAATCTGACAAGGACCGAAATGTCGTCGGTTACAGCGCCCACAAAAAGGTCGATCAGCTTGGACAGAACCAGCAGAATACTGTGAGTTACCCATGCGTCCTCCACCAGATCGAGAACCTGAGCTAGAACCTCCACTAGAAAAACTAGAGCTCTGACCGCTCTTCTTGAAGCCCTGCTGCTTCCTCGAACCGCCAACAGTGAATCTCCCCTGCTGACGTCCCTTGTCACCACTAGAACCAGTAACCCCAGTATGATCACCAGCCATCGACTGCTCAATGTCCAAAGCAAACTCCAGCTCCATCTGATAGGTCGTACATCGGTGAGCAGCAGTAATGATCCTGATGTCACGCCTCAGCCCCTCATGAAACTGAGTCTGTAACTCCGCTGCATTATTCTCCATCGCTGGGCAATACCTCATAAGCTCACGGAACTGTGTCCCATACTCAGATACGGTCATAGTGCCCTGTTTCAGATCCAAGAATTCCCTCCTCTTCCTGACTCGATAGTCAGGAGTGAAAAATCGCATACGGAACCTCTGTTTGAACTGTTCCCAAGTAACATTAGTGCCCTGAGGAAAAGTACTCTCCTCGGTGTCCCACCAACTACTGGCACTCCCAGTGAGGAAAAAGGCAGCTGTAGTAACTCGCTGATCATCCGGACAATTCATGCTCCGGAACGTCTTCTCCACTTTCTCGAGCCATAGCTCGGCAGTCTCTCCAGTAGCAACACCCTCAAGCTCCCAAACACCTAACCCACGAGCAATCTCAGGGAAAGTACGGCCTCTGCCGCCCTGAACTGCGTTAGCAATGACTTGCCCCAGCTGGGCTAAGTCGGTCAAATCTGGCTGACGTCGAGGTGGCATAGCTCTGCGGAAAGGAAACACTGAGATACTCAGTACAAGAATGACGTACACCAAGTGTTTGTCATAAGAATTCTCTGAACCTATGCTTTGATACCAAACTGACACACCCCACCCTCGATACCCACGTGGATACCGAGTGCGAGGGTGCTGGCCGACACTCGTAAGTGACGAAGCCATTAAATGCATGACAACACTTGTGAAAACGAAATTAAATTATATTAAAGTTGCAAAATCCAATGTCAATATGCATATGGTTCAGAGCGTACTAAATTTGAAACAGCGGAATCAAATAATAAACTGAGTTCCTAGAATCTCTATCCATAACAGGGATGGATAGTATTATAGAAACTGGAAGAAAGAAGAATCCCTACATGGTCGGGATGAAAGATCAGAGCTGCCACGTAGAAGTCTCGACCTCGCCAGATGCTATCTCACTATGTCCTGAAGGGGGCGCAAAAACAAAAGTGTGAGTGGACAAAAATAAAGTTTTCGCAAACCTTTCTTATTTCAACATACTAACCCCCTGTTTGAAAACCAGTAGTTGTAGAAATATACTATCATAGTATAGTCGAAAAATACTTTAAAAGTATACAGAAACATATTCAAAGGTATGATATCCATAATTCACAAATCATAATTTCCAGCAATATAATACGGGAAAATCAACACAGGGTATATGCGCGATCACCCATGTACGGGTTGGGGAACAGCCTCTCAATCACCGTACAAGCACTTTACGTTATCCATTAATTTGTACTCCTAGTACCACACACATGTAAGCACTTGCGCCGCAGCGCGTCACACCCAAGTCCTTACGTAGTGGGGCCTTTTCCCCATAAACAATAATAAACGTAAGACAAGCTTGCACTAAGGTATTTACCGGACAATACCCCTGGAGTACAGTGCGTGTGACCCAAACATGTGAGACTTGTCCTATGGCCATGAGAACGGTACTACAACGTAGTGAAAGCATACCTAGTGTGTTTGAAAACATACATACATACTCATGTGTATAGATATAGGAGCCAAAATCCCATTCATAATTCCCAAATATCAAGTATTGCATAAATAAATATTTCCCTCAAAACCATATATTAAAATATCATTTAATATTTATGCAAAAGCAATATCAAAGTATAACCCATTTCATAACATATTATCATACTTGATAAATAATCCCAGATCACCAAATCAAACCATTTTCCAATATATATACCCTAAATTAAACAATTATGGTCGCACAAATAATAATCAATAAGTATATATATTTATAAATATATATATATAAGTAGACATGCTTTAAAAGCCATTTTAAAACCATATATAATCATAAACATAATCATTCATAATCATAGAAACCATTTTATAAAGTAAATGTCCACTCACAGGTGATCGGGAGTGAAATCTCCCTCAGTGTTGCCCTCCTCGGTGTGCGGGATCGAAGAATTACCTATTTAATGTTAGGGAACAAATTAGAACTTCCCTAAAATAAATTAAAAATAGGCCCTAAAAAGAATCCCCCAAAAATATTAATATTTTAGCGAAAACGGGCTCGAAAAATGATTTCTGGGCCCCGAAAACCCTACCGCCGCCGTCCACCGCCGCCGGCGCCGCCGTGCGCCGCCACGCGCCGGGAAACGGTCGAACGCGCCGCCACGCGCCGGGAAGTGGCTTCACGCGCCGGCCACGCACTTGCACGCGCCGGCACGCGCTGGCACGTGTCGCCACGCGCTGGCACGTGTCGCCACGCGCTGGCACGTGTCGCCACGCGCTGGCGCGTGTGTCCACGCGCTGGCATGTGTCACCCACGCGCCCCACGCGCGGCTGACGTCAGCCACGCGCCTGCTGACGTCAGCGCCGTTAAAGTTAACGGAATATACCTTTTCTGGACGGAATATTCCGACGCCGTTAGATATATTTCGTTGCCGTTAAGGGAATATTCCGTCGTCCCCTTCCTCGCGCCGGTCGCCGGAGCCGCCGCCGGCGCCGCCGTCCGCCGGCGCCTGGTTCGCCGGAATCTGGAAAATAATGCCGATTATGTCCCAAAACTTCAAAAATTCATATCTTCTTCGTTCTTTGGCCAAATTGAACGTGCCATATATCAAAATGAAGGTATTGAGGAGTAGAATATTTTTATACCTATTTGAGGCCGGAAAAATGGCCGGAGATGGCCTGAAATTGGCCGGAAAGCTTCGGGAAACCCTAATTCCGTTCTCCTTCAATACTGCACCAAATGGGACGTTCTTTATATCAATTTGAACCTACTCAATCCAATAAAACCAATGGTAATGGTCTCGACGCTTACCTTGGTCTGGTTTGCACAGAAAATGGACAGACAGTTTGCCTAAACCGTTCCGACGTCGGTTTGAACGATCGGGTTCGAGTTTGAAGAATCTGAAATCACAGCCTCGTCCAGAATGACGAGACGATCGTGATGGTATGGATTTTGGGCGACGGTTTGGTGGTTTTGTGATTCGTCCAAAGGTTAGGGTTTCGGTACGTTTTTGGCTTTGAGAGAAAATGGGAGAGAAAGAGAGGGAGAGAAAGAGTGAGACGTGCAGAATGATGGGGTGGGTTGGCTGCTGTGCAGCCAGCCAAAAACCCTAATTCCCACACACGGAGTGGAAAATTACCAAAATGCCCCTACACTTTAAAGCTTCGTAAAACGTTCGTTTGAACTCCGAATTGAGTTCCGCTTGCGCCCACGCGTTCGTGTCGACGAGTACATCAAGAATATGTAAAGAAATAAATTTTTACAAGTTGTCACGAAAAGTCAACAAAAGTCAACATTGACCCTAGGGGTATTTTGGTCATTTCACATAAATTTTGGGACGGGTTGTAACATGATCTACCCCATTTCAGATAGCCGTTGGGTCTCACCAATTCAAGTCATTCCAAAGAAGTCGGGCGTCACTGTGGTGAAGAATGCAGAAAACGAATTTATTGTTGGAAATGTGCCCTAAAACCAATCATATGATGATACTTTACGGACATTTCACATGTTAAACTAATTTGGTTTAATATAAAGGGCATAGATTATTGTTTAAAGTAGTCTCATATAAATGTTATATGCTTAAACAATAAGTCCAAGGAATATGTGCTTAGTAGAATGTAATGTAAACAAGTTAGGTTCATGAGACCATTCTCAATCATAGACATATCCTAAACGTTCCTGATGAATAGGATTGCCAATTGGGCATTGAGAGTCCGTTAAGATCAGTACATGTTATATCTTCTCTCAGGGAGAGTGACTAGTCTCGAGTCATTGGTGTAACTGACACCAGGATAACCATGTAGGTGCTCAATATGGAATGAGTTCACTGAACGCGATCAACGATGAGTTTTCATGATCATGTCACATGAGAACTCATAGTTGGGATAATGCAAATTAGTCCTTTGACCTGAGGCATCACAGTTGTCTTGTGGTGAGGTCCTTAATCTTTGATTATGTCAAAGGCACCCCATCCGAGGGTGTCCACGACATCGTTGGGGTTAAGCTACTTAGCCATGGACGCAAGTGAATGCGCAACAAGGGATCTCTAACCTTCAAACGGTTTGAGGGAGAATACTCTATGATATGATTAAGAATCTCTAGCCAGAGTATGAATAAGATTTAGGAAGTCGTTCCAAATCATATTCAAGGTAATCATATAAGCAAAGGAATCACATTGGATAGTAGACATGAATAAACTATCAAACCAAACAATGTGGTCGAGAGTATTGTTTTAGAGAAGGACCGTATTGCATTGCAATCCTAACTGAATAGGTTTCTTACGAACGGGTCAGCAAGCAACCTAGGAAGGTATGGCTTAGATAATGACTTTGGGAATTGCACTTACTAGGTGACAATGACACAAAGGAGGACAAAGACTACCTTTGAAGCGATGTCGACATTGATTCAAAGAGATGGCAAGAGGCCATGAAATCAAGAGATGGATTCCATGTATCAAAATCAATTACGGACTCTAGTAGACCCTCCGAGGAAGGTATAGTACCTATTGAAATAAATGGGTCTTCAAGAGAGGAAGATAGCGGCCCGATGGGGAGCATTGGAGACATAAGGCTAGATTAGTAGCCCAAAGGTTATAAACGAAGAAAGGATTATTTATGAAGAAACATATCTCCACAGCCAGCCATGATTATCCCATTCGGATTTTGCTTGCTATAGGTAGGTACCATGATTATGAGATATGGCAAATGGACGTGAAAGCGGCCTTTACGAATGGCTACCTAGAGGAAGAGCTCTATGTGACTCAACTTTGAAGGTTTCATGTCGAGTCACGAAAGAAGACTAAGGTATGCAGCTTCAAGGAAGTCCATTTATGGACAAGCAAGCCTCATTTAGATATCGTTTGACCTTTGAAATCAAAGCGTTGGTTTTCCTACTCAAGCGAAGGCGACAATTGTGTTTATCAAAGAGTCGTTGGGGGAACGATTGTATTCCTAGTGTTATATGTAGATGACATATTACTTTCGGGGAATGACACTACGGTACTATTACGTAAAAGTGTGGTTGTCCAAAGCCTTCCACATGAAAGATTTGGGAGATGCATCTTATGTACTTGGGGATAAAGCTCTATCGTGATAGATCCGAGGAAAATTAATTGGATTATCAATCTATGTACATTGATAAGGTGCTAAGTAGGTTCGAGATGGAACAATCTAAGAAAGAGTTTCTTCTGTAAGACATGGAATTCATCTTTCTAAGTCCATAGGACCTAAGACTCTGAAGAAGTGCGGCAAATGAGTTCTATTCCTTATGTACCTTATAGGAAGTCTCATGTATGCCATGATATGCCTGAGCTGATGTGCATATCTTGTGAGCATTACTAGTGGAGTATCAATCTAACCCAGATCGAACAACTGGGCGGCTGTCAAGACAGTCCTTAAGTACTTAAGAAGAACTAAGGACATGTTCCTCGTTTATGGAGGAGCAACGAGTTGCGCAGTGGAAGCCTATCTGATGTGATTTTCAATCAGCGTGGAGTATTAAATTCCAACTCCGGATATGTATTCACTCTGTGAAGGGAAATTTTAAATGAAGCAAGTTCATTTTAAGCAACATCATTAGCATGCAATTAACAATTAATTGGCGGATCATGCTTGTATGCACTTAAATCAAAAAAAACTACCCCAAGAAATTCTAAGCCTAAAGTAAGATTATGGTGAACCATTAACAAAACTCAAGCACAATTTGAGTTGTGAAATCATATGCCTTTGTAGGTCCTCTTTGCCTAAGCAAAGGCTAATCACCCATGGAGAGGGCCTTCATTCAAGCTTCTTTGCTCAAGAACATTTTAGAAGGATGATCAGGTGGTTTCTCCAAGTTCCCAAAGGAGAGAACCTCCTAAGTCTCTTCACCAGGAGGTGCTTGATGAGAAGATGAGTGTCTAGAGAAATGAATTGCTAGCTAAATTCCTCTGGGAGCTAACCTCTTTGAGAGAAGAAGGTAATTTTCATGCTCAACCATTCTCCCAAAGAAAACCCTTTATATTGAAAAATGTTATAAACTTTCTTTGCATAGCATTTCACAATGTAGTGGCAAACTTGCAATTAATGCAAGTTTGCTATACACTCCCTTATAACTTGACCATGTTGGTTCATTGGGCCCTTTGGGCCTAATGTATCATTAGTCATTAAGTTGTCATACAACTTAAGTCAATGAGCTTGACATTCGAAGCCCATTGGGCCTTCAGCAGCCCAAAACCAACCCAGGTCTTTATGAACTTATTCGTTTGATTAATTAACATATTAACTAATCCTTGCCATAAATAATTAAACCATTTAATTATTCTTACTCATCTCCATTCTTTGCATCAAACTCTACCTTCGGTGTGCGATCCATTAGAGTTCCTTTTAGCCGGCGGTGGAGGGGATTAAAACTCTTTCAAATCATTTAAGAATTGAAACATGCTCAAAATTTTATAGTGATTATGCAACATAGGGCATCCACAAACCATAGTGGCACCTAGCGGTATGTCCTTGGCTACCCAGTATCCCGAGGAAGAGGTGGGCCTGTTCGATTGGGATTACTGATACAGTACGGTCCTTCTCCCTGTCTGATACTCGACACATTGTTGGTTTTGATAGTTTTATTCATGTCAACTATCAATGTGATTCCATTATATATGATTACATTGAATATGATTTGGGCGTCTTCCAAGCCCTTTATTCATACTGCAGCGAGAGATTCTTAATCATATCTTAAGAGTATTCTCCCTCAAAGCACGGTTTGAAGGTTAGAGATCCCTTGTTGCGCATTCACTCGTCTCATGGCTAAGTAGCTTAACTTATTATCGTGGACACCCTCGGATAAATTTTTAACGACACCATCAAGAATTAAGGACCTCACCTGAAGATATTGTGATGCCTCCCGAGGTCAAAGGACTAATTTGCATTATCCCAACTATGAGTTCTCATGTGACATGATCATGAAAGCATTCCAAGTCGTTGATCAGCGTTCGATGAACTCATTCCTATTGAGCACCTACATGCTTATCTTGATGTCACTTACACCAATGACTGAGACTAGCCACTCTCCTGAGAGAAGATATATATCACCAGTCTTGAATTTGTATAATGCTGACAATCATGATCGGGGAGCGTTTAGAGATATGTCAATTAATGAGAATGGTCTCATGAACCTAACTGTTTAGATTACATTCTCATAAGCACATATTCATAGACTTATTGTTTAAGCATATAACATTTATATGAGACTACTTTAAACAATAATCATTGCCCTTTATATATTAAACCAATTAGCTTAACATGTGAAATGTCATCCAAGCATCATCATATGATTGGTTTTAGGGCACATTTCAACAATCTCCCACTTGCACTAGAGCCAATAAGCTTGGTCATCGGTGATGATGCCTCTTGAATTCATTTCATAAATGCATTTGATGTAGGCCTAGGTGGTGGATATCTGTATGTTATCCACGGAAAGCCAAACTTGAGTTAACGACTTCACCATTATACATGATTCTCAAATCATGTGGTTTCAGTCTCTCATTGGGTTGGATCTTGATGGACCTTGGTTTCCATGGCAGAAGCTGTAGCCGTGCATTGTCTAAGTATGACACATAAGAGGCCTTCTGGTTGGGCAAGATAGAAAGTTCTTTTACATCCAAACATTAGCGTTACCAAAACTTCTCTCTTGTTTATATATTTTGCATGTCAAGTGAAACACACTAAAGTCATTACTTTTAATGTTTCACTAAATATCTCTTTAGTCACTACATAATAAGGAATCTTCAATAATCAGGGATGAATTATAATCTAATATATATGCTTCCATTAGTACTCTAACTTTTCACTCATTCTTGAGAATCCATCCTGTGTTTCTCAAATGGCAAGGATTCCTTGACAGTGCCATAGTTGTTCTAGGCTTGCATTGATATTGTCTTGTACCGTTCTGGTACAACTCATATAACGATTTTCACCACAATATGAAATACATAAATCACCTTTATTGTATGCATAAAGGATTCTATTCTGTATTGTTGTTGGGAGTCAAAAGGGTATGTTCCTTTGAGGAAGAATAAATCTCTAGTTTTACTAGAGTTGTCCTTCCGTTTGAAGCTTATCATCCATACTTAGAAACTTCCTAGCATCTTTCGTCTGTATTAGGGATTGATATAATCCAATTATATCTGAAATCTATCATTATAGATTTCCATCCCATTATAGACTATGTCTCCCATACATTTGTTTAAAAGTCATAACTTTAATGAAGAAGAATTTCTTTCCTTCCAAAATTAATATATATATCATATATATGTTTAATTTAGAAATATGATTGCTCCCCACTAATCTTTTGCCTTAAACCTAGTAGACAAAAGATTCATTTATCCTTATGAGAAATCAAGCGATTTTGATCTTTATCTCGTAAAATGTACATAAACTCTATTAGCTTGCTTTAGATTCATGATGGATGAATCCTACAACTTACATATCATGTGATTTCTAGTTTTAGACATATATTCTCAAGGACCATCTTGATAATGGTTTCGGAAACCCATATTATATAAAACATTAAATCATCGTTAGTTATTTAACAATCTTAATTAATAGAAACCAAGACTACATCAAGATGGTTTCTTCCAAGTCAACCAATCTCTTTGATTGTAGTCACATAAGTACCATTTAGCTATGCAGTTTCATTATTTCGCGTCAAATGGTATTGTACATTATGAGTATGTATCGTACACACTCCAATGTAATCATAAGGATTTTCATTCTTAATTCTTTCGAATTAAGAGTGTAACTATTAGCATAGTCATAAAGTTCAAACCATTCAAGCCAGTCGAGTTTACAAATCCTTCTTGACTACTTTAGAGCTATTAGTGTTGGAACTAAGTTGTTATATTTGTTGATTATCATCTTGTACATAAGAACTATTCTTTGAATTCTATTTTCTCGTTCACTTGCCTATCTTAGGCAAATCCTAGTGTAGGATTTCAATGAACTACCCAACAAACAACATTTGTTGGTTGGTTAATCAAAATTGATATCCAAAGACTAATCTTAGGATATCTACAGAATTCATTTCTCAACCAATATTGCTTATTAGCATACAACCCCAAATCTTAACCACATAAGACTTGTCTTTCTTTAGACTACGTCCTGAAGTCAAGAAAACTTTGGAAATATTCACAATTGACAATCGTATTGTGCAGTATATATATATATCTTATATATATGGGTATTTTGATAATATCCAACGAACCAAATCTTATTCGATTCGTTCTTCTCCTAATGGAAAACTGTATCTTATGATGCCTAATTTTCCTTGATATCTTTCGAGAAACTCTTCCTAAAGTGTTATATTTCCTTAGATCAAATTTAAGGAGGTAAATACTTTAGACATCTTACTCATCAACTTACATTCTTGAATTCTTTGGAAACCTTTTACAAAGTATTCGGACTTGTGTTTATTCAAAATACGATAGTCCAGCAGGAAGCGTCTTAGTGAATGTCATGACATGAGTAGTATTATGTTGTGAATTAATACTAACATCTAAGTGAATTAACCTCAACAACTTTGTGATTCTTTGTTGTGTAAGAATAAAAGGTCGAACATTCGCCTCTATACAATTTTAACAAGAAGGTATTGGATCGGGGATCTAACGATCCAAAGCATCCATCTATGACCAACTCGTAATTTATGCTTTTAGAAGTGTCACAATTGATTAGGATTAGTCACTGCTTTATAGCCTTTTTGGGTTTTTAAGCATCGTTATCTTCTATGATTAACACTACCATCATCTCTACTATAGAAGTAATCTATTAGATTACAATAATCCAATTACTTTGGTAGTTCATATGAGGGAAGTAAGTACTATACGCTTTGTGAAGATCTGTTGATTCACGTTAGAATGTAGGTACTTTATCTTCTCTCATTAATCTATACTTCTTATTTGCCACACTTTTACAACGATTGTAAACATAGTCACAAATACAAATCAAGCATTCAAGTAGAGGGAACCAAGTTGTCTTGAATTATTCATGACATTTACAACACCTTCGAAGAATATGTTCTTGACCCTTACAAGTCATTACTTACCAAATACACTCAATGTCATCCTTTCATAAAGAAAGTTTTGTTCCTTGGAGTTAATATTGCCTTCTTTATATGACTATCCCATTGACTACAATAGTCATGGTCCCTAAACTCCCACTATCTCTTGGAAACTTATTTTCAATTGTATTATACATCAGCGATTTTGGAGAAATTAATGATTTATTGTTTACTATATAGTTTACAATAAACTTAATGTGAACAATTTGGATAGGGACTCAAGGTGAAATCCTTGCCTTGTTCCGTCTCGTAATTGGTTTTAACACTTTAACATTCAATGATTCAAAATCATAAGTCCATCTTTATGGACTATTTTTGTCAAACAACCATTATGTTCCCGACATAGTCCAACTATCTAACATGTTCTTCCAATGATACGTTATCAAAAGGAAGATTGTAGGAATAAGAACTACTTAGGTACATATACAATCCATTAGAACAATCTGTGAAGTTATGGTACCAATCAGGAAACTAAGGCCTTGGCTTTTGTTTGTCAGAAGTTATGGATAAGCGTTTGCAAATATATCGGTAAATGAATACATAACGAATATAAATTGATTGATTTTAAGCCATTTGATCCGAGGTCTTTGAATCAAATAGCATCACCCACTATTTTAGCAAATTCCATATCCTCCCATCGGAATTGAGAGTTTTGGAGAAACTCTTGGTAAATTTATGGGAAGGCTCACTATTATGACCCACCGCACAATGATATGATCTTGGCTAGCAACAATAATAATGAGAGAGTACTTACTCATTTACATCTAATGTAAGTACCCAGCATCTTATTTGGCCTCCTAGAGAATGATTGCCTCCATGATGATATGACAATGGCATCGTGCACTTGGTTAAGTCATTCCCATAATGCTGGTTCGTGTAGGGTTTCAAGAATAGCCTCACAATGATATGATATTGGCCATGCTGCGGGTGCCTACCTTTAACATCATGTATGTTTAAATGGACTCCTCCTTTAAACAGCACATGCTTAGAACTCCCCCATGATAGGGTGAAGCCGTGCATGGGTTACAAACGCTCGGAGTCCACCATGGTGGAAGGCCCTACGAAAAGAGTGTTCAAAAGCACTCCCACGCTTATCAACTTAATATTTTAGTTGAGGGGGTTTTTAGGTCTCTATCACATATAATTATCATTTTAATCAAATTAAAACAATTTGGTCCTATTGCAACTATCGGTCCATTTGATTGATTTAGTAGTATATGATACTCCCACTAAGCTTTAAAAACGGTTTTAAAGCAAGAGTATATGGTACTACTAACATAAAGGTTTGCATTCGTTTAAGGACTATATAGTTGCCTTGGGGCCCTTAGGATGACTATGAACCTTTGAGTTTGATCCCAGCTTGAGCCTAGTGTTGGATCACGGACAGGGCAGTGATTGTTTTGGTTATACGTTTAATCTCGTGCGTGTGTTGTCTTATTAGGCGTTGGATTTAACTACTCCAATTTCATGCATATCAAATAAAACAGAAAGTACAATTAAATTAAAGAGCTTATGCTCTTTTACAACATTGATCAAATCAAATTACAGCAAATCTAATCTACACATTCCATGGTTCAAACAATTTTGAAAGCAAACCTTTCACATAGCTCAATTATAAATGAAGCTTAGGTTCATAATCATCTTTAATTAGTCTTTTAATATTCATTAAACAAGATGCAACATTTTCATTTGGTTTTTGTATCCATAAGAATTGATTCAAATGAGCTAAATGAAATGAAAATCTAATTCTCATTAAAAAGAGGGAACAAAACAATTTTGTTCTCTTCCAATTTGAGCCAAAATGCAACTAACATAGCTATTGGGCCATATTGCAAAAACATAAACTTTTGAGGTCACTTTGTAAAAACATATAAGTCAATACTTTATGTTATTACAACTAGAACAAAAATTTCCATCATTTACAAAAATTCATTGAACAAACAATTTGCCTTTAGTGATTTTAGGCTAAGCGATAAACGTAAACTTTTAGGTCAAGTTAAATCGCAAAAATCATCAAAACTTTATGTAATTGCATAAAGTCTAAAATATCAGTATAAGGGGATGGCGGCTGTTTTGAAAGAGTGAGGGAATGGGAGAAATTAGTGAATGAATGGCTTGAATAGTAAGATTGGTATGGGTGGAAAATTGATTGAGTATGGTGTGAAGAATTTTCAAACACAAAACAAAAAAAAAAAAACAACCCATCACCAATCAAACACAAACCAAAACTTTTGAAAAACAACAAACATTTTTGAATCAAACACCAAACCTTTTTGTTCTTCAGAACACAGCAAGAACAATGAAGAACATCCATGAAAATCCATAAGAACTCCATGAACATTTTCGTCAAAACACTCCCAAAATTGTCAAACATTAGGGAAATGCCATATTACCATAATAGGGTACTTAGGGTTCAATTGTCACGTAAAACCATTTTAACAAGTCAAACAAAGACGAAATCCAGCCTTTGGATTGGCCGAATTTCCAAAATTCATGACACCAAATTTTAGTTCAAAATTCATGCTCATATGAACTACATCTTTAGCATTTGAGATGGCAAATTTTTCCAACAAAATTTACATTCAAACAAGCAAGAATAAATCTTGTAACAATTGCAACATTTAAATCACAAACTATAAAAACACAAAACACAAAGAATCACCAATCTACTAGACCTAGGCCTCACGATACCACTTGAAGGAAATTTTCGTAAACCAAGTTCATTTTAAGCAACATCATTAGCATACAATTAACAATTAATTGGCGGATCATGCTTGTATGCACTTAAATCAAAAACTTTACCCAAGAAATTCTAAAGCCTAGTAGATTATAGTGAACCATTAACAAAACTCAAGCACAATTTGAGTTGTGAAATCCATATATACCTGTAGATTCCTCTTTGCCTAAGCAAAGGCTAATCACCCATGGAGAGGCCTTCATTCCAAGCTTCTTTGCTCCAAGAACATTTTCGAAGGATGATCAAAGGTGGTTTCTCCAAGTTCCCAAAGGAGAGGGAACCTCCTAAGAAGTCTCTTCACCAAGAGTCTTGATGAGAAGATATGAGTGTCTAGAGAAATAGATTGCTATAAATTCCTCCTGGGGAGCTGGCCTCTTTTTGAGAGAAGAGAGCATTTTCATGCTCAACCATTCTCCCAAAAACCCTTTATATTGAAAAATGTTATAAACTTTCTTTATAGCATTTCACAATGTAGTGGCAAACTTGCAATTAATGCAAGTTTGCTATACCTCCCTTATAATGACCATGTTGGTTCATTGGGCCCTTTGGGCCTAATGTATCGTGTCATTAAGTTGTCATACAACTTAGAGGATCAATAGAGCTTGACATTCGAAGCCCATTGGGCCTTGTGGCCCAAAACCAGCAAGGTCTTTATGAACTTATTCGTTTGATTAATTAACATATTAACTAATCCTTGCCATAAATAATTAAACCATTTAGTGTCTTATATCTCCATTCTTTGCATCAAACTCTACCTTACGGTGTGCGATCCATTAGGTTCCTTTTAGCGGCGGTGGAAGTTAGAACTCTTTTCAAATCATTTCCGAATTGAAACATGCTTTCAATTCTTCCCTTAAGTGATTATACACTTATAGGGCATCCACAAACCATGGTACCTAGCGGTATGTCATGGCTGCAAGCTAATCAGAAGAGGTGGAGAAACCTATTGATTAGGATTGCAATGCAATACGGTCCTTCTCTAATACAATACTCACAAACCACATTGTTTGGTTTGATAGTTTATTCATGTCAACTATCCAATGTGATTCCATTATATATGATTACATTGAATATGATTTGGAGCGTCTTCCAAACCTTATTCATATACGGCAGAGATTCTTAATCTGTATCTTAGAGTATTCTCCCCTCGAAGCGGTTTGAAGGTTAGAGATCCCTTGTTGCGCCATTCACTCGTCTCCATGGCTAAGTAGCTTAACCCCAGCTATCGCGTGGACACCCTCGGATGGGGTGCCTTTGACATAATCAAAGATTAAGGACCTCACCACCAAGACAAGCTTGTGATGCCTGAGTCAGACTCAGTGCATTATCCCAGCTATGAGTTCTCATGTGACATGATCATGAAAACTCATCGTTGATCGCGTTCCAGTGAACTCATTCCTATTGAGCACCTACATGCTTATCTTGATGTCACTTACGCAATGACTCGAGACTAGCCACTCTCCACGAGAAGATATAACATGTCGCGATCTTAGCAATTGTTAATGCCCAATTGACAATCCTATGATCGAGCGTTTAGAGATATGTCAATTAATGAGAATGGTCTCATAGACCTAACTTGTTTAGATTACATTCTCATAAGCACATATTCCTTGGACTTATTGTTTAAGCATATAACATTTATATGAGACTACTTTAAACAATAATCATTGCCCTATATATTAAACCAATTAGCTACTTAACATGTGGAAATGTCAGTAAAGCATCATCATATGATTGTGGTTTTAGAAGGCACATTTCAACAACTACGAATAGTGGTCTTTGCCGGTTGGAAAAGCAAGAAACAAGATGTAATTGCTGATTCTGACGAGAAGTTTGAATATATCGGCTGGTAGGCCAGAAGCAAAGAAGCGTTACGGATCTGCAGTTCATCCTTTGAACTTGGAGTGGTTCCAACCATTACATCACGGTAACTTTGTCGCGTGATAATAGTGGGCGATAGCTCAAGCCAAGGAACCCAGGGCACATCAAAAGAACAAGCATTTTGACCAGGCGGCTTTAATATCATTAGAAGATATCTTCTTGGGAAAGTAAACATCCTCAAAGATAGCCTCGATTGATAACATAAGCGAGATCAGCTGAAGCCAATGTCTCAAAACCAACTTGGCCAGCCATATGGAAAAGATGGGTATTAGATGTTGAAATATGCCTGAAAGTCAATCTTTGGAAAAGAAACTTTTTCGGGACATTTCTACTTTGTATATATGGATAACCTAAATACGGTAAAAGGCAAAGTCACTTATTAGGACAATCTCAATAGTTGATGTAATATCTGAATAGTGAATCCATAGATGATAGTTGATGGAAGAAGTAATCTAATGATGTTAGACTCGAGACCTTCTTCTCATAACCATTATGTTCAAAATGTTCACGGTCATGGGATTGCCGGAGGGATGCGGCAATCCGGAGACACGATACGTACTATATTCGACTACATTGGAAGGATGGAAAGTCTCGGCCATTCGGTAGTGACACTATGACATGAAGTATGTAGGTGCTCATTGAGAATGAGTTCAGATCTGTCGAAGGAGCACTTGCATGGAGAGTCTACTCACATGTCAAGCAAGTAACTCCATTGATTGGAATATGTAAGTAATCCTTTGACACGAGACATCATAGTTGTCTTGTGGTTGAATGTAATGCTTTGATTATGTCAAGTCACCCCAATATGGAGGTGTCACGGCATAGTTGGGGTTAAGCTGCACTTAGTCATGGAGGCAAGTGAATGGTCAGCAAGGGATCTCTAATCCTCTCGTTATGAGAGGAAGAAATACTCTAAGATATGATTCGGGAATCTTGGCCGAAGTAATGAGCGTAGTGATGGAAATTGTTCCTTTACGACTCAAATGAATCATATAACATGATATAATCACATTAGGGGTTTGACATTATGTATCCATTACTAGTAGTGTGATTGAGAGTATTTAATGTTAGAGAAGGATCAAATTACATTGTAATTCCATTGAATAGGTTCTCCGAACAAGCTTCTTAATTAAGCAGGTATGCATGATATATGTGTAGTGTGTCACTCATGGTTTGTGGGATCTTGTTGATGATTAATTAGTAATCATCCCAATGAAGATAAAGAATTAAATAAGTTTTAATTCACTAGATGATTGGATAAAACAAATCAATTGGATTGATACCAATCACCTCATTGCTAATTAGAACCTAAACCGATTGTACACCAACACTTCGAGTGGTGGATCAACACGTGGATGATGGAAAATAATCCCTTTGGATTAATTGAGTGTTATGATTAATTAGAAAGTCTAAGAAAATCATAAAAGCGATAAGATACTAGGCTTAATGAAATAAGTTCGGAACAATCCGGGGCCCATTAGGCCCTAACCTCTTTGGCCTTTTATTCAAGCATAAGATGACTTGAAATTGTAAAAGCCAAAAGCCCAAATAACACCCTATGCTTGGCCATGAGAGAGAGAGAGTTGGAGTGGTGTTGACTCAATTCTTTTATATATGTGGAAAGTTTATTGAAACTTATACAGTGATAAATCACCTCACTTCCACCACATAACTTGTATGGCTTTAGTAAGTTAGTGAGTCAACCAAAAGAAAAGAAATATCTCCCTTTCTTCCTCATATACAGCCGGCCATACCCAAGGAGAGAGCTACACTTCTCTTCTCTTGGTGATCCATCATCCATTCCATCACTTGGTGGGTGTGGATCCTTAGAATCTTCAATTTTGGGGACTAGGAGAACCTAGAGGGTTCCATTTGGTCAAGGTGGAGCAAGCAAGGAGGGGCTAGGCTCAAGGAGTTCCAAGAAGAGAAAGCTTGGAAGTGGTCCATCCTTGGTCTAAAAGCTAGATCAAGAGGTATAAAATTCTACCTCCCTTTGTTCTTCAATTTTGTAGATATCAAATACAAACCTATGCTTCTTGAAGGGGATTTCAACTAATGCTTTGATAATTTAGCTTCCGTTGCTTATGCATATGAATTTTGAATTGTATATGCATGCTAGTCATTTGAAATCC
The DNA here is from genome assembly GCA_018257905.1 of Gillenia trifoliata. NCBI lineage: Eukaryota > Viridiplantae > Streptophyta > Magnoliopsida > Rosales > Rosaceae > Gillenia > Gillenia trifoliata. The sequence goes on along the minus strand of CM031080.1, from coordinate 9,431,624 downwards.
CATACAAATCTCATAATTACCCTTCAAGTGGTATCAAGAGCCAAAGGTTTATATTTGTTGTGTCCTTTTGGATTTTATATATATGGGTAATAATTTTATGTTTGACATAATATTTCTTCATTCAAAGTATGTTTATCTTTTGTTTTTCAATTGTTGAGAAATATGTTTCAAGAGTTGAAAAAGATATGCATGCAAAAGTGTTTTGGATGCATGAATGAAGAGTGAGTTTTTGAACAAAAATTGGGGTTTTTGACTACATGGGAGGGCACGGTTTTGGGGGAGTTTTTGGGCTAGTGTTTGTGTTTTATTTTGATATACACTCACACACTTTTAAGCTAGAAAGTCTTGCCCTTGTCACTTTTGTTTTTTGTTTTGAAAAACCACCAAGAAAGTGCAAATCTTGAAATTGTTTCATGGTTTTTGTTCTTGGTGTTCATTTCATTTTTCTTACTTTAATTTCTGTTTTGGGTATGTATTTTATCTATCAAAATTGTTTGTAGATTTAAAATATCCTAGTTTTGACTAGGAACCCATCCCTCACCCATACCCAAACCTTACTTCAAAGTCAACAAGGACATTTGGTGACAAGGAAAAGCATGGGCTCTTACATGTTTTTGAAATTAAGGGAAAAGTTGGACTTTCTCCCTCTCTCCCTTACCACAGCCGGCCTAACCCCATGATGAGTCCCTTTTGGGCTCTTTTGCAATTTTAAAAAGTTGTATTTACTTTCTAGTATTTGCGGTTTGACCCATAATTTTTAAATATTTGCAATTTAGCCCCACCTCTCTTGAGGACAAAATATATTGATATTTTATTTTTGTTTATAGATTAAACTCATCATACAATTATGCCCATATGTACTAAATCTAATTGATAATTGTTGCATTTCAATTAATTATTTAATGTGATTAAATAGTTAGTAGAATGGTTGACTATGGACATACGCCTTAAACGATAATTGAGCTACAAGTAAGGCCGACAAATTCAAATTGTTTGAACCATGGGAATGTGTTTTAATTGCTATTTCAATTGGACCACAACACGTTAGACGTTAATCTTTCTCTCCCTCTTAGTATATGTAATTTGTAGGAATTTGTACAAATCGGTTTGTAATTCTTATTACTTCTTTACCTCATTAGTTGATTCCCTCTAGTACTAGACTAGAGTTTCTTTAACTATTGGTAAAGATAGATATTAAAAGGGGTTTTTCATGAGATTAAAGATTTGTTGGGTCCAACGCCCTAATTAGCAATGAATGATTGTCTTTCATTTCTAATGGCTCAATGAAAAATGTTTTAATTGGATTGAAAGCACGTAATTAAAGTGATAGCTTCCCTAGATCTTATTCAACAATGTTGGCTCGTTGTTGAATCAACCTACAATGTCCATAGTCTTCCAAAGTGCCTATAAATAACTAGTATTTGCAAAGGACACAATTTATTGTAATATGATTAAATAAATACAATGATGAGACCTTAAAATCCCTCAATCAATATCCAATATTAAGTTGAAAGCGGGGAGGTGTTTTGACACTTCTTCGTGGCCTTCCACCATGGTAGGCTCCAAGCGTTTATGACTCATACACCGGCTTCACCCTATCATGGGGGAGTACAAAGTATGTGCTTATACTCAGGAGGGGTCTATTTCAACATTTGATGTGGTAAGGTAGGGCAACACGCACATGGCCAACATCATATCATTGTGAGGCTATTCTTGAAACCCTACACGAACTAGCATGGTGGGAATAACTTAACTAAGAAGAATAGTGCCAACATCATATCATTGTGAGGCATTAGACTCTAGAGGCCAAAGGATGGGTAATCACAAGAGGTTGTTGTGAATGGGTAACCGTACCCTCTCATTATTATTGTTGCTAGCCAACATCATATCATTGTGAGGCGGGCTTGGTAATAGTGAGTCTCCCATAACCTACTAGGAGCTTTATTTGAAATCTCCCGAATTCCATCTTTGAGGGATATGGAATTTGACTAAAATAGTGGGTAGGTGTCATACGGTTTAAAGACCTAAATCATTTGACTTAACAATCAAACTAATTTATTTATTTTATGTTTATGTATTTAGATATGGTTGGAAACACGCTATCAAAGATACTCGACAAGCATTGCCTCGAGGGGTACAATTTCCCATCATGGTACCGTAATATCAAGATTCTCCTTACCTTGGAGAAAATTGTTTACGTACTAGACAAGGCTCCCTCTCACATACCTCTAGGCCCCGAGGCAACTGAGGATGAACGTGCTAAGTATGACAAGCACGTTGAGGATGATACACAAGCCAAGTGCTATCTGTTGACTTCCATGAATGAGGAGATGCAGAGACAGCACGAGTGCATGGACAGTGCATTCTCCATCATACTCCATCTTAGGGAGTTATATGGTGAAGGGACGCGCAACCGTCGCTTCAGCACTGTCTGTGAACTTGTGAAGACCAAAATGGTCAAGGGAGCTCCAGTGCATCAACATGTACTGAAGATGATTGGACTCATTGAACAATTGGAGAGCCTAGGCACTCCACTTGACGGGGAATTGGCCCAGGACTTCATCTTGGCTTCTCTTTCTGATTCATTCTCGCAGTTTGTAATGAACTACAATATGAATAAGATGGATAGCACTCTCTCTGAGTTACTAAACATGTTAGTGACTGCTGAGAAGACTATGCTGAAAGAGAACGTTGTGGGGACTCTAGCAGTAGCCCACAACAAGCCATCCTCTTCCAAACCTAAGCCGAAAGGCAAATGGAAAGGAAAGGGGTTGAAGTCATCCACTCCTAAGGCCCAAGGAGGAGTGAAGAAAAAGGCAAAGGAACCCAAAGGGATTTGCCACCACTGTGGAAAAGATGGGCATTGGAAGAGGAATTGCAGGTTATACCTTGCATCTCTGAAGGACAAACCACAAGGTATGGTTATTGTCCTTATCTTCAATTCTAAATGTTAGATCTTCTAATTGTTATATTTGATATAAAATGCTAATCACCTATGCAATTGTATGTAGGTGAAGGAAGCAAGTAGAAGATGAACAAAGCAAAGGACTAATGGAATGAAGGGTTCGACCATTATTTTGCTAACTACTTAGGAAGTTTGTTAGGCACTTAAAGATAGTCTTTAAACTTTCTTATTTTGATAAGAACTTATTATGTGGCTTCATATGATGGAAGACCCATTTTGGTGCCTATATGAAGGTATATAATTAGTCTCTAATGTAGGAGCTAATTCTTATGTATTAAAACATTATGAATGTTTAAATTATCATATCAATGTAATATGATGAATGCCTTCTATAATTAATCTCTAAGTAGTGTTATGAATTGAATATTGTCTTGTTGAATTCTAGATGAAATTCATAAGAAAATTGTTTCTTATATTCGGTTATCACTTATTCACAAACCAAGATCACTCTTGGTTCAACTAGTAGTTTTGAACAACTAATTGGACATTCATAAATTGTTTTAAGAAATGTCAAATGTGTTAGTGATAGAACCAACTATGAAGTGTCTAAATCTATAAAAGGTTTAAAGACATTAGTCACTTAATAACAAGACATCAACTTTGTGGAGTTGGAACAATATGCTTAAAGGTATTAAGCTACTCCACAATGTCCTCTACTCGTTTATTTCTAGATTATACACTTTGAATGTATAATACGATTTCTCATTAAGGTCATGAGAAATAGTGGGAGATGAGAAATGGATATAAACAACAATATGATTGGTTTATAATTGTCTAAAATTAATAGTACATGACTATTATTAATGAGCTTGTTATTTTAATTGTTAAAAGGCCTCAAGCTCTACGAATCGTTAAAATTCTATGTTGTGTAAGCATTCTTAGAATAACCTATGAATGTTGGTTTCGTCAAACTAACATAAAATGGTTATATGTTGGGAGTTGTCCATCATTCTCTTTTATGAGAACAAGCTGAAAACAAAGCAAATGGACAAGATGATGAAACAAAAGGGAATAGTTTCAAAATGAGTCACAACATATAGTTTAACGACAAGACAATCCGATTTCGACATCTCTTGTAACTATAATGCTCTAAGTAGTGTTTTGATTAAGAATTAATCAACCACCTAGGAGGTATGGTTGAATTTCCGTATCCTTAGTAGGAGACTATGTTTCCACTAATGATTTGGATAATTCTTATATGACTACTTTAAAAGTCTTAGTATGACTAAAGCTTGAAATATGATGTTTGACACCATATGTTTTTAAATGAAAGGACTTGACAAAACAAGTCACACATTTGGTATTGGATCTAAATCTAGATTTAATCCAACATTGAGGAATTACTTGAGAAGCAATTCTTTTGTGTAAGTTCATTTAAATAACTTGTGATTAACTAGAATTATTGAATATCTCAAAACTGTTGAGACATCATCGATAAGCTAATGGATCTTATTGATTGTCAATAGATCCAACACAAGTTAGTGGGAGCTATTTGCATTCAATTCAAGAAAATATATAAGTGTTATGTTTTCTTAATGTCTTGAATGAATGCTAAGTTACAATAAAATTAGTGGGAGTGATGTCATACTTTTGAGCAACATGTAATGAATGAAATCTATTCGATAGATTTAATGGAATACATATATTGCTCAGAATGACAAATGGTGACACGGTCAATTTTAAAGTATAGACTTAAAATGGACTAAATGAAGTTATATGGGGTATTTGAATCTCAAATGTTGAAGATTTGAGAAAGTATTTCTACATATGATATAGAAACTGCTTTCATGACCCTTATAAAGAATTTGTCGCTAAAATCACAAAAGGGACACAAGTAAGGACTTGTTTGATTATATCCAAAAGGTGAATAACCGTCGTGGTTGTCACTTGGAGATAATGATATGTCCCAGGATCAGAACCAAGGCAACTGAATGAGTATATTGTTACCTTTGAGAAAGGAATGTCAGAGTGAGACTCTGGAAGCGTGGATTCACTTAGGTTATCAACCAAAGTGAAAATTACCCATTTTAACAAATGGATCTTCATGTTGGATGAAGAACTAATCATATAAATGCATTGTTAGTATGGTACTACAATGGTCTCATAATTGGAGCAATGTTTGCATATAGTATGCAAGCGAGATATATGTTAAGACATATATATTAAAGTTTTGGAAACTGCTTCAAAAGGTGTTTCGAATAGACGGGGTTCACATGGAACCAATGATTGAATCCTAACCATAAGGTCGTTAGTAAAGTACTACGACGTAATGGGGCGATAGCTCAAGCCATGGACTCAAGGTCTCATCAAATATTTGAACACAAGTGGAAAGAGACATCATTAAATGTTTTGGAAACATTTAGTAAGTATATCCCTTTTAAGATAAAAGGATGAATACATAACCTAGATAAATTACGTGCTCAAGTTCACTCTACTAGCATCTATGAAATGCACTAGTGATTGACTTTAGTGCAAGTGGGAGATTGTTGGAAATATGCCCTGAAAGTCAATCTTTGGAAGAAACTTTTCAGCAATCATGTATGGATAACCCTAAATACAAAGAAAAGGGCAAAGTCACTTATTAATAGGGACAATCTCAATAGTTGATAAATGTCCAAATAGTGAATCCATGGACAATGGATTGATAGAAGAAGTAAATCTAATGAAGTTAGACCTGCACCTTCTCTCTCATAACCATGATGTTCAAATGTTCCCGGTCATGGGATTGTCACCTGAGGGATACCGACAATCCATAGACCAAAGACGCACTCGTGTCGCCTTCAAATGGGAAGGATGGAGAGAGTCTCCCATTCGTGTAATGACACTATGACAAGTATGCAGGTGCTCATTAAGGAATGAGTTCACTCGAATACACCGAAGGGAGTACTTGCATGGAGGTCTACCACATGTCAAGCACTCCATTGATTGGTAATATGTAAGTAATCCTGACCCGAGACATCATAGTTGTCTTGTGGTTAGGTCCTTTGATCTTGACTATGTCAAAGTCACCCCAATCTTGAGGGTGTCCACGGCATAGTTGGGGTTAAGCTACTTAGCCATGGAGGCAATGAATGGTCAACAAGTGGATCTCTAATCTCGCTACGAGAGGAAGAATACTCTAAGATAAGGATTTGGGAATCTTCGGGCCGGTGAGTGAGCGTAGTGATGGAAATTGTTCCTTTACGACTCAATTGAATCATATAACATAGTAAATCACATTAGGTTTGACACGTGTAACGCTACCCCAATAGTGATTGAGAGTATTGTATTAGAGAAGCGGATCGTAATTACATTGTAATTCCAATTGAATAAAGTTCTCCGAACAAACTTCTACATTAGCTTGGGTAGCCATGAAATATGCTTTAGATGTCACTCATGGCTTGTGGTTCTTCTAGATGATTAAAATAGGTAGTCTCAAAGAAGAAAGAGAATTAAAAGTAAGTTTTAATTCACTAGATGATTGATTAAACTAATCAATTGGATTGATACCAATCACCTCACCGCCTTGCCAATTAGAACCCAAAATGATTGTACAATCGAATACACTCTTGTGGTGGAACAACATATGAATGATGGAAATAATTAATTGATTAATTTAGTGTTATGATTAATTAGAAAGTCTAATGAAACTTATAAAGGCTACTGAAAGATCGTTTTTGGGCTTATCAAATGTTCTAAGTTTATTCTTGCCCATTGGGCCCAAACCCATTGGGCTTTTATTCCGGAAGCATAAGATGACTTGAAATATTAAAGCCCAAAGCCCAAACAACACTAAGGGGGCCGGCCTAAAGAGAGAAAGAAAGAGAGTGAGTGTTGAGTCAAAAAGTTGACTCATACTTCTCTCATCTTTATATGCAAAGTTTAATGAAACTTTCATTATGGTTTTTGTGTGAGTTAGTCAACCAAAAGAAAAACAAAAACTCTCCCCCCTCTTTTTCTCTCACACAGCCTAGCCAACCAAGAGCAAAGAGATAGCTACTCATCTCTCTTTCTTCTTGGTCATCCATCATCCATTCCACTACTTGGGTGGGTGTGTGGATCTTTAGAGGTCTTCAACTTTGGAGGCTAGAGGAGAATCATTCAAATTCTTTCAAGGTGGAGGGAAGCTAAGGGAGGGAGGCTAGGGCTCAAGGAGTTCCAAGAAGAGAAAGCTTGGAGGTGGTCAATCCTTGGTCTAAAAGCTAGATCAAGAGGTATAAAACTTCTACCTCCACTTTGTTCTTCAATTTTAGTTGATGCATCAAAATACAACCTATGCTTCTTGGAAGGGGACGGTATGACTAATGCTTTGATAATTTAGCTTCCGTTGCTTATGCATATGAATTTCGAATTGCTTATGCATGCTAGTCATTAGAAATCCCATACAAATCTCATAATTTCCCTTCAAAGTTCACCTCATTTTCCTCCAAGAAAACTCCTTGAGTGATTATGGCCATAAAGTTCCCTTTATGCCTCATCACATGAGTGTGGCAAACTGGTAAATAAGCCAAGTTTGCCTCCACTCACGAGTCGGTTTTGGCATTGTTTTTTGGGTTAATTTCCATTTAGTTTTTTAGTTGTCATACAACCTAAACTCAATGGGCCTTTAGGACCAAAAACCCTTTTGGGCCCCGAAACTCCAAAACCAACATAAAAGCCCAAATACTAACCTTTCGTATAATTAATTAACTAATTAATTAATCATGTTCATTCTCAATTAAACAATTTAATTGCTTATCCATTCCTTCATGTCTTCTACTCCTCATCCTTACCTCTGTACGATCCATTAGGTTCCAATTAGCGAGGCAAAACTGGCGATTGTTACTCTTAACGATCGATTGTGAATTGAAACCACATTTCAATTCTCCCTTTAAGATTAGTGTTGGCTAATCCTTAGGGCTTCCACAAACCATGAGTGACACCTCCAGCGCATGTCATGGCTACCTGCTAAGTAGAATTGGTCGGGAGAACCTATCCAAATACAATTACAATGCAATACCTACCCTTCCTCTAATACAATACTTTCTAATCACATTGTTTGAGTGATAGTTATTTTTCATGTCTACTATCCAATGTGATACTTTTCTATATGATTCAATTGAATATGATTTGAAACAAATTTCCTAAGTCATATTCATGTGCTTTGGCCAAAGACTTTCGAACCATATCTTAGAGTATTCTCCTTCCACCATGAAGGTTAGAGATCCCTTTGTTGTGCACCTATATGCCTACATGACTAGATAGCTTGACCCCAACAATGCCGTGGGACACTCGCAATGGAATGCCTTTGACATGATCAAAGATCAAGGATCCAATCATTAGACATCGATGGTGCCTCGTGTCAAAGGACTACTTTGCATATTGCAACCTAGATTCTTACATGACATGTATGTACGAACTCCTATTGATCGTCGTCAAAGGTACTCAATTACCTTTGAGCACCTATGTGTTTGCCCAGTGTCCAACACTAAAATGACTTGAGACTAGTCATACTAAGCTTGAGTTAACATAACACATACTAACCTTAGCAGATCACAATGCCCACCGTCAATCCTATGGCTAGGAACGTTTTTTAGAATGAACATAAGAGAGGTCTCGTTTATCTAACTTACTTAGATCACTTCTCGTAGATCAAATACATTCCTTGATTCTTTTTATTGATTAAACACATGATACAATAAATAGTGATTAACAATAAGCTTTGCCCCTTTCATTAAACTAACAATAGCTTTAATACAATAAGTATTCTAAAAGCTATTACATCGAATGAGTGGCACGCGCCGGCATCGCAGTCGCCACGCTGGCCGGGCGCTGTCGCCATCAAGGCCGGGCGCTGTGCGGCGTCGCCACGCTGCCGGCACGGTCTCCCACGCGCCACGCGCCTCGCGCACGTGCAGCCGCTCCCACGCGCGGCCGACGCGCCCACGCGCCCGGCCGACGCGCCGGGCCAAGCAAAAGCACCTGAATATACCTTTGTTGACTAATATGCCGACGCCGTTAGGGAATATTTCGGCTGTCGTTAAGGAATATTCCTGCACGTCCCTTCGCGCGCCGGTCGCCGGAGCCGCCGCTCGCTCCGCCGCCGCGCCGGTTCGCCGAACCGGAAATTAAATACCGATTATGTCCCAAAACTTCAAAATTCATATCTTCTTCATTCTTTGTCCAAAATTGACGTGCCATATATCAAATTGAAGGTATTGAGGAGTAGAATATTTTTATACCTATTTGAGGCCGGAAGTGGCCGGAGATGGCCTGGAAATTGGCCGGAAAGCTTCGGGAAACCCAACCCGTTCTCTCCTTCAAACCGCGCCAAATTGGATGTTCTTTATATCAAATCGAACCTACTCAATCCAATAAAACCAATGGTAATGGTCTCGAGGCTTACCTTGGTCTCGGTTTACGTAAAATGGACTGACAAATGACCTGTGAACCGCTCCGACGCTCTGGGCTTGAAACGATCGTTCGAGTTTGAAGAATCAATCACAGCCTCGGGCCCGTAATGACGAGACGATCGTGATGGTATGGATTTTGGGGCAACGATTCGACTCGCCCAGGATTCGGGTCCAAGATTAGGGTTTCTGAAGTTTTTGGTCTAGAGGGAAAATGGGAGAGAAAGAGAGAGAGAATGGGAAAACGTGCGTAAAAGTGAGTGGGGAAGCGGCTGGCCGCGTGGTACAACCCTAATTCTACACACGAGTGGAAAATTACCAAAATGCTCCCTACACTTTAAAGCTTCGTAAAACGTTCGCTTTAACTCCGAATTGAGTTCCGCTGCGCTCCACGCGTCGATCGACGAGTACATCAAGAATATGTAAAGAAATAATTTTTCACAAGTCGTCACGAAAAGTCAAACAAAAGTCAACATTGACCCTAGGGGTATTTTGGGTCATTTCACATAAATTTCGGACGGGTTGTAACACCTACCCCCTTAAATAAAATTTCGTCCGCGTAAATTACAAACAAAAGTACTAAAATAAATGCGGATAATGTGCTCTCATGCTCCTCGCCTCCCAAGTAGCCTCCCTCTACCTCATGGTTACTCCTCCACCGAACCTCTTCACCCCCGCAGGTATCAGCCCCTTGTTCCCTCGTAACCTTGTCTTTCCCGTCCAAAATCTCTACCGGTTCCTCCTCATAACTCAAACTCTCATTCAACCGCAAAAAGGCCGTGGTTGGAGTACATGTGACTCGTGCGCATATTACTTCCTCAACATAGAAACATGGAAGACATCATGTACCCGAGATAACTCCACCGGGTAAGGCTAATCGATACGCAATCGCGCCAACACGTGCCACAATCTCATATGACCAATGTATCTGGACTCGCCTTACCTCGTTTACCAATCTCGTCAACACTCCCCTGTGGCGACAATCTCAAAAACACAAAGTCACCCACCGCATACTACTAGGCCCTTAGAATGTTTATCTCGCAATACTCTTCTCACCGTCCCGGGCCGCTTTTTCAAAGTTACGCTTAATCACCCGAATCTTCTTCTCTCGTAGTGTCATCTACCACTCTCGGGCCTCTAAAGGTTTCGGCTTCCCTACCTCACCAACATAATGGGGTTCTACACGCCTTACCATACAACGCTTGCCATACTGGCACATACCGATGCTAGAGTGGAAGCCGTTATTGTAGGCGAACTCTATCAACCCAAGTGATCATCCCAATCTCCTCTCCCTGCTAATTGGAAGGACCGAAACTCTCAACATGTCCTCCAAGGTCTCGACCGGCCCCCTGCATCGACCATCGCCCGTGGGTGGAAAGCCGTACTGCATGTAAGTTTTGTTCCCATAGCCTCCCCGAAATGCCTTAATTTGGAAGTGAACCTTGATCTCTATCCGATATGATGGAAACCGGTACCCCATGGAGTTTAACACCGATCAATGAACAATCTCGCCAATTTATTCAACTAGTAATCCCGACGAATTGGCAAGAAATGAGTCAGTTTTCGCGCCTGGCCGACGCATCACCCAAATACTATCACACTTGCCTGCAGGCGGTAACCCAAACACAAAGTCCATGGTAACATTCTCCTATTTCCAACCGAAATGGCTTCCCGCGATAACCCCGGGCTTCGCCTCCGCCTCACTCCGCCGACAAGTGAAACACTCCACTCACGTACACCCGCGATATCTTTCTCTTCATCCCCGACCAATAGTAATACAAGGTCTCGATGGTGTGGTACATCTTCGTACTACCCGATGCATAGCATATGCGTAAATGTGCGCCATCCGTGATGTTTCTCGCCTCAATCCACCATTTTCTTGGGTATAAATAAACGACTACCCAACACGCAATCCATCCTCCCCGACTACATAATCCCGTCTCAAACCGCCAAGAACTTCCTCCTTAGCTTGCACACACTCCGAATCAATCCCTTGGGCCTCTCAACTTTATCCACAAGAACAGTCTAACCTCGAAATGAGCTAGCGTAGCTCCATGATTAACCACATTAAAGATAGCACCCGTACACCTCAACTCGCCTAACATCTAATGTAGGTCGCCCGAATGGATGCCAACCGCCCATGGGACCCGACCAAAGCGCTTCGCCACTACATTCGCCTTACTAGGATGGTAATCGATGGTACAATTATAGTCACCGAGCTTCCATCCAATCTCCCCTCCTCGCCAAGTTCAACTCATTCTCGCGTAAAATATATTTCGAGACCTGTGGTCTGAAGATACTAAGTAAGTCTCCCCATAAAGATAATGTCGCCAAATCTTCAAAGCAAAGACCACAGCAAACTAACCCGGTGTCATGAGTAGATAATTCATTTCAGGCCATTTGAGTTGTCCTGGATGCGTAGGCTTAAGGACTTTCCCATGTTGCATCAACACACAACCCAAACCATGCAACGAAGCATCAAGGTAGATATCAAACTCACCACCTCAATGTGGAAGCACTAAGATCGGTGCGTGAGTAAGATGATGCTTAAGTTCCCGGAAACTCCGCTCACAAACCGCTATCCCAAACGAACTAACATCCTTCCTAAAGGAGCTTAGTAAGTGGTCCTGGCCATAGACGAAATTCCCCGCACAAAAACGACTCGGTAATAGCCTCGCCAAACTCCAAGAAACTTCTCACCTCGGCTACATTATCGGCTGTTCCCACCACTACCGTCCACCTTCTCGTGATCCACTAAAATGCCTTCACTCGACATCACATGTCCCAAGAAGCCGATCCCATCGAGCCAAACTCGACACTTGCTGAACTTTGGGTAGGTACAACCGAAGCCGCCCCTCAAACTTCCAAAACCATCCTCGTGTGTTCCTCATGCTCGGTCTCACTGTGGAGTAAATCGTAATGTCGTCGATGAACACAATCACAAACTCAACTTATACGGTCGGAAACTCGTTCATCGAATCCATAAATGCTACTGAGCATTAATAATCCGAACTAACATCACGTAAAACTCATAATGTCCATGTCTCGTTCGAAGGCGCCTTGGGCACATCATCCTTTGCGGATACAAGAATCGATGATACCTGGGACGCGTATCAATCTTGGAGAAAACTGCACCCTTCACCGTATCAAACAGTCATCAACCCGAGGCAATGGGATAACCCGTTCTTCACCGTCACCCGATCGAGTTGCCCGTAGTCTATGCATAAACGCATACTCCCATCCTTCTTCTTAACAAACAACACCTGAAAGCACCCCAAGGTGAAGTGCCGGGTTGAATAAACCCCTTATCAACTAACTCCCGAAGTCAGTTTTCAACTCCCCTCAATTCCGCCGGGAGCCATACGATACGGCAGCCGGAAATAGGATCACATCGGCATCGCATCAATCGTGAACTCGATCTCTCTCGGTCGTAGAGCCAAAATCCGTAAGTCCTCAGAAAACGTCGGGATATTCGCTGGACCACGCGAACATCCGACACTCAAGTTGAGAATCTTCTTCATCACTACATGAGCTAAGTACTTTGACAAACCCTTCGCAACAACTTCTTCGCCCTCAATGAAGAAATCGCATACTCCAGAAACTTCCTTTCTCTCGCCTCGGGAAAACAACTTCCGGTCTACTGTGTGTTTGGAATGTGACCACTTTGGTACGACAATCCACAATGGCATGATACGGATAACCAATCCATACCTGTAATAATATCAAAGTCAACGATGTTTAAGGGAATGAGATTCCGCTCCATGAGTTCGTCGCCAACAAAATCGGACAATCCCTAAATTCCCATTGAACGGCACTAGTCTCGCCCCATAGGTCGAGCAATAACTAACTCACACCAAGAGGTGAGGGTTGGGGATTTACTTTCTTAGCGAACATAGGAGATATAACAATGAGTAGCACCCTGATCAATTAGGAATTCTAGTACGATAATCGAAACTTTTAACGTACCCATGATAACCTCGGACTCCGCCGAGCATCCACCGAGGCATAAGTGAACACTATGCCGCGCGCCCGGCCTCTACTACGGCCTCCCGCACGACCTCCGTGTCCTCCGAAACGACCACCGCTTGGCTCACATGACTAGCCCGAGTAATCGCCGCCAGACACCGCACCCGACTCTCGACCTCGATTCGCCCCACTCGTTGACCACCACCACTTTGATCGACCCCTGGGGTCCCAAGCTATACTCCCACTACCCCCGTCGCCGTAGTAAGTGGGACACCACGACGCCAATGATCGACGCTCCACAATTATGGCAACCATTAGACTGAATTCGATACAAGGACCAAATGTCGCTTCTCTACATAGCGCCCACAAAAAGGTCGATCGCCTTGGACAACAACTGTTAATACTCGTGAGTTACCCATGGCCCTCCACCAGATCGAGAACCCGAGCTAGAACCTCCCACTAGAAACTAGAGCTCGACCGCTCGAAGCCCCGCCGCTTCCCGAACCGCCAACGCTGAATCTCCCCCTGGGCCGACGCCCCTTGTCACCACTAGAAATCCGCAACCCTGGGATGATCACCACCCACGATCGCTCAATGTCCAAAGCAACTCCACCCATCCGATAGGTCGTACATCGGTGAGCAGCGCAATGATCCCGTATGTCACGCTCAAAATTTCCTCATGAAACCGAGTCTCAGAATCTCCGCCGCATTATTCTCTATCGATTGGCACACTCATAAGCTCACCCAATCGTGTCCCATACTCGCATACCTGGCCATAGTGCCCCGTTTCGCATCCAAGAATTTCCTCCTCTTCCCGACTCGATAATGTGAGTGAAAAACGTACACGCAACCTCCGTTGAACCGTTCCCAAGTAACATTAGTGCCCTGGAGGAAAGCGGCCTCCTGTCCCACCAACCACCGGGCACTCCCAAAGGAGGAAAAAGGCAATGTAGTAACCGCCGATCATCCTGACAATTCATGCTCCTGAACGTCTTCTCCACTTTCTCAGCCACAGCTCCTGCTAGCCTCTCCAATAGCAACACCCCCCAAGCTCCCAAACACTCCAACCCACGAGCAATCTCAGTGGAGTACGGCTCTCGCGCCCGAATCGCAAGGTTAGCAATGACTTGCCCCACTCGGGCTAAGCCTGGCCAAACTGGGCCGACGTCGAGGTGGTATAGCTCGCTGAAAGGGAAACATCGAGATACTTCCGCATAAGAATGACGTGTACACCAAGTGTTTGTCATAAGAATTCCCTTCCGAACCTATGCTTTGATACCAAATCGACACACCCCCACCCTCGATACCCACGTGATACCGAGTGCGAGGTGCCGTCGACACTCGTAAGTGACGAAGCCATTAAAATGCATGACAACACTTGTGAAAACGAAATTAAATTATATTAAAGTTGCAAAACTAATGTCAATATGCATATGGTTCGTGAGCGTACTAAATTTGAAACAATGGAATCAAATAAATAAAACCGAGTTCCTAGAATTCCCTCTATCCATAATGTGGATGGATAGTATTATATAGAAACCGGAAGAAAGAAGAATCCCTACATGGCCTGGATGAAAGATCGTAGCCGCCACTGTAGAAGTCTCGACTCGCATGCTATCTCAATGGCGTCCTTAAAGGCGCAAAAACAAAAGTGTGAGTGGACAAAAATAAAAGTTTTCGCAAAACCTTCTTATTTCAACATACTAACCCCGTTTGAAAATCCGCAGTTGTAGAAATATACTATCATAGTATAGCCGAAAAAATACTTTAAAGTATACATAAACATATTCAAAGGTATGATATCCTATAATTCACAAATCATAATTTCAAAAGAATATAATACTTTAGAAACTCAACACAGTGGTATATGCGCGATCACCCATGTACGGCCGGGGAACAAATTTCTCAATCACCGTACAAGCACTTTACGTTATCCATTAATTTGTACTCCTAGTACCACACACATGTAAGCACTTAGCCTCGCAGTGCCAATACACCCAAGTCCTACGTAGTGGGGCCTTTTCCCCATAAACAATAATAAACGTAAGACAAGCTTGCACTAAGGTATTTACCTACAATACCCCCGAGTACAAAGGCGTGTGACCCAAACATGTGAGACTTGTCCTGTGGTGGCCATGAGAACTCGTACTACAACGTAGTGAAAGCATACCTAGTGTGCTTTGAAAACATACATACATACCATGTGTATAGATATAGGAGCCAAAATCCCATTCATAATTCCCAAATATCAAGTATTGCATAAATAAATATTTCCTCAAACCATATATTAAAATATCGCTCTAATATTTATGCAAAAGCAATATCAAAGTATAACCCATTTCATAAATATATTATCATACTGATAAATAATCCCTATCACCAAATCAAACCATTTTCCAATATATACCCTAAATTAAACAATTATGGTCGCACAAATAATAATCAATAAGTATATATATTTATAAATATATATATATAAGTAGACATGCTTTGAAGCCATTTTAAAACCATATATAATCATAAACATAATCATTCATAATCATAGAAACCATTTTATAAAGTAAATGTCCACTCACAAAGGACGGAGTGAAATCTCCCCTTGCTGCCCCCTCCCTTGCAAAGTGGGATCGAAGAATTACCTATTTAATGTTAGGGAACAAATTAGGAACTTCCCTAAAAATAAATTAAAAATAGGCCTCAAAAAGAATCCCCCAAAAAATATTAATATTTTAGCGAAAATCTGAAGCTCCTCAAAAATGATTTTGGGCTCGAAATCCCTACTGCTGCTGGCCCACTGGCCACGGCGGTGCCGCGTGCGCGCCACGCGCCGGAAACGGCCAACGCGCTACGCTGCCGGAAGTGGCTTCACGGGGCTGGGCCGGGCCACGCATTCTCACGCTACAAGACGCTACGGGCATCGCACGCTACGCGTCGGCACGTGTCGCCACGCGCCGGCACGTGTCGCCATCAGCGCTGGCGCGGGTGTCCACGCTGGCCACGCATGTGTCACCCACGCGCCTTCTTATCGCTGGGCGACGCTGCCACGCTACTGGCCGACGCTGGCCAAGTAGCGTTAATCTAATATACTCTTTTCACTTAATATTCCGACGCCGTAGATATATTTCGTTGCCGTAAGGAATATTCCGCTGTCCCTCGCGGCCGCCGCCGAGCGCTGGGGCGCCGCTCGGCCCGCCGCGCCTCGGCCTGCCTAACTGAAAATAATGCCGACATGTCCCAAAACTTCAAAATTCATATCTTCTTCGCTCTTTGGCCAAATTGAACGTGCCATATATCAAAATGAAGGTATTGAGGAGAATATTTTTTATACCTATTTGAGGCCGGAATGGCCGAGATGGCCTGAAATTGGCCGGAAAGCTTGGGAAACCCCACTCAGCTCTCTCCTTCAATATCGCACTGGAAATGGGACGTTCTTACTAAATTTGAACCTACTCAATCCAATAAAACCCAATGTAGTAATGGCTCCCGACGCTTACCTTTGGCCTCTGCTTTGCAATGTAAAATGGGACAAGACAGCTGGACAAGCCCTGGCTCTGGACGCTTCTGCTGAATGAATGTGGGTTCAGTTTGAAGAATCTCGAATTCACACCTCGGGCCTGCACGACGAGACGATCGTGATGGTATGGATTTTGGGCGTACGCTTAAAAGGTTTTGTGATTCGGGTCCAAAGGTCAGTGGCTTCAAGACGTTTTTGGCTTTCAGGAGAAAATGGGAGAGAAAGAGAGGGAGAGAAAGAGTGAGACGTGCGTAATGATGGGGTGGGTTGGCTGCTGTGCAGCCAGCAAAACTCCTACTCCCCACACACGGAAAGTGGAAAATTACCAAAATGCCCCTACACTTTAAAGCTTCTCAGAAACGCCTCGCTTGAACTCCGAATTGAGTTCCGCTTGCGCCCACGCGTTCGTGTCGACGAGCAAGCATCAAGAATATGTAAGAAATAAATTTTTACAAGTTGTCACGAAAAGTCAACAAAAGTCAACATTGACCCTAGGGTATCAGTCATTTCACATAAATTTTGGGACGGGTTGTAACATGATCTACCCCATTTCGTGAGTAGCCGCGGGGTCTCACCAATTCAAGTCATTCCAAAGAAGTCTAGCGTCACCGTGGTGAAGAAGGTAAAACGGGACTTATTGTTGGAAATGTGCCCTAAAACCAATCATATGGATGTATTACTTTCTTTACTATTACTTCACATGTTAAACTAATTTGTTTAATATAAAGGGCATAGATTATTGTTTAAAAGTAGTCTCATATAAATGTTATATGCTTAAACAATAAGTCCAAGGAATAGGAAGCTAGTAGAATGAATGTAAACAAGTTAGGTTCATGGCACCATTCTCAACCCAGACATATCCTAAATGCTTCCTGATGAATAGGATTGCGAAATTGGGCATTGAGAGTCCGAAGCTAAGACGAAGACATGTTGCATTCTCCTCGGAGAGTGACTAGTCTCGAGTCATTGGTGTAACCTACACTCAGATAACCATGTAGGTGCTCAATATGGAATGAGTTCATCGAACGCGATCAACTGTATGAGTTTTCATGATCATGTCACATGAGAACTCATAGTCAAGGCCAAAATTAGTCCTTTCGACCTGCAGGCATCACAGCTTGTCTTGTGGTGAGGTCCTTAATCTTTTGATTATGTCAAAGGCACCCCATCCGAGGGGTGTCCACGACATCGTTGGGGTTAAGCTACTTAGCCATGGCGCAAGTGAATGCGCAACAAGGGATCTCTAACCTTCAAACGGCTGAGGGGAGAATACTCTATGATATGATTAAGAATTCTAGCTTTCTGCAGTATGAAGGCCAGATTTAGTAAAGTCGCTCCTAAATCATATTCAAGGTAATCATATAAGCAAAGGAATCACATTGGATAGTGCACATGAATAAAACTATCAAACCAAACAATGTGGTCGAGAGTATTGTTTCTAATAAGGGACCGTATTGCACGGTAATCCTAACCGGTCAGGTTTCTCCACCTCTTCGATGCACAGCTTGGGTGTTTTCTATGACATACCGCTAGGTGTCACTATGGTTTGTGGTAGCCCTAAAGGTGTATGATCACTAAAGGGAGAATTGAAAGTAAGTTTCAATTCACAAAATGATTTGAAAGAGTTCTTAACTTCTCCACCGCTTCTACTAAAAGGAACCTAATGGATCGCACACCACAAGGTAATGAGTTTGATATGGATAGTTGAGATGAGTAAGAAATAATTAAATGGTTTAATTATTTATGGCAAGGATTAATTAATATGTTAATTAATCAAACGAATAAGTTCGTTAAAGACCTCAAAGCTGGTTTTGGGGCTTCAAGGCCCAAGGGCTTCGAACATCAAGCCTCCATCACTCTAAGTTGTATGACAACTTAATGGCTAATAATAGATTAGGGCCTAGTAGCCCAATTAACCCAACATGGCCGGCCATTTAGGGCAATGTAGTGAACTTGCTTTCTTTAATTGCAAGTTTTCTCTGTTAATTACATTGTGAAATGATAAACAAGTTTATAACATTTCATATGTGTAGGTTTTCTTTTTAGGAGAATTGGTGAGCATGAAAATGCTCCCTTCCTCTCAAAGAGGCCGGCTACCCTGTAGGAGTAGGGGCTAGCAATCTCACTCACTCTAAGGCACTCATCTTCTCATCAAGACTCTCCTTGGTGAAGAGACTTCAGAGGTCCCCTACTTTGGGTACTTGGAGAAACCTATTCTTTGATCATCCTTGAAAATGTTCATGGAGCAAAGAAGCTAGGAATGAAGGCCTCATCCACAGGATCAGGGGCCTTTGCTTATGCAAAGAGGAATCAACAAAGGTATAAGATTTCTCAACTCAAAATTGTTTTGATTTGAGTCATGGTTCACCATATCTACTAGGCTTTTGAATTTCTTGGGTAAAAGTTTTGTTTTTTAAGTGCATAGAAGCATGTTTCCGCCTTTAATTGTTAAATGCATGCTAATGATGTTGCCTAATGAACCCTTGCTAATCCACATTTTCCCTTCGCTATGCCCACCCAGATTCAAATCGGTTGGTGAGTTTGGCACCGACTATAGGAAGATCAATGCCACCACAAGAAAGGATCACTTTCCATTGCCATTCATTGATCAAATGCTTGAAAGGTCACCGTCATTCTTTTATTGCGATGGTTATTCTGGATATAACCGCATTGTTATAGCTCCTGATGATCAAGACCACTTTTTACTTGTCCATTTGGTACCTTTGCTTATCGTCGCATGCCATTTGGTTTATGCAATGCACCACCCACATTTCGTAGATGCATGGTAAGTATCTTTTCTGTATTTTGTTGAGTAAGATTATTGAAGCCTCATGAACGATTTTAGTGTCTTTGGTGATTCGTTTGATGATTGCTTGGGCCAATCTCACATTAATCTTGAAACGATGCATTGAAACTAACCTTGTTTTAAATTGGAAAAAATGTCACTTTATGGTAAAAACAAGGCATAGTTTTAGGTCATATCGCTTGTAAAAGGGAATCGAGGTTGATAAATCGAAAAATAGATCTTGTAGGATTTACTTACCCCCTCTCCCACTTCTAAGTGAGAGGTCTATTCTTCTTTGGACATGCAGGATTCTGGTGTGCAATTCATTAAAGATTTTTTGAAGATTTCACAGCCTCCCTATGCCGACTCCTACAAGGAAGTGTCATTTAAGTTCGATGATGAATGTGTAAGGCCTTCAAACATCTCAAAGAGATGCTCACTTCTACCCCCATCATTGTGCCACCTCATTGGAGCCTTCCTTTCGAAGTTGATGTGCGATGCATCCGATTATGCAATTGGAGCCGTTTTGGGACAGAGAAAAGATAAGCAATCGCATGTCATCTATTATGCATCTTGGACATTGAATGATGCTCAATCAACTATTCCACCACCGAAAAGAACTTCTTGATGTTGTGTTTGCTTTAGATAAATTTTGTTCATATTTAATTGGTACTAAAGTGATTGTTTATTTTGACCATGCAACCAAGTTGAAGTATTTGCTCACAAAGAAAGAGGCTTAATTAAGGCTTATTTATATAGATGCTTCTTCTCCAAGAGTTCGATATCGAAACCGGACAAGAAAGGAAGTGAGAACGTGGTGGCTGACCATTTGAGTCGTTTGGTACACAATAAGGAGCCATTATGTTACAACCCGTCCCAAAATTTACATATGTGAAATTACCAAAATACCCCTAGGTCAATGTTGACTTTGCTGACTTTTCGTGACGACATGTGAAAAATTCTATTTCGATATCTCTTGTTGTACCCGCGACGCAAGCGCCGTGGCGCAAGCGAACTCAATTCGGAGTTCAAACGGTAACAATTTACTGGGACTTTGTGCTGTGTGGGCATTTTTTGGAGATTTAAGCTAATTCGTATGGGAATTAGGTTTTCATATTCTCGCACGTATCAATCCTCTCTCCCTCTCTTTCTCTTCCATTTTCCTCTCTCGCCAAAAAAACCGTCCGAAGAACCTAATCTTGCTGAATCACAAAAACCACCAAACCGTCGCCCAAAATTCATACCAACGTGATCCTCTCGTCATTTTGACGGATCATGATCTGAATCTCCAAATCCCGAGCTCCGAGCTGCTCAAAACCGAAGTCGAAAACGGTTTCTCGAAACTGTCCGTTTATTTTCTCGTGCAAACCCACTCAAGGTAAGCCTCTTAGACCATCACCATTGTTTTTACTGGATCGGTAGGTTCAAATTGATATAAAGAACGCTCCCAATTTGGTGCATTGAAAGAGAACGGAATTAGGGTTTCCCGGCCCTGGCCAATTTCAGGCTATCTCCGGCCACTTTTCCGGCCTCAAATTGGTATGAAAAATATTCTACCTCAATACCTTCAATTTGATATACGCACGTCAAATTTGGACAAAGAATGCAAAGGTTATGAATGCTTCAGTTTTGGGACATAATTGGTATTATTTTCCATTCCTAAGGGAACTGGACGGCGGTGGCGGCGCGGTGCAGCTCCGCGACGGCTGGGTGGGACGCACGGAATATTCCGGGTCAACGGTGATCTGACATTCCTAACGGCGCGCGCATCTTCCGCGTTAAAAAAGGTATATTCCAACTTTAACCCGCGCCGACGCTGCCAGTGCGCGTGGCCGACGCGCCGCGCTGTGACCCCGCTGCCAAGTGCCGCCGCAGCGCGCGTGACACGTGCCGCTGGGTAAGGGACACACGTGCCGCCGTCGCGGGCGAAGACGCAAGGCCACAGACGGCGCGCGCCCCGTGGCCTGCGCGTGAGGCCACCCTCCTGGCGCTGGGTGGCGGCGTGCATGGCGGCGCTCGACTACGTAGGTTTTCTGCCCTAAATCGCGAGCCTGCGCTAAAATAACAATATTTTTGGGGTATTTCTTTAAGGCCTATTTTTAATTTATTTTAGGGAAGTTCTAATTTGTTCCCAAATATTAAATAAGGCAATTCCTTCGACTCGCACACCGAGGAGTGGCAACACCGAGGGAGATTTCACTCGATCACCGTGAGTGGACATTTGCTTTATTAAATGGTTTATGATTGAAAATGTTTATGAAATTGATTTCTTATGGTTTAAAATGGTTTTCTCGAGCATGTTTAATTATATATATTTATTATTAAACATATATATATGTTAATAATTGTTGATGCAAACCATAATTGTTTTATTTATGATTACATATTGTGGAAATGAATTTAATCGGGATTGTGGTTTTATACCAAAGTATGATTATACATTATGAAATGGTTTTATCCTATGATCTTATTTTCTGCATAAGTGGGGTTAAATGATATTTTAATATATGGTTTTGAGGGAAATATTTATTTATGCAATACTTGATATTTGGGAATTATGAATGGGATTTTTGGCTCCTATATCTATACACATGAGTATGTAAGGCATGTTTTCAAACACACTTGGTATGCTTTCACTACGTTGTAGTACCGTTCTCATGGCCATAGGACAAGTCTCTAAGCATGTTTGACTACACGCACCGTAACTGTGGGTATTGTCCTAAATACCTTAGTGCAAGCTTGTCTTACGTTTATTGTTGTTTATGGGGAAAAGGCCCCACTACGTAAGGACTCCTGTGTGGACGTGGGTCATGGCGCAAGTGCTTACATGTGTGTGTGGTACTAGGAGTACAAATTAATGGATAACGTAAAGTGCTTGTACGGTGATCGAGAGGTCGTTCCTCAACCCGTATACGGTGACGCATATAACCCTGTGTTGGTTTTTTCCCTTGCTATATTATTGGAATTATGAACTGTGTTTTACGAGTATTATACCTTTGATATATTTCAGTATACTATTAAAGTATCTTTTGAACTATACTACGATAATATATTTCTACAGCTGTACTGGTTTTTAAACAGGGGGTTAGTATGTTGAAAAGAGAAAGGTTTGCTAAAACTTTTATTTTTGTCCACTCACACTTTTGTTTTTGCGCCCCTTCAGGACATAGTGATAGTGCATCCGGCACAGTCGAGGATTTTGCGTGGCAGCTCTGATTATCCATCCCGACCATGTAGGGATCTATCTTTCCTTCAGTTTCTATAATAATATCCATCCTTGTTATGGATAGAGATTCTAGGAACTCAGTTTATTATTTGTTTTCCGTTGTTTCAAAATTAGTACGCTCTGAACCATATGCATATTGACATTGAGTTTTGCAACTTTAATACAATTTAATTTTGGTTACACTAAGTGTTGTCATGCATTTAATGGCTTCGTCACTTACGAGTGTCGGCCAGCACGCTCGCACTCGGTATCCACGTGGGTATCGAGGGTGGGGTGTGTCAGTTTGGTATCAGATCATAGGTTCAGAGAATTCTTATGACAAACACTTGGTGTACGTCATTCTTGTATTGAGTATCTCAGTGTTTCTTTTCCTCAGAGCTATGCCACCTCGACGTCAGCCAAATTTATCCGACTTAGCCCAGTTGGGGCAAGTCATCGCCAATGCAGTTCAGGGCGGCAGAGGCCGTACTTTCCCTGAGATTGCTCGTGGGTTAAGTGTATGGGAGCTTGAGGGTGTTGCTACTGGAGAGACTACCGAGCTATGGCTCGAGAAGGTGGAGAAGACCTTCCGGAGTATGAATTGTCCGAAGGATCAGCGAGTTACTAAAGCTGCCTTCTTCCTCACTGGGAGTGCCAGTAGTTGGTGGGACACCGAGGAGAGTAATTTTCCTCAGAGCATTCTTGTTACTTGGGAGCAGTTCAAACAGAGGTTCCGTATGCGATTTTTCACTCCTGAGTACCGAGTCAGAAAGAGGAGGGAATTCTTGGATCTGAAACAGGGCACCATGACCGTATCCGAGTATGGAACACAGTTCCGAGAGCTGATGAGGTATTGCCCAGCGATGGAGAATAATGCAGCGGAGTTGCAGACTCAGTTTCATGAGGGGCTGAGGCGTGACATCAGGATCATTACTGCTGCTCACCGATGTACGACCTATCAGATGGAGCTGGAGTTAGCTTTGGACATTGAGCAGTCGATGGCTGGTGACCATGCTGGGGTTACTGGTTCTGGTGGTGACAGGGGACGTCAGCAAGGGAGATTCAGTGTTGGCGGTCCGAGGAAGCATCAGGGCTTCAAGAAGAGCGGTCAGAGCTCTAGTTTTTCTAGTGGAGGTTCTTGCTCAGGTTCTCAATCTGGTGGAGGACGCATGGGTAACTCACAGTATTCTGCTGGTTCAGTCCGAGCTGATCGACCTTTCTGTGGGCGTTGTAACCGGCGACATTTTGGTCCTTGCCAGATTCAGTCTAGTGGTTGTCATAACTGTGGAGCGCCTGATCATTGGCGTCGGGAGTGTCCTTTACTACAGCAGCAGGGTAGTGGGAGTGTGGCTTCAGGACCCCCACAGAGGACTGATCAGACTGGTGGTAGCCAACGAGTGGGGCAGAATCAGGGTCAGAATTCGGGTGCAGTGTCTAGCGGCAATACCCAGACTAGTCATGTGAACCGCGGTGGTCCGTTTCAGAGGGGACGTGGAAGAGGTCGTACTGGAGGCCGTAATGGAGGCCAGGCACATGGTAGAGTGTTCACCATGTCTCAGCAGGATGCTCGAGCGAATCCAGGAGTTATTATGGGTACGTTCGAAGTTTTGGTGTTCGTGGTAGAGTTTTAATTGATCCGGATGCTACTCATTCGGTTATATCTCCTATGTTCGCTAAGAAAGTAAATCCCCAACCCTCACCTCTTGAGTGTGAGTTAGTTATTGCTCAGCCTATGGGGCAGACTAGTGCCGTTAAATGAGAATTTAGGGATTGTCCAGTTTTCGTTGGTGACGAACTCATGGAGGCGAATCTTATTCCTCTAAACATCATTGATTTTGATCTTATTCTGGGTATGGATTGGTTATCCAAGTATCATGCCATTGTGGATTGTCGTACCAAAGTGGTCACATTCCAAACACCTGGTAGACCAGAGGTTGTCTTCCAAGGCGAGAGAAAAGTGTTACAGAACTGTCTGATTTCATCACTGAGGGTGAAGAAGTTGTTGCAGAAGGGTTGTCATGGGTACTTGGCTCATGTGGTGATGAAAGAAGATTCTCCAACCCGAGTCGAGGATGTTCGCGTGGTCAATGAATATCCCGACGTTTTTCCTGAGGACTTGGTTTAGCTCCTGAAAGAGAAATTGAGTTCACAATTGATCTGATACCAGGTACTGATCCTATTTCTCGAGCACCGTATCGTATGGCTCCAGCTGAATTGAGGGAGTTGAAAACCCAACTTCAGGAGTTAGTTGATAAGGGGTTTATTCAACCCAGTACTTCACCTTGGGGTGCTCCGGTGTTGTTTGTTAAGAAGAAGGATGGGAGTATGCGTTTATGCATAGACTATAGGCAACTCAATCGGGTGACGGTGAAGAACCGTTATCCATTGCCTCGGATTGATGACCTGTTTGATCAGTTGAAGGGAGCACGAGTTTTCTCCAAGATTGACCTGCGATCTGGATATCATCAGTTGCGTATCCGCAAGGATGATGTGCCCAAGACTGCCTTCCGAACGAGATATGGACATTATGAGTTTCTGGTGATGCCGTTCGGAGTGACTAATGCTCCAGCCGCATTTATGGATTTGATGAACAGAGTCTTCCGACCGTATTTGGATCAGTTTGTGATTGTGTTCATCGACGACATTCTGATTTACTCCCAGAGTGAGACCGAGCATGAGGAACACCTGAGGACGGTTTTGGAGAGTCTGAGGACAGCACAGCTGTATGCAAAGTTCAACAAATGTCAGTTTTGGCTCGATCGTATTAGTTTCTTGGGCCATGTGATTTCTGCTGAAGGTATTTTCGTTGATCAACAGAAGGTAGAGGCGGTGGTGAATTGGGAACAGCCGACTAATGTGACTAAGGTGAGAAGTTTCTTGGGTTTAGCAGGCTATTACCGTCGTTTCGTACAGAATTTCTCGTCTATAGCCGGACCTCTTACTAAACTCACTAGGAAGGATGTTAAGTTTGTTTGGGATGACAGCTGTGAACGGAGTTTCTAGGAACTTAAGCATCATCTTACTCATGCACCGGTGTTAGTGCTTCCTGATGAGAGTGGTGAGTTTGATATCTACACTGATGCTTCGTTGCATGGTTTGGGTTGTGTGTTGATGCAACATGGAAAAGTCATCGCCTATGCATCCAGACAGCTCAAACGGCACGAAATGAATTACCCTACTCACGACCTGGAGTTAGTTGCTGTGGTCTTTGCTTTGAAGATTTGGCGACATTATCTTTATGGGGAGACCTGTCGTATCTTCACCGACCACAAGAGTCTCAAGTATATTTTCACGCAGAGTGAGTTGAATTTGAGACAGAGGAGATAGATAGAGCTGATCAGTGACTATAATTGTACCATCGATTACCATCCTGGACAGTTGGCATCTATTAGAGCGACCTACATTCCGATGTTGGGTGAGTTGAGGAGTACGGGTGCTATCTTTAATGTGGATAATCATGGAGCTCTGCTAGCTCATTTCCAGGTTAGACCTGTTCTGGTGGATAAAGTTCGAGAGGCCCAAGGGATTGATTATGTGTGTGTACAGCTAAAGGAGGAAGTTCTTGGCGGTTTGAGACAGGATTATGTAGTCAGGGAGGATGGATTACTGATGTTGGGTAGTCGTTTATTGGTACCCAAGGGAGATGGTGGTTTGAGGAGAGAAATCCTGGATGAGGTGCACATTTCCGCTTATGCTATGCATCCGAGCAGTACGAAGATGTACCACACCATCAGACCTTACTACTATTGGTCAGGGATGAAGAAGGATATCGCCGTATACTTGAGTCAGTGTTTCACTTGTCAGCAGGTGAAGGAGGAGAGGCAGAAACCTTCGGGGTTATCGCAGAGGCTCCCTATTCCAGTTTGGAAATGGGAGAATGTTACGATGGACTTTGTGTTTGGGTTACCGCCTACCCGAGCAAAGTGTGATGGTATTTGGGTAATTGTCGACCGATTGACAAAGACAGCTCACTTCTTGCCAATTCGTCAGGATTACAAGTTGAATAAGTTAGCGAAGATGTTCATAGATCAGATAGTCAAACTTCATGGGGTACCAGTTTCCATCATTTCGGATAGAGATCCGAGATTCACTTCCAAATTCTGGAAGGCATTTCAGGAGGCTATGGGAACCAAACTTCTGTACAGCACAGCTTTCCACCCACAGACAGATGGTCAGTCTGAGAGGACGATTCAGACCTTGGAGGACATGTTGAGAGTTTTGGTCCTTCAATTCGGGGGAAGTTGGGATGATCATTTAGCGTTAATTGAGTTTGCATACAATAACAGTTTTCATTCTAGCATCGGTATGGCACCGTATGAGGCGTTGTATGGGAAGGCGTGTCGAACCCCATTGTGTTGGACTGAGGTAGGTGAGCGAGCACTTGAGGGCCCAGAATTGGTAGATGACACTACAGAGAAGATTCAGGTGATTAAGCGTAACCTAAAAGCGGCCTAGGACAGATAGAAGAGTATAGCAGACAGGCACTCTAAGGACCGTGAGTATGCAGTTGGCGACTTTGTGTTTTTGAGATTGTCGCCCTGGAAGGGTGTTGTGAGGTTTGGTAAACGGGGTAAGTTGAGTCCCCGGTACATTGGTCCTTATGAGATTGTGGCGCGTGTTGGCGCAGTTGCTTACCGATTAGCCTTGCCAGTGGAGTTATCTCGGGTACATGATGTCTTCCATGTTTCTATGTTGAGGAAGTATGTACCACACGAGTCTCATGTACTTCAACCACAGCCTTTGCAGTTGGATGAGAGTTTGAGCTACGAGGAGGAACCGATAGAGATTTTGGACAGAAAAGACAAGGTTCTGAGGAACAAGGTAATACCTCTAGTGAAGGTTAGGTGGAGTAACCACGAGGTAGAGGAGGCTACTTGGGAGACAGAGGAACATATGAGAGCACAGTATCCGCATTTATTTCGCGGACGAAATTTTATTTAAGGGGGGTAGATTGTTACAACCCGTCCCAAAATTTATGTGAAATTACCAAAATACCCCTAGGGTCAATGTTGACTTTTGTTGACTTTTTGTGACGACATGTGAAAATTTATTTCTTTACATATTCTTGTTGTACTCGTCGACACGAGCGCGTGGGCGCAAGCGGAACTCAATTCAGAGTTCAAAAGAACAATTTACGGGACTTTAAAGTGTAGGGGCATTTTGGTAATTTGCCACTCCGTGTATGGTAATTAGGGTTTTTGGCTGGCTGCACAGCAGCCAACCTACCCCATCACATTCTGCACGTATCAACCTCTCTCCCTCTCTTTCTCTTCCATTTTCTCTCTCGGCCAAAAACCGTTCGAAGAACCCTAATCTTGGTTGAATCACAAAACCACCAAACCGTCGCCCAAAATTCATACCAACGTGATCCTCTCGTCATTTTGGACGGGACTGTGATCTTGGAATCTCCAAACTCGAGCCCGAGCGTTCAAACCGAAGTCGGAACGGTTTCGGAAACTGTCCGTCTATTTTCTGTGCAAACCAGACCAAGGTAAGCCTCGAGACCATCACTATTGTTTCTATTGGATTGAGTAGGTTCAAATTGATATAAAGAACGTCTAATTTGGTGCAGTATTGAAGGAGAACGGAATTAGGGTTTCCCGAAGCTTTCCGGCCAATTTCAGGCCATCTCCGGCCACTTTTCCAGCCTCAAATTGGTATGAAAATATTCTACTCCTCAATACCTTCAATTTGATATATGGCACGTCAAATTTGGACAAAGAATGAAGAAGTTATGAATGTTTGAAGTTTTGGGACATAATCGATATTATTTTCCAGATTCTGGCGAACCAGACGGCGGCTCCGGCGACCGGAGCGAGGAAGGGGACGACAGAATATTCTGTCAACGGTGACGGAATATTCCTAACGGCGTCAGCATCTTCTGTTAAAAAGGTATATTCCGTTAACTTTAAGGTCGCTGACGTCAGCAGGTGCATGGCTGACGTCAGCCGCGCGTGGGACGGCGCGTGCAAGAGCGTGGGGCGCGTGGGTGACACATGCCGCGCGTGGGTGACACGTGCCAGCGCGTGGGTGACACGTGCCAGCGCGTGGGGACACGCGCCAGCGCGTGGCGACACGCGCCAGAGCGTGGCGACCTCCCAGCGCGTGAGGCCACATCCTGGCGCGTGGCGGCTCGTCCGGCCGTTTCCCGGCGCGTGCGGAGGCGCACGGCGGCGGTAGGGTTTTCGGGCTCCGGAAATCGTTTTTCAAGCCCGTTTTCGCTAAAATAACAATATTTTTGGGGTATTTCTCTTTAAGGCCTATTTTTAATTTATTTTTAGGGAAGTTCCTAATTTGTTCCCCAAAATATTAAATAGGTAATTCTTCGACTCCGCTGCAAGAGGCAACAGGAGATTTCCTCCGATCACTGTGAGTGGACATTTGCTTTATTAAATGGTTTTTATGATTGAAAATGTTTATGAAATTGATTTCTTATGGTTTAAAATGGTTTTTGAGCATGTTTAATTATATATATTTATTATTAAACATATATATTATGGTATTGATGCAACCATAATTGTTTTATTTATGATTAAGCATATTGGGAAATGAATTTAATTAGGGATTGTGGTTTTATAAAGTATGATTATACATTATGAAATGGTTTTATCCTATGATCTTATTTTTGCATAAAAGTATTAAATATTTTAATATATGGTTTGAGAAATATTTATTTATGCAATACTTGATATTTTAGAATTATGAATGGGATTTTGGCTCCTATATCTATACACATGAGTATGTATGTATGTTTTCAAACACACTTAGTATGCTTTCACTACGTTGTAGTACCTTCTCATGGCCATAGGACAAGTCTCCATGTTTGGATCACACGCCTTTGTACTCCGAGGGTATTGTCCGGTAAATACCTTAATTAAGCTTGTCTTACGTTTATTGTTTATGGGGAAAAGGCCCACTACGTAAGGACTCGGGTGTGACGCGCTGCGGGTAAGGGTGCTTACATGTGTGTGGTACTAGGAGTACAAATTAATGGATAATGTAAAGTGCTTGTACGGTGATTGAGAAATTTGTTCCTCAACAGGTACATGGTGTCCAGCCCTTTATATACCACTGTGTTGGTTTTTTCCCTTGCTATATTATTGGAATTATGAACTCTACGTTTTACGAGTATTATACCTTTGATATATTTCAGTATACTATTAAAGTATCTTTTGAACTATACTACGATAGTATATTTCTACAGGCATTTATCTTTGATTTTCAAACGGGGTTAGTATGTTGAAAAGAAGGTTTGCTAAAACTTTTATTTTGTCCACTCACACACTTTGTTTTGCGCCCCTTCGGGGACATAGTGATAATTATCCGGCGCAGTCGAGGATTTTGCGTGGCGGCTCGATTATCCATCCCGACCATGTAGGGATCTATCTTTCCTTCGGTTTCTATAATAATATCCATCCACGTTATGGATAGAGATTCTAGGAACTCGGTTTAATGTTGTTTTCCACATTTGTTTCAAAATTAGTATGCTACGAACCATATGCATATTGACATTGAGTTTTGTAACTTTAATACAATTTAATTTTGGTTGCACTAAGTCTTTGTCATGCATTTTAATGGTTTTGTCACTTACGAGTGTCGGCGGCTGCAGCTCGCACTCGGTATCACGTGGGTATCGAGGGTGGGGTGTGTCACATTACCTATCCCGAAGCATTCCCGGACGGAGCAGTTGTTGTCCCTTGAGGTAAGTGAGCCATGGTATCTTGATTTAGTGAATTATTTGGTGTCTAAACAAGTTCCAGCACCCTAAATAAGCACCAACGTGATAAACTTAAAAGGAAGCAAAGGTTTTATGATTGGGATGACCCATACTTGTGGAAATATTGCTCTTATCAGTTAGCCACGTAGTGTGTTCATGAATCGAAATTTATTAACTCAATCTTAACTCTGTCACACTTATGCATGTGGGGGGTCATTTTGGCACTCAAAAGAAACTGACACTTAAGGTTCTTGAATGTGGTTTTTGTTGTACTATCTTTAAGGATGTAGAATGTTTTTGTTTTAACATGTGATCACTTGTCAAAGAACCGGAAACATTGGTTCAAAGATCCAAATGCCGCGAGGCCCTATCTTTTGTGTCAAATTACTGATGTTTAGGGCATTGATTTCATAGGTCCTTTTCCTTCATCTCATGGTTTTGTTTATATTTTACTTGCAGTTGATTATGTCGAAATGGGTGGAAGCAAAAGCCACTGGACTAATGATTCCAAAGTGAGGTAGGTACATTTTGTTAGAACTAATATATTTGCAAGGTTTGGCATGCCGCAGTGCTTATAAGTGATGGAGGATCACACTTTTGCAATCGAACCATCAAGCGCTACTCAAGAAGTACAATGTCACGCATAAGGTTCAACACCTTATCATCCTCAAACAAGTGGCCAAGCCGAGGATTTCAAATAAGAAATCAACAAATTTTGGAAGGCAGGTGGTCAAGGAAGGATTGGAGTTTTGCGCTTGAATGATGCCTTGTGGGCGTATCGTACAACCTACAAAACACCAATTGGGATGTCTCCATTTCGGCTCATCTATGGAAACCATGCCATCTTCAGTTGAATTGGAGCACAAAGCCCATTGGGCAATCAAAACATTCAATATGGACATAGATGCGAGTGGAATTCATAGGAAGCTTGATTGAATGAGCTTGAGGAGATTAGGAATGAAGCTTATGAGAATGCTCCATTTGAGGAGAAAACAAAAGCATTTATGACAAGATGATTCCTTTGACAGGAACATTCTCAAATGGGCAGAAAGTGCTTTTCAATCCCCGCCTATGATTATTCCGGGTAAGTTGCGCTCTAAATGGGTTGGTCCTTTTGTTATTACTAATGTCTTTCCTTATGGTGCAGTCCAAATTCAAAGTTTAAAGACAGGACATGAATTCAAAGTGAATGGACACTGTTTGAAGCCTTACTACGAGAATTTTGAGGCATATCGTGGAGGAAATGCCCACTCCATGCCGCCAGCCCCTGCGGGCTTAATTGAAGGTATCGTCAGAAATTTGGAAGACATTAAAGCAAGTGCTTCTTGGGGAGGCAACCCATGCCAATAAAAGAAGACCTAGGACCCTCCGACTTCCTAAAAAAAACCAGATTTGGGTTCCTAAACCCTACACTTTATTGCTTTTGCCTTGCCATACCCTTTTTCTTAAAGAATAGTGGAGCATAACTTATTGGGAATTCCTTTTGACCTATGGTTGGTAGAAGAAAAAGTGTGGGGAGAGGTTGTTTGTTTATTTTTCCGAGTTGTTCAATTCTAAGTTCATTCAAAAAGAAGGTTATTCGGTTTGTTTCTTTGTTTTATAGCTGAGTTGTATAGTTTTGAGTGTTGAAGAAGGAGTCCCTGTGTGAAACTTGGCCTGTGGTTTGTTTTATCTCTCCTCTACATTTCATTCGTTGGGTATTGAGGTCATAAGTTGGATTCAAGGTCTTAACATCATCATATCGCTCTACTATCTCTTTAAGAACTTTGTTTATCTTTATCCCTTTCTTTATTAGCCCCTACCTTTAGCCCTATTACAACCCTTGGCCTTTGTCTTGATTGTTATGTGTTTCAATTAGTGGAGTACGAATTTGGTATGGGCATATGGGATCCCACAGTTCTCGCTTCTAAGTAGTGGCATTCCGTTCATGAGATCATATTCATATACATATTTATAATTCCAGAAAGTGCCTTCTTTGTAATACATATGTGAGTGCTAGTCTACATGTTTACATCAATCTTCTCACATATACCTAGTATAGGGAGTGTAGTCGAAAAATACGTGAGAAAATAAAAGTGCATATCAATGAGGAATTGAGGGATTCTCTAAAGCATGTTACTACATTCAAAATGTTGTTTTAATTGATTAAATGCAGGCTAGTAGTGGTGACTATGATTAAGTATGTGCTCGAGGGTAAGGATGGCTAAAATCTGTGTAAGTAGTGATTTTTAGCATGCCATGTTTCATTGGAAATCCTTTGAGGCAAATGTTGGAAGGTTTAGGTTGTGTTTTGTTTTCTTTGTTTTGCTCGAGGACTAGCAAAGCTAAGTGTGGAGGAATTTGATAGGAGCATATTTATGCGGCTTTGTTAACATTTCCTTGCATTTATTCGGTTAGTTTCTGTTTATTAGAGTGTTTTAAGCTATTTTCGTGTGTTGTGGAGTCGAGGTGACAAAGTTGGCAAGAAAAGTGCATTTTGGAGCATTTTTAGGCAATTTTTGGGCTTGGAATGGATAGCACATGTTTGGAGAAAAGGTGGCTGGACGTGTTTGAAGGTTATGAGGCTAGGAATGTGCTAATGAGTGAAGATAGGATTCGAGAGGACAGCGAGATTGCAAGAAAGTGGAATCCGGTGGAATTTGGACGAGTGTTGTCACATAAGCTTTGCCACCTTCGACAAAGCACCCATAATTACTCAGGATCAATTACGTGTCGACCCATAAATGGTTGGAAGAAGCTCTGGATATCTAGCTTCCATAAGTTTTACGGATCATGATTCGTACTTCCCCAAGAAATAGTTATGTTGTTTAGTGACAAGGTCGAAACGGCGGAAAGTCCTAGTCGGATTGGGTTTCAAGGAAGATAAACGGGACAGGTTTGTTTGTGCGTGTTTCTACCACTTAATTCAGATGAACTAAGGAGTTCAAAGGGAAGTCTAAAAAATCTCTAGAAAACCGTGCCTTAAGAATCCTTTGAGAATGGAATCACTCGGAGACGCACAAGATACATAAAGCCAATTTGACGAAGGAGGGAACATAGAAGAGCCGAGAGAAGTCAGAAATTGAAGATTAGTCCGCGGCTTTGCGGGATTTTAGGTGTCTTCAATCTTTACTTTCAATGTTTAATGTTAATTATTTCATATTCGGTTGTAATCATGAGAACTAATTCCTTTTTAGTTAGAAGTGAATTCAAGCCCATGATTATATGTTTAATATGAATTGAGTTACATCCGATTATTGTTTCTTCGGACTTGAATGTGATTTTGTGGCGAGTTATCACAACTTATTTATGTACGTGGAGTTAAGAGGTGCACACCCAATTTACATGCATGAATTTGATGCTAAAATATAAGGGAGTTTCACTAATAGTTACAAACTTATATTTACAAGTAGTGAAGGTAGTGAAGGGAAGAATTGTGGATTAACCAAGTTCATTAAGCAACATCATTAAACATGCATTTAACAATTAAAAGGCGGAAACATGCTTCTATGCACCCAAAACAAAACTTTACCCAAGAAAAATTCAAAGCCTAGTAGATAGAACCAGACTCAAATCAAAACAATTTTGAGTTGAGAAATCTTATACCTTTGTTGATTCCTCTTTGCATAGCAAGGCTAATCACCCATGGATAGGGCTTCATTCCACAAGCTTCTTTGCTCCATGAACATTTTCAAAGGATGATCAATTGGTTTCTCCAAGTTCCCAAAGTAGGGAACCTCTAAGTCTCTTCACCAAGGAGAGTCTTGATGAGAAGATGAGTGCCCTAGAGTAAGAATGCTTTGCTCTCCTCCTCTAGGAGTAGCCGGCCTCTTTGAGAGAGAAGGGAGCATTTTCATGCTCACCAATTCTCCCAAAAGAAAACCTCTATATATGAAATGTTATAAACTTGTTTTATATCATTTCACAATGTAATGGCAAACTTGCAATTAAAGCAAGTTCACTGCATTGCTCTAAATGGCCGGCCATGTTGGGTTAATTGGGCTATTGGGCCTAATCTATTATGCTTAAAAGTTGTCATACAACTTAAGTCAATGTTGACGTTCGAAGCCCATTGGGCCTTGAAGCCCAAAACCAGCCCGAGGTCTTTAACGAAGACATTCGTTTGATTAATTAACATATTAATTAATCCTTGCCTGAATTAAACCATTTAATTATTCTTACTCATCTACGCATCAAACTCCTACCTTACATGGTATGCGATCCATTAAGTTCCTTTTAGCGAGGCTGGAGTGGAGGATTAGAACTCTTTCAAATCATTTGTGAATTGAAACTTACTTTCAATTCTCCTTTAGTGATCATACACCTTTAGAACACCACAAACCATGAGTGACACACCTAGTAGTATGTCATGGCTACCCAGCTAATCGAGAAGAGGTGGAGAAACCTGTTAGTTAGGATTGCAATGCAATACGGTCCTTCTCTAATACAATACTCTCGACCACATTGTTGGTTTGATAGTTTTATTCATGTCTACTATCCAATGTGATTCCATTACTTATAGGGTGCAGCAGATATGATTTGGAGCGACTTCCTAAATCTCATTCATACTCACGGCGAGAGATTCTTAATCATATCATAAGAGTATTCTCCCTCAAACCGTTTGAAGGTTAGAGATCCTTATTGCGCCCATTCACTTGCCTCCATGGCTAAGTAGCTTAACCCCAACGATGCCGTGGACACCCTCGGATGGGGTGGCTTGTGACATAATCAAAAGATTAAGGACCTCACACCACAAGACAACTGTGATACACTCAGGTCAAAGGACTAATTGCATTATCCCAATTAGTGCCTTAATGTGACATGAACATAGAAACTCATAGTTGATCAGCGTTGATGAACTCATTCCATATTGAGCACCTACATGCTTGTCTTAGTATCGAGTTACACCAATGACTCGAGACTAGTCACTCTCCACTGAGAGAAGACATAACATGTCTTGATCTTAACGAGATGTCAATGCCCAATTGGCAATCCTATTCATCGAAACGTTTAGGATATGTCTATGATCGGGAATGGTCTCATGAACCTAACTTGTTTAGATTACATTCTACTAAGCACATATTCCTTGGACTTATTGTTTAAGCATATAACATTTATATGAGACTAGTATGTAATAATCTATGCCCTTTATATTAAACTAAATTAGTTTAACATTTGAAATATCCGTAAAAAGAGTATCATCATATGATTGGTTTTGAGGCATTTCCAACAATCTCCCACTTGCACTAGAGCCAATCGGCTTGGTCATCGGTGATGATGCCTCTTACAGAATTCATTTCATAAATGGTGAGTAGTAGGCCTAGGTAGTGGATATATATATGTTATCCCTGAGAAGCAAACTTGAGATTAACGACTTCACCATTATGCATGATTCTCAATCATGTGGTTTAGTCTCTCATTTGAGTTCGGATCTTGATGAGACCTTGATTCCTTGGCTTGAGCTATCGCCCCATTAGTGTCGTAGTGTCGGCACACTTAAGACACTTTCTGGTTGGAATCGAATGAAAGTTCATAACTTTCCCATCCAAACAACAACACGTTATGGCTTCTATATGGCTATATATTTTGCATGTGCGATGAAACACACTAAAGTCATTACTTTTAATGTTTTCCTCTCTAAATATCTCTTTTAGTCAAAATAAGTGATATTCGATGATGGATTAGATTCATAATCCCTAATACATTTTACGCTTCCATTGTGTTACTCTAACTCTTCCTCATTCTGAGGAATCCATCCTTTAGTGTTTCTTAAAGACTTAAGAGATTCATGACAATTGCCATGGTTCTGATCACAGGCTTGCATTGATATTGTCTTGTACCGTTCTAGGTACAACTCATATCAACGTTTTCATACAATATGAAATGCATAAATCACATTTTCTGCGTATGCATAAAGGATTCTATTTACGCATTATTTCTTTGGGAGTCAAAGAGTCGTTCCCTTTGAGAGGCAATCTCTTTATCTATCATTAGGGATTGATATAATCCAATTATATCACGAAATCTATCATTATAGATTTCCATTCCATGTTTATAGACTATGTCTCCCATATACATTTGTTTAAGTCATAACTTCAACGAAGAATTTCTTTCATTTCCAAAATTAATATATCATATATATGTTCAAATTTAGAAATATGATTAACTCCCACTAATCTTTTGTAAGCCTTGTAGACAAAAGATTCATTTATCTCTTTATGAGAAATCAAACGATTTGATTTTTCTCTCATAAAAATGCTTATAGCTCCCATTAGCTTGCTAAGATTCATGATGGATGAATCTCTACAACTACATGTCATGTGATTTCTAGTTTTAGACATATATTATCAAGACAATCTTGATAATGGTTTCGAGAAACCCATATTATGTCCAAACATTAAATCATGTCGTTAAGTTGTAGCTAACAATCTTTGAATTAATGGAAACCAAGACTATATCAAAGATGGTTTCTTCCCAAGTCAACCAATCTCTTTGATTGTAGTCACCTTAAGCTACCAATTAGCTATGTAGGTTTCATTATTTAGCGTCAAATGGTATTATACCATTTCCTTGAGTATGTATCGTATACACATTCAAATGTAATCCTTGAGATTTTCATTCTTATTTCTTTAGAATTAAGAGGTGTAACTCTGTAAACAAAGTCATAAAAAGTTCAAACCATTCCATTGAGGCAGTTTTACAAATCCTTCTTGACTACTTTGGAGCTATTGGTGTTGGAACTAGGTTGTTATATTTGTTGATTATCATCTTGTCACTCAAGAACCTATTCTTTGAATTCTATTTCTCGTTCACACTTGCTCTATCTTAGGCAAATCCTATTGTAAGTTACAATGAACTACCCAACAAACAACATTTGTTAGTTGGTTAATAAGTGATATCAAAGATTAATCTTAGGATATCCTACAAGATTGTTCTCAACCAATATTGCTTATTAACATACAACCCCAAATCTTAGCATGCTTAAAGACTTGTCTTTCTTTCCAACTACATCTTATGAAGTCATATGAAAACTTTGGAAGATATTCTAATTGACAATCGTATTGTCTTAGAAGTCTATATATATATATCTTATATATGGGTATTTTGATAACATCAACGAACCAAATCTTATTCGAGTTCGTTTACTTCTCTAATGGAGAAACTGTTATCTTATGATGCTTAATTTTCCTGTGTCTTTCAAGGAAACTCTTCTAAGTGCTATATTTCCTTAGATCAAATTTAAGGAGGTAAATACTTTAGACATCTTACTCATCCAACACATTCTTGAATTCTTTGAAACCTTTTACAAAGTATTCGGACTTGTGTTTATTCAAAATACACGATAGTCAACCGAGAGCGATCTTCGGTGAATGTCATGTGACATGAAGTAGTATTATGTTGTGGTCAAACCACTAACATCTAAGTGAATT
This sequence comes from Gillenia trifoliata, assembly GCA_018257905.1. Taxonomy (NCBI): domain Eukaryota; kingdom Viridiplantae; phylum Streptophyta; class Magnoliopsida; order Rosales; family Rosaceae; genus Gillenia; species Gillenia trifoliata. The sequence continues at coordinate 9,393,695 of CM031080.1, read as the reverse complement.
AACCTCAACAACTTTGTGATTCTTTATTCTTTCAAAAGAATAAAGGTGGTACTATTCGCCTCTATACAATTTTAACAAGAAGGCATTGGATCCGGATCTAACAATCAAGAAAGCATCCATTTTATGACCAACTCGTAATTCATGTTTTAGAGGTGTCACAATTTAGTTGGGATTAATTACTCACCTTGTAACCTTTTTGGGTTTTAAGCATCGTTCCATTCTAAGCAGTTAACATTACCACATTATCTCTACTACTAGAGACAATCAATTAGATTACATTAATCCAATTGCTGGTAGTTCATATGAGGAAGTAAGTACTATACGCTTTCGCGAGAGATCTTTATTTGATTCACGTTCGAATGTGAAGTACTTTCCTCTTCTCTCATTAATCTTCTACTTCTTATTTGCCACACTTTTACAACGATTGTAACATAGTCACAAATACAGAATCATGCATTCAAGTAAGAAGAACCAACTGTCTTGAATTATTCAAGAACATTTACAACACATTCGAAAGATGTGTTCTTGACACTTGCAAGTCATTACTTGCAAATACCCCTCCCAATGTCCATCATTTCATAAAAGAAAGTTTGTTCCTTGGAGTTAATTTTTGGCTTCTTCATTTGACTTCTCCATTGACTACGATAGTCATGGTCCCTAGCTCACTATCTCTCTTGAAACTTATTTCAATTGTGTTATACATCAAACGATTTTGGAGAGAGTGTAGTTTATTGTTCACTACATAGTTTACAATAAACTTAGTGAACCATTTGGATAAGACTCAAAGGTGAAGTCCTTGCCTTGTTTCCGTCTCCTTAAGCGGTTTAACACTTCAACATTTAGTGATTCCAAAATCATCATAAGTCCATCTTTATGGACTATTTTTGTCAAACAACCATTATGTTCCCAGAAACATAATTTCCAACTATTAAAAGTTGTTCTCATTATGATAGACTTATCTAACATATTCTTCCAATGATCGTTATCAATAGGAAGATAGTGAGAAGGGAGACTACTTGGGGAAGTACATATACCAATCATTCAAGACAATCTATGGGATTGTGGTACCAGAATCCGGAAACTTAGGCCTTCGGCTTTTTCTTTGTCAAGTTTAGGATAGCGCTTGCAAATATATCGGTAAATAAATACATAACGAAAATAGATTGATTGATTTTAAGCCCATTTTGATCGGGTCTTTAAATCAAATAGCATCACCCACTATTTTAGCAAATTCCATATCCCTCATGGGTCGAAGAGAGTTTTTTGGAAAAGCTCTTAGTAGGGTATGGGGGAGGCTCACTATTACTAAGCCCACACACTTACAATGATATGATATTGGCTAGCAACAATAATAATGAGAGAGTACACTTACTCATTTTACATCTAATGTAAGTACCCCATCTTATTTGGCCTCTAGAAAATGATACCTCACAATGACATGATGTTGGCACCATTGCACTTGGTTAAGTCATTCCCACCATGCAAGTTCGGATAGGTGTTCAAGAACAACCTCACAATGACATGATGTTGGCTATTCTTGTTGCCCTACCTTCCACATCAAGTATGCATATAGACTCCTCACAGTGTAAGCATGCACTTTGTACTCCCCCATGATAGGGTGAAGTCGGTGTACAAGTCACAAACGCTTGGAGCCTACCACGATTAGAGCCACGAAAGAGTGTTCAAAGCACTCCCACGCTTATCCAACTTAATATTTTAGTTGAGGGTTTTTAGGTCTCATCACATATAAATTATCATTTTAATCAAATTAAAACAATTTGGTCCTATTGCAACTATCGGTCCATTTGATTGATTTAGTAGTATATGATACTCACTAAGCTTTTAAACGGTTTAAAGCAAGTATGGTACTACTAACATAAGGTTTTGCATTCGTTTAAGAACTATATAGTTGCCTTAGGGCCTTAGGATGACTATGAACCTTTGATTTGATCCAACACGAGCTGGTGTTGGATCACGGACTAAGGACGGTGATTGATTTTAGTTATACGTTTAATCAAGGTAGCGTGTGTTGTCTTATTGACGTTGGACCCCTTCTCAATTTCATGCATATCAAATAAAGCAAGAAAGGAGTACAATTAAATTAAAGAAGAGCTTATGCTCTTTTACAACATTTGATCAAATCAAATTACAACCAAAATCTAATCTACACATTCCCATGGTTCAAACAATTTTGAAACGGCCTTTCCACATAAGCTCAATTATCGTAGGCTTAGGTTCATAATCACCCTTTAATTAATTAACACTTTAACTAATTAAACAAGAAAGCAACATTTTCATTTGGTTTTGTATCCATAGAATTGATTTTATATGGAGCTAAATGAAATGAAAATCCAATTCTCATTTAAAGAGACAAAACAATTTTGTTCTCTTCAATTTGGGCAAAATGCAATAACCTCAACTATTGGGCCATATTGCAAAACCATAAACTTTTGGGGTCACTTTGTAAAACATAAAAGTCCATTACTTCATGTTATTACAACTAGAACCCCAAAAATTTCAACATTACAAAAACTTCATTAAAGGAACAAAACAATTTGCCCTTTAGTGATTTTTTTGGGCCTATACGTAAACGTAAACTTCGGGTCAAAGTGCAAATACACAAAAGTATCAAAACCATGTAATTGCATAAAAGCCCCAAAAGTACCACATAATGGGGTGGCCGGTTGTGGAGAGGAAATAGGGAGTGAAAATTTTGGGTGGAAGACAAGGTAAGGTGTTTGAATAGTGAAAGGTAGGTATGAAAATTGATTAGTATGGTGGTGTAAAAAGAGGTAAAAGGTGCTCCAATTTTTTAAACAAAATTTCCCATCACCAATCAACCTCAAACCAAAACTTTTTGAAAAACAACAAACATTTGAATCAAACACCAAACCTTTTTTGTTCTTGCCAGAGGCAACAAGAACAATGAAGAACATCCATGAAAATCATAAGAACTCCATGAACATTTTTCTCAAAAACACCTCCAAAAATTGCCAAACTTTAGGAAATAACATATTACCATAATAGGGCACTTAGGGGTTCAAATGTCACATTAAAACCATTTTTAACAAGTCAAACAAGAACCCAAAAATCCAACCTTTGGTTGGCCGAATTTCCCCAAAATTCATGGCACCAAATTTTAGTTCCAAAATTCATGTCATATGAACTACATCTACAACATTTGAGATGGCAAATTTTTCCAACAAAATTTACATTCAAGAAAGCAAGAATAAATCTTGTAACAAGTACAACATTTAAATCACAAACTATGTAATCATAAAACCCAAAAGAGTTCGCAATCTACTAGACCTAGGCTCTGATACCACTTGAAGGGAAAAATTGTGGATTAACCAAGTTCATTAAGCAACATCATTAAGCATGCATTTAACAATTAAAAGTAGGAAACATACTTCTATGCACTTAAAACAAAACTTTACCCAAGAAAATTCAAAACTAGTAGATATAGTGAACCAAGACTCAAATCAAAACAATTTTGAGTTGAGAGAAATCTTATACCTTTGTTGATTCCTCTTTGCTAAGCAAGGCTAATCACCATGGATGGCCTTCATTCCTAGCTTCTTTGCTCCATGAACATTTTCAAAAAGGATGATCAAAAAAATTAAGTTTCTCCAAGTTCCCAAAGTAGGGAACCTCTAAGTCTCTTCACCAAGGAGAGTCTTGATGAGAAGATAGAGTGCCTAGAGTAAGGAGAATGCTAGCTCTCCTCCTCTAGGGTAGCCGGCCTCTTTGAAGGTGAGAATTTTCATGCTCACAATTCTCCCAAAGAAAACCTCTATGTAAATGTTATAAACTTGTTTTATATCATTCACAATGTAATTAACAGACTTGCAATTAAAGCAAGTTCACTCATTACCCTAAATGGCCGGCCATGTTGGGTTAATTGGGCTCACGGGCCTAATCTATTATTAGCCATTAAGTTGTCATACAACTTAAGTCAATGGGCTTGACGTTCGAAGCCCATTGGGCCTTGAAGCCCAAAACCAGCCGGAGTCTTTAACGAACTTATTCGTTTGATTAATTAACATATTAATTAATCCTTGCCACAAATAATTAAACCATTTAATTATTCTTACTCATCTCCATTCTACGCATCAAACTCTACCTTACATGGTGTACGATCCATTAGGTTCCTTTTAGCGGGCAGTGGAGGATTAGAACTCTTTCAAATCATTTGTGAATTGGAAACTTACTTTCAATTCTCCTTCTTGTGATCATACACCTTTAGGGCTACCTACAAACCATGGTGACACCTAGCGGTATGTCATAGCTACCCAGCTAATCGGAAGAGGTACAGGAGAAACCTATTCGGTTAGGATTACATTGTACGGTCCTTCTGTACAATACTCTAAACCACATTGTTTGGTTTTGATAGTTTATTCATGTCTACTATCAATACTGATTCCATTACTTATATGATTACCTTGAATATGATTTTGGAGCGACTTCCTAAATCTCCCCTACATTCATACTCACGGCCTGGCCAGAGATTCTTAATCATATCATAGAGTATTCTCCCTCAAACCATTTGAAGGTTAGAGATCCCTTGTTGCGCATTCACTTGCCTCCATGGCTAAGTAGCTTAACCCCAACGATGTCGTGGACACCCTCGGATGGGGTGCCTTTGACATAATCAAAGATTAAGGACCTCTCCACAAGACAACTGTGATGCCTCAGGTCAAAGGACTAATTTGCATTATCCCAACTATGAGTTCTCATGTGACATGAACATGAAAACTCATCGTTGATCGCGTTCAGTGAACTCATTCCATATTGAGCACCTACATGCTTGTCTTGGTGTCAGTTACACCAATGACTCGAGACTAGTCACTCTCCCTGAGAGAAGACATAACATGTCATGATCTTAACGGACTGTCAATGCCCAATTGACAATCCTATTCATCAGGAACGTTTAGGATATGTCTATGATCGAGAATGGTCTCATGAACCTAACTTGTTTAGATTACATTCTACTAAGCACATATTCCTTGGACTTATTGTTTAAGCATATAACATTTATATGAGACTACTATAAACAATAATCTATGCCCTTTATATTAAACTAAATTAGTTTAACATTTGAAATGTCCGTAAAGTATCATCATATGATTGGTTTTAGGGCACATTTCCAATAGGTAGCTAGTCACAATAACGTTAAGTAAATTCTGGGCAGGAGTATCATGCTTTTCATAGTTACGAATGCCTCGTCAATGCTTATGATTTTCAAAGAACTTAATGACCTTTGATATGATTTTCTATCATGCTTTTCATAGTTAGGGAACTTGATAAGGATAATTTGGTTGCGATGTGCGTATCCCATCCAATTCAACGAATTAAGGAAAATCTGATGGTTAATTTAAGCGTACCTAATTAACTTGGGGTGTTGTCATTCATAGTCTAAAGGAATAATAATTGGAAATTGGTTTGTATGCATATATCATGTGTGGAGAAGGATCTTCTAACTAGTCTTTTACCCTTGTCAAGTACTCTAGTCGTTTCTAGCATTCAAATCTGTTTTCAAAGTTCAGTTTTAATTTCCAGCCATATATGGATCGACACGTAATTCATCCTGAGTAATTCTGGGTGCTCTGTCGAAGTTGGCAGTTATGCATAGCACTGTCCAAATTCCACTCGGATTCCACTTTCTTGCAATCTGCTTGTCCTCTGAACTTCTATCTTCACTCATTAGCACATTCCTAGCCTCATATAAACTTCAAACACGTCCAGCCACCTTGCTCCAAACATGTGCTATCCATTCCAAGCGCAAAATTGCTCTAAAATGCTCCAAAATGCACTTTCTTGCCAACTTTGTCACCTAAACCTACAAACACACGAAAATAGCTTAAAACACTCTAATAAACATAAACTAACTGAGTAAATGCAAGGAAATAAGTTAACAAAGTCGCATAAATATTCTTCTATCAATTTCTCAATCGTCATCGTGTATTAGGCGAGATGCAGATTAAGTGAATTTGGAGAGTTTGGAGCATGATAACCGAGTGGGGAAGAAGATCAAGAGACGTCTTTTGAGTAGAGCTAGTAGTCCTTGGGTTGAGAGACCAAAATAAACCACACGGCGTCATTTGGTTCAGTAAGTTTGGTCCATGTAATTCTATGACGACTAAAGATTAGTAGCTGTCCCACTCCAAAAAAATATGAGCGCCTTTTTAAAAATAAAATCAAAAGTATGAGCATTGTTTTTCAAATAAAATATAAAATTAGGCGCCAACACACCTTTTAACGGGAGAAACGATACCCTTTTTGCAGTTCTCTATTACTAACCTATAATTTAGTCGCCGATGGGTAACATTATGACCACCAGTTTCACCACCAAATATGAAATAATCTTGTCGCAACAACCCTGACAAAAATTTCACTAGCTGAAAAAAAATGACGAAGTTTCCGCGAGGACCTCTCAAGTTTGGTCGCAGTTACCATGTATTGGCGACTAAATATACGTAGGTTGGCAAAAGTTTCATCGCAGAAACACTTTTTTCTTGTAGTGTTTTATCGCTTAACTTTGTTTTCATCAAATATGTCTATTTATTGGTTATTTAAAAAATAATATTTAGAATAATCGGTCACGTGAAATGACATGACAAGTATTACAAGTGTCATAAGCTGTTTCAATTAGTTTTTTTTTTATAATTATTATTGTAACGTCTTTGCAATTTCTTGCGTGCTTTTTCAATGTTCACATGAAGCCAATTAATTATTTGTCTATAGTTGAGCAAAGGGTACTTTTATTGGTATCCAACTTTTAGTTAAGATGTTACAACCCGTCCTAAATTTTGGTGTATTTAATCCGCGAAGGTGTGAAATGACCAAAATGCCCTTAGAAGGGTAAGTGTTAACCTTTGTTGACCATAGTGTGGTGACACGTATGAATTATGCCTTTAGTATTTTCTTGTTGTATTCTTTGATACGAACACGTGGCCGCAAATGGAACAGAATTCGGAGTTGAAACAAAGCTTGTACAGAACGTTAACGTTTGAGGCATCTCGTAATTTGACGATAATTGTATTTTCTGATTGAGTTTATGGTTCAGTGGGACCCACTTTCTTTCTCTCCTCTCCACCACCCCTCACTCTCCAACTTTGTCTCACTCTCTCTTGTCCCTCTCATGTCTCTCCCCCAACCAACCACAATGAACCACGACGGCGAAGCCGCCGTTCTCCGACGAATTAGACCACCAAACAACGACCACCGTGATCCCCTCTCTTTGGTGAACCTATCCCCAGCTTTTGATTTCTGAAAACCAAACAACAACCACTGTTTCGAAGAGCTCCGGCGAGGACGAAATTTCTCGACGAGATTCTCACCATTCTCAACGAAATTTCTCTTCCTCGTGTTGAGTAGTTCAAGATTCATTTATTGCATGCTTTGATTGGTTGTGAAATGACTCAGATCGACTAGGAGGAAATTCAGATCAACGAAGATTTCGACAAACGCCAAGGAATCAACCCTCGAGACTGGTATCGACTGGTTCATCTCAACTCCAAGAGTCCAAATTTGTTCTCAGATCAGACGGCGGACCAACGACGGCGGCGGAGCGACGACATGAAGAATCTCGACCAAATTTCCCAGACTTTGGCGAGAGTTGTAACGGCGAACCGGTCCAGGCAATTGAACTGGGAATATTCCGTTAACGGCGTCAGGAATATTCTGTTAACTCTAACGAAAACCGTTACGTCTTCCATTAAATTTAACTGCAACCATTACGGTTTCCATCATCTTTAACGACGTTAATAACGTCGTTAACTTCAACTGACGTCAGTCGTCAAAGCGTGTGGCTGCGCGTGGCGGCGCATGGCGGCCCACAGAGGCGCAAGTTGGTTTTCGGACATTGAAACTCTTATTTTGATTTTCGTGTTTTGTTATTCTTTGTAGTGTTTGTTTAATATACTAAGTAAAATTTGTTTCACTTTAGGAGTGACAACTCAAGGACCACGAAGAGCATACAAGCAAGGGGATTACAACTACGGTCACTGTGAGTGGGCTTTGCTTGATAAATTATATCCTTACTTATATGCTTCAAAGCAGATTTTACGATATGCATTGTTATCTTGCTTTATTTTAGAAATTCAAATGTTTTAGCGAGTTATCGGTGATTTGATTTGTGATATTGTGAACCTCACCTTGGAACGTTTTACTACTTGCCACACTTTAAAAACGATCGATACGCCTTATGCGATACCTCGTTTTGAGATACAAGATTTAAGACTAGCCATGGCATGTTTTCATTTATGTACTGGCTCATTTAGGATTGCTTTACATGTATGTTCACATTGCACCGACACGTTCACTTTGGATCCATCGTAGGTGCTAGTCTGTTTTAGTTGTATTTACATATAGAACTTGTTGTGTTGAGCTTAGTGCCAACTTCACATGTATGTAGTACTCAAGCGTAGATTAATACACCCAGCCTGTTCATGTCAGAAAATCTCTGCATGAGCTCGTGTGTCTGCATTATCTAATGAGCATATCATTCCTGTTTATCTTGGATTTTGTGATTTACATGCTTTCACTGATGCCATGGAACTTTGTGCTACCTTTGGAATTTAGATGTTGGTTTCTTCAAAATGATTTTATTGAGGATTTATTGTTATTTACCTGTCTTGGGAAATAAATGACTTTCCACTTTTACGTTAGTTTTCATACTTATTAATAGTATGATTTTGAAAGTTACGGGTTTTTACAGCGAAGGGTTATTACTTTCAGAAAAGCAAAGGTTTTAGACAACTATTATTTTTGCCCACTCACACTTTTCTGTTTTGCGCCCCTCTAGGTTTTAGTAAGCATTGGAGCTCTTGATGTCAATGTGTGGTGGAATAATCTTCCCTCTTCAAAGTAGGGTTTTCTCTTAGTAATTTTGTAATTAACATCTTAGGATGTGTTGATAGGAGCATATTTATGCGACTTTTTTAGCCTATTTCTTTGCATTTACTTAGTTAGTTTCTATTTATTAGAGTGTTTTAAGTTATTTTCGTGTGTTTGTAGGTCCAAATGACAAAGTTGGCAAGAAAGGGCATTTTGAAGTATTTTAGAGCAGTTTTGGGCTTAGAATGGATAGCATATACATGGAGCAAGATGGATGGATGTTTTTGAAGTTCAAAAGAGGCTAGGAATGTGCTAAAGAGAAGGAGAAATTAATTCAAGACATTGAAGATAAGGAATCAGCTAGAAGGAAGGAACATCATCCAAAGCCTTATCTTATCTTATCTTATCCTAACCTTGTCTTAATACCATTCTACCTAAATTCCATTTGCAAGGGGGATTCATTTTCATATGAAGACATTTGAGAACCTGATTTCTAGAGGACCTTACTTTCTCCTAAAGAGTGAAGATAGAAGCTTGGAAGACAAGGAAATTGCAAAATTGGAATCCGAGTGAGATTTGGACAGTGCTGCGCATAACTACCAACTTCGACAGAGCACCCAGAATTCCTCAGAACGCATTACGTGTCATTCCATATATGGATGGAAAGCTCTGGATGTCTAGTTTACATAGGATTTTACAGATCTCGATTATTATACTTCTAGAATTAGTTATCACTGTTTTAGTGAGGAAAGGTCGAAACAGGAAGTATTGGATTGGGTTTCGAGGACAAAACGTGGCAGCTGTTTTGTGCGTGTTTCTACACTTCATTCAGATGAATTGAGGAGTCCTAAGGAGGTCTAAACTCTCTTAAAAATCTTGCCTTGGAGTCCTTGGATAATTCAATCACTTGGAGATGCATAAATCACAAAAGGAAGCACCAATTTGAAGGAACCCATCACACAAGAGCCTAAAAATCAGAAAATACATTGTGTACCGCATCTTTTCAGAGGAGAGGAGAAGCTTGGAGCCATGCTAGCTATTCAAGACCTGTGGATAGTTGGAGGGTTTTAGGTGTATTCTATCTTTGTTTTCAATGTTTAGTTTTAGTTGTTTTTGTTTAATTGTGAACATAAGGAACTAAATTCGTTTTAGCTAGAGGTGAATTCAAAGCCATGAACATATATGTGATATGAATTGATTACATCCAGTTATTATTTCATGAATCGTGAATGCAATTTACTTAACTGTTTGATTGATAACTTATTCTTGTGTGTTGATTAAGGTGGCCAACTTAATTTGCTTGCATGAATTTGATGCTAAAATATAAGGGAGTTTTACCTAATAGTTATGAACTTATATTTACAAGTAGTGGAGGTTGCTAGTCACAATCGCGTTAAGTAAATTCCTGGCAGAAGTATCATGCAGTTCATAGTTATGAATGCCATGTCAATACTTATGATTTTCACAAATTTTAATAATCTTTGATATATATCTCTATTATGCAGTTCATATAGGGAATTTGATAAGAATAATTTGGTTGCGTCGCTGAGTCCAATTCAATGAACTTAGGAAAATTTGAGGGTTAATTAGTGCAGTTCACGATTAACTTGGGGCATTGTCATTCATGGTTTATAGGAAGAATAACCGGAGATCAATTTGTATGCATATGTGTCATGTGTGGAGAAGGACCTCCTAGCTAGCTTTTCACCCTCTGAATTTACCCTATTTCATATCTTTAAGTGTGTTTGCTAAAGTTTAAATTCGTCAAAACCAATCCCCCGTTTAATATTTCGAGTCTTTTTAGTTAATTTTCGTCCAAATTTCCCTTTAGTACCTGTTTTGAGTCAATTTAACTTAGTTTTATGTTTTTTAGTCCATTTAGTGTAGATTAGCATCCCTCCTAATCCCCGGCCTAGAACGATCCCTACTTATGCTTACTACAATTGTCAAAAAGAGGGTTTAATTTGTGTGTTAGTTCCACATCAAATTTTTGGCGCCGTTGCCAGGGATTAGCAATTTTGCTAATCCCTTGAATTTTGTTTTTTGTTCTTTTTGTTAGTTTTTTATTTTTTATTTTTTTTCTTTGTTTCCAGGCACTAGTTCAAATATGGAGGCTCAGATGGCTCATCTCACCGCTCTCATGACGGAACTCCTCGAGGGACGAAAAACACAAACTGTAGCTGCATGTGGTGTGTGCACTCAGCAGGGGCATGCAACTGATCAATGTCCTCAGTGGATTGAGAATGGAGGATGGGAAACAATGAATGTCATGGGATACTAAGGGCAAAATCAACAAAAGTATGATCCGTTCTCAAATACATACAACTCAGGGTGGAGAGACCATCATAATTTCAATTGGTGTGATCAACAACAACAACAAGGCCGAAATTATGGTCAAGCATAGCAAGCACCCCCTGGATTTTATCAAAGGCCTCCTGCGCAACCACTTAATACACCACCTTTCCAAGCAAATCCAAATCCGCCTTTCGACTATGATAAGATAATTACTACTTTAGCTTCTTTACAAGCTAGATGCTCAAGAGACTATCTACTTAAATCATATTTTGTAAACCACATGATGTGGCGATTGATGGTTGATTCATTCTTTAATGATTTAAGGAAGGAATCCAACTATCAACTACCACATCATGTGTTCTGCAAAAAATGGTTTAAAAAAATAGTTTCCTTAGCATTTTTCTTTAACAAAAGCCCAAGTGAAAAATTTATTATGTGTGATTGTACTCTATATATGTGTAATAATATAGGTAAACGACAAATTTGTTTTTTAAGTTATATTATTAATAAAGCACGAGTTATAATGTCGATGGATTAACACATAAAGACTAGAAATGTTTTGTTTTGATAACGATCGAGTTTGTCTTACTTAGTTTGCTTTATAATTTTGGTCTTGGGTCCCATATTTTTCACGCAAAAAGACTACACATTAAATCCACTAATTGGAAGTAGCTGAATATGGATTTCCTCATTACTAATGCCTATTCTTATATATCATGCTTCAATTCCAACAAGGCAAATACCTACTCAACAACACTACCTTAAGCTAGAATATGGCTGCAAATAAGTCTTCACGTTTGAGAGTAGTTTTCCTTTTAGGCCTCCCCCTGGTACTCCTTGCTTGCTTCTTCCCCTGCAGTAGTTGCCACTGTAATGTCAACGTAAACAAAAACGCTGACGACCCCAACGGTGAGGCGGCGGCAGCTGGTGGGGGGATCAAAGGCATGTTTGTGTTTGGAAGCTCTCTGGTCGACAATGGCAACAACAACTTCCTCCCGAACTCACTGGCCAAAGCTGATTATTTGCCGTACGGAATCGATTTTCCTTTCGGGCCTTCTGGGAGATTTACGAACGGGAAGAATGTCATCGACCTTCTCGGCGACCATCTCAAGCTTCCTTCGTTCGTTCCAGCTTTTGCTGACCCCAAAACTAAAGGAACCAAAATCCTTCATGGCGTCAACTTTGCTTCTGGTGCTTCTGGTATTCTTGATGATACTGGCTCCTTAGCGGTGCGTATGCATGACAAACATACCCTATAATTTATTTCATCCTTATCGTCACATCTTTTCCGATAGCTATCGTCAAATTCTTTCTTTCTTCCATTAGTTATATCACTGTGAGTCCATGACACTGATTTTGGACCAGCTGTTTGGAAGTTCCATAAAAATTAAGCTAAGAGGCTGTTTCATAAACCATTTGGTTTTTCAGTTTTTATGAAAATTTAAAATTGAAAACTTGTTTAGTAACTACAAAAAAATAAACTTAAAGCTACTTTATTGAGTTTTTGGGCTTCAATTCTCACCTTTTAGTGTTCTTATCAATTTTTTGAAAATTAAAATTAGTTACTCAAAAAGTTTTTAAAAAATGAAAACTAAAAATAAAAAACAAAATAATTATCAAAGGACTTTTAAATTAGTTTGCATGTGAGTTAGCAGAATTACTAAAAAAAAATTTGTCAGTAAGTAGAAGTTTGAAGTGTCATCAAGTCCTTTGTTTAATATCTTTATAGTGCATTTGTGGCGTTTTAGTTGTAATGTTCTTTTATTAATTGGGTGTAAAGTTTTTGAAAGTGATCCAAAACATATGATTGGATTTTGGATTTAGCCGGCCATTAAATCATGCAAATATATAAAATAGAAATAAATGACGAATATATGTAACTTTCATCTTAAAAACACTCTCTTTTAGCAAAAAAAAAAACAGAAGATAATTGTTATCAGTCAAAGAAGGTAAAATATCATAATTTCCATTATTATATTAACTTCTATTTGGTCGTATACCTAGTTCCTATAACCTCCTATATATAACTTGGCATGCATGTGCATATGTTACTAATTACTTACTAGTTCTAACCGTTGTTAACTTATTAATTGGACCAAAAGCAGAAGCATAACCTGAATTATTGAATAATCAATTTGTGGAAAATAATATGATGGATTTGCATTGCATATAATTCATCATATATCAGGGGCATGTGATCAATCTGAATCAGCAAATCAGAAACTTTGAGAAGGTAACGTTGCCAGAGTTAGAAGCGGAGCTAGGGTGCACAAGCTCTCGTCAGTCACTTGCCAACTACTTGTTTGTGATGGGAACTGGCGGAAACGATTACTCCTTCAACTACTTTCTGACCACCTCCACCCGCAACGTCACCCTTGAAGCCTTCACTGCCAATCTCACTGCCTCTTTGTCCACACAACTAAAGGTGCATGCATTTACACTACTATATATGTCCATGTTATTCTCATATTATTTTATAAATATGCAATCAAATCATAGATACAAAAGTTTGGAAAATTGACTAAATGATTAAATCAAATATTGAAATCTTGATTGTTGAACTGACCATAATATTGGTGAATGATATAACAATAAAAAATTGACAATATATGTCAGATATCTATAACATTCTGAACAAATGATTATTTCAGCACTTGGAATTTGAAAAATAATCATATTAACCAATTTCTCAAAAATTTTACACCATTTTATTGTCACCGACTTGCATGTATCTACCATTAACTTATTTTAGTTTTACACACAAATTCAATTATGCATGTAAGTGTACAAAAACATGAATATATGTGCATGTAGGAGATAATTTTTTATGTATTCAGAACAGAATTCGAGTACATGCGGAGAAATTTTTTTATAAATTTTTTTTCACTTATATTATAACATATGGTGTACTAGATTGTGTTTTAAGTACATTTATCAATTTCTCTACATGTAAATCAATACATATTCATGCCAAGTCACCACAAGAGCTCGCATTACTATTCATGCAGAGTATACACATTTATAAAACAAGGATCATATTCGTGCACAGTATTTTTGTTTAATGCGTTCAGTTTCAACGTATGCAGTTGGTCCAAGTTTCAAATAAAACGGGTCAGCTTTACGCTACACTATGATGAGTAGATAGGCCAAAAAAGTAGATGATATAGTATTTATTGCCTGTGATATCATATGTCTGTTTCAATGTCGGGAAACAGAAACCGAGTCAAGAAGAACCATCAGCATTCAACAACCACACCACCCATATTTAGTCCCGTTTGGCCCTTATTTTTTGGACTGGCTTCTGCTTTTTTTTTAAGTTTTGAGTTGGCTAAACTTGTTTGGTAAATGCTATAACTTCTGCTTATTTTGAAGGATTCTTTAGATATAGGCACTTATAACTCTTGTTTTTCAAACTTAAATTTATCTATCTTTAAACATTCAAGTAAAACTCAAAATTCAAACTTGTTGACATGTGAGAAAATAAGTAACCTATTATTATAAATTATTTACAACTTATGCCACAATACCCTAATTATGTTAATGAAGCAATTTAACATTTTAAAATTCAAATAATAGGTGCACTATTTGTGAGAGTGAAAAGTTGTATTCTTTCAAGAGACTTCACAATTATAAATTTATGGTATGCAAATAATTTACCTATATTTTGTATGTAAAATATAGTTAAATTAATTTTTAAAAGTTACGGTAGAAAAAAGCTGAGTTATAGCTAACTTTAAAAAGCAGCATTCTTGCTGCTTTCGTATCTGTGTTTGCGCTTTTGCGCAAACCAATTCGTGAAGAGGCGAAGAGTGTTTAATGAATATTTTGGAATTCCGAATATACCCGTTTGTCAGTTTAATAATTTACATCACCCACCACCCTCACAACCCACTAGCCACCACCCCTGGTTTCGAAGATCAGAACTTGAGAGATCGATTGGCATGGGTGGCATCGAATCTATGGTTGCGGATCTGAAATTGAACTATTAATCCAGCGAGATTTCGAAGCTAGGCTAACCTCTCACGTCGGTGAGGTATGGGTTTTGAAGATCGGAACTCGAGAGATTGATTAGCATGGGTGGCTTTGCATGTATGGTGGTGGATCTGGAATTGAACTATGAATCTGGTGAAATTTCGGAGCTAGGGATTCGTATTTCATTTGGAAATTTGGGAAGGGGAGAGAGAGAGGGGGGTTGGGGGGAGTGGAGAACAAATTTTTTCAGCGGTCATGGTCGAAGGGAAGAAGGGTGGGGTTCTGATATTTAGGGATGTATTTTTTGTTTTTTTTTTTAACTTCATCAATCTAATGAAAAATTTTTAGATAATACGTATCATTCAATTGAATGGTTTTAAATTCATTTATAGTAGATTTTAAATGAATATTAAACTATTCAACAGGCGTACCTCTAAAGTTTGATTTCAATCTATGTCTTATTTTTCTTCTTTTTATTATCAAATTAAGTTTTTTCTTTTTCAAAACAAATAAATAATTATGTTTCATAATTTTTTTTTATTTTTTATTAACACTCTACGTATTGTTGAATACACCTCATAAAAATTTATTATCAAATAACTTACATACCCTTACATAAAATGACTATTTTGGCCTTATAAGATTTTAAAAGAGAAAATTTGCAAACTATAAGAAAAATAATATTATCACTGGTCAATTACCAACATCAATTTTAGATGGTAACAGTTGTTGAATTGTTTTATCTAACTCTTAGAGGAAAACTAAAGGAAGCCAATATGGTGGATGAGAAACCTAATGTTTTACACCTAATGACACTCCTCCAATCGTCCCAATAGAGCCATCACTAAAAAGCGTATAGAACCAAGGGAATAAATATTACATGGTTGATAATATTGTGTTAGTCAAACCAACTAAAAGACGAAGGAACTCCTGCAATCTTCATCTTTCCAACGACTTTGCAAGAAAGGATCTGAAAAATTCTAAGGTATTATGTAACCACGCTGCAAGAAAGGAAAATGATCCCTAATTGATATAAATCCAAAATCTATAGAAAACTAAACCCTAATTGATAGAGAGTGTAGGGTGTGAGGATAATATTGAAAAGCATGTAAGATGTGTTAAGATAAATTTTAATTTAAAAAGTGGATGCGGGGTGTATTAAGTACGTGAAGTATATTCAACAAAATATGAAGTGTGTATAAAACAACCCAAAAATAATCATATCCCACACTACTCTAAACACTACAAGTCGTGATGCCCATTGCCTACCTTACTTCCTTGCACTAAAATTCAAAGTTAAAAATTTAGTTTTCAACATTAGTATGCCTCATTCCATGATTGAAATATGTAAAAAAAATAATTGTATAAATGGTAGTGAAATTATTTTCTAAAAACAAAAGGATTAGTTAAGTGCTTTTGTGTCTACTAAAAAATTTAAAATTCAGTTTACCAAACGCTAGACTGCTTTTTTTCCACAGCTGATTTTTCGCACAGCACTTCAAAAAGTGATTATTCTCATAGTACAACAATGCCAAACTAAGTCTTAATCTTTGAACCACAAAAAGGAGAAATTTTTTCATGTAATCGAAATACAAGCCAAAAATACAAGCCGATATTAGAGTGAATTTCACTATATCCCTTAAAAATGAACTTTCTATACTTAAAACCCGACATAGTATTTTTCTTTGAATAAAACCCACTTATTAGACTCCACATAAGCAAAATCATTAATTAAGTTGGACTTTATACATTTTGTAGCTTTTGGATGCTTAAACTATCCCTAATTACATGATATATATATGACAATTAATGTTATAAAATTCAATGCGTATTAATAAAAAATAGAATTAATGTCATGACATATATTGTGTGACAAATAATGTACTATTTTTTAATTTTATGAAAACAATTTACTTATTGTTGTTGTGGCCAATATTTCTGAGGGGGTGCGGCAAGCAAAGGGAAGAGAGAAAGTAGAGAAGGCTTGAGGAATTATACTGTATTGTGATGTTAATTCCTCATGCCAGGTGCCTTTATTTATAGTGAAAGAAGTACAATTACATTAGGAAACAAATCCCATACATAATGGAATATCCTAATCCATATCTACCTAGGATTTACACAATCACATTTAACACATGTGTATTTTATCCACAACACTCCCCCTTGAGTGTGCAAATACTCAAGTAGATATCGCATCAGATCTTCAGGATGAAAGTTGATGAAGTCGTCTCGTAGGCACAATAGAGAAACATGCTAGTCTCAAGCACGGAACTTGCATATAAAAAGAATAAAAACTCTCACAAAACCTGGCTATGGTAAAACCCAAGATGGGACAAAAACCCATAGTCTAGGAGAAAAGTGAGTTAATGCAATGTCAATACTAAACATCTACCGGATGTCAGTAGGATGTACACAAGGGTATAACCATCCCAGAATGGGTGCCTCATTAAAACCTAGTCAGGTAACAAAAACCCAATGGGAAAAATGATCCTGATCGTAGGGAAAAAGAGTACATTAAGGTTAAGCGAGTATACTTCAGGATACTCCCCCTGAGTTTGACAATATTCCAAATGAGAAACTAACAATGTTGCAAATCAGACAATTTACGCATACCAATTCCTTGAACAAGCTTCTGAAAAGTAGACTTCGGCAGTGACTTGGTGAAGAGGTCGGCTAAGTTGTCCTGGGAACGGATTTGCTTGACTTCAATGTTCTGATGCTCTTGTTGCTGATGTGAGAAGAAGAACTTTGGCGCAATATGCTTGGTGTTGTCTCCCTTGATGTATCCTTTCTTGATCTGGTCAATACATGCGGCATTATCCTCAAAGATCGTTGTAGGGACATTAACGACTGAAGAAAGCCCGCAATTGCTTCGAATATGCTCAACAACAGCTCTCAGCCAAAAACACTCACGAGTAGCTTCGTGAAGGGCGAGAATCTCAGCATGATTCGAAGAGGTAGCAACTAAGGTCTGTTTGGTTGACCTCCAAGATATTGCGGTGTCTCCAACGGTAAAGACATAACCCGTTTGAGAACGTGCCTTGTGCGGGTCAGATAAATAACCTGCGTCAGCATAACCAACAAGGCAAGCATCATTCCGAAGACCAAGGGGGTGTGATCTATTCTGAGATGCATAGGGATAGAATAAACCCAAATCCGTAGTACCCTTAAGGTAACGAAGGATGTCTTTAACACCATTCCAGTGTCTGCGTGTGGGCGCATTGCTATATCTTGCAAGAAGATTAACAGAGAAGGAGATGTCCGGTCTAGTGCACTGAGCTAAGTACAATAAAGCGCCAATTGCACTCAGATACGGAACTTCAGGTTCCAAAACCTCTTCCTCATCGTCTTTAGGACGGAAGGGGTCTCGTTTTGCATCTAGCGATCGGACGACCATAGGAGTACTCGAAGGTTTCGCTTTATCCTCATTAAAACGACGTAACACCTTCTGGGTGTAGTTCGATTGGTGGACCAGTATCCCAGCCGAACTATGCTCAAGCTCCAGGCCTAGGCAATATCGAGTTTTCCCAAGATCTTTCATCTCAAATTCCGACTTCAGGTGCGACGCAGTTTTCTCAAGCTCTTCGGGAGTCCCAATGAGATTCATGTCATCGACATAAACTGCAATTATCGCAAATCCGGAATGTGACTTCTTAATAAACACGCATGGGCATAATTCATTATTCACATATCCCTGACTAATCAAATACTCACTCAGACGGTTATACCACATCCGTCCGGATTCCTTTAATCCGTAGAGTGAACGCCTCAATCTAATTGAGAGGGTGTTCCGTGGTCTAGAACTATTTGATCCAGTCAATGTAAGTCTTTCAGGAACTTTCATATAGATTTCCGTATCAAGATCCCCATAGAGATACGCGGTTACCACATCCATAAGCTGCATATTCAGTTTTTCGGAAACTACCAAACTGATAAGGTAGCGGAACGTTATGACGTCCATTACGGGAGAATAAGTCTCCTCGTAATCAATCCCAGAGCGGTGAGAGAAACCTTGCGCCACAAGGCGTGCTTTGTATCGCACTATTTCATTCTTCTCATTACGCTTCCTTACGAAAACCCACTTGTAGCCAACGGGCTTCACATGTGGTGGTGTAGGAACTACAGGCCCAAACACCTTACGTTTCGCAAGCGAATCAAGTTCGACCTGGATTGCTTGTTTCCAGTTTGACCAATTGGTTCTACGTCGACATTCATCAACGGAACGTGGTTCAATATCATCGCTCAGCATGATATCAGTAGCTACTGCATATGCAAATGCATCGTCGACTAACATCTCATTCCTATTCCAAAGTGCATCCAAGCTAGCATAATGGACCGAAATCTCACGATTTTCGGGAGGCGGATTGGTCTCTTCAAGGACACTACCATAATCTAGAATAACCTCATGCGTTGGAAAGGATGAGTTGGCGATGGCAGGATTCGAACTAGGTTCACTAGTTAGTGCCGTGGGGTTCCTCTTCCGGGGTTGTGAATCCTTTGAACCAACAGGTCTGCCACGCTTCAGGGTAGGAGCAGATGATTGGCTAGCCGCCAGGGTACTGGGCCGCACAGCAGGTACGGCCAAACGTCCTTCAGGGGCGTTTCGTCCTTCAGGGGCGATGGTTCGACGTACGTTTGGTACATCTATCTTTGCAGGCACATTCGCAGCTGGTATATGTGATCTCGTCACTTTCGCTAGATCAGTAAAAGCATCCGGCATGCTTTGAGCAACGCTCTGTAGATCTAGGATTCTTTGCACCTCAGTTTCAGACTGAGCAGTGCGGGGATCTAAATGAGACATAGTGGGGTTAGACCACGACAATTCGCGGCGTTCTTCAGGAACAACTATGTTCTTATCTCCCCCTAACGACGGGAAGACTGTCTCATTAAAGTGACTATCCGCAAATCTAGCGGTAAAGAGATCGCCTGTCAAAGG
Source organism: Gillenia trifoliata (assembly GCA_018257905.1). Lineage (NCBI taxonomy): Eukaryota > Viridiplantae > Streptophyta > Magnoliopsida > Rosales > Rosaceae > Gillenia > Gillenia trifoliata. Next base: position 9,373,651 of record CM031080.1, on the reverse strand, counting down.
TTCTAAGTAACGAATGATCGAAGGGGAGTCATAACCGACATAGATTCCCAATCTTCGCTGAGGACCCATTTTAGTACGTAAGGGCGGCGCAATTGGCACATAGACCGCACAACCAAATATGCGCAAATGCGAGATGTCGGGCTCGTATCCAGTTACCAACTGGAGCGCAGAATATGGTTGGGTCAATACGGGTCTCAGGCGGACCAACATTGCTGCGTGCAATATTGCATGGCCCCATGCAGATATCGGAAGTTTGGTTCGCATTACCAAAGTCCGAGCGATTACTTGAAGGCGCTTAATAAACGCTTCTGCTAGGCCGTTTTGGGTGTGAACATGGGCGACAGGATGTTCAACTTCAATCCCAACTGACATGCAATAGTCATCGAAAGTTTTCGATGTAAATTCTCCAGCATTATCCAGTCGAATCGACTTAATCGGATAATCAGGGTGGTGAGCCCTCAACTTAATAATCTGAGCTAGAAGCTTGGAGAATGCAGCATTTCGAGTGGACAGGAGGCACACGTGCGACCAACGTGTGGAAGCATCAACCAATACCATAAAGTATCTAAATGGTCCGTAAGATGGTTGAATCGGTCCACAAATGTCCCCCTGAATCCTCTGAAGAAATTTGGGAGGATCCGTTTGGATCTTGTGTGTCGATGGGTGAGTGTTTAGCTTACCCAAAGAGCACGCTTGGCATGAGATAGTGCGAAGAACGAAATCCTTACTTTGGGTAAGGGGATGCCCGTGTGAAGTACTGAGGATACGGCGCATCATAATTCGTCCAGGGTGTCCCAAACGGTCATGCCAAAGCAAATTTTCCAGTGCAAGGCCACTGCTAGGGCCGGCCACATGGTGGCTTTCCAGGGAGCGAATGGTTGTTGTGTACAAGCCATTTGGAAGGCGCTCCATCTTCTCATGAATACGCTTCTGGCCATATTCATAAGAAGTTATGCACAAGAATTCAATCCCATTTTCTTCAGAAGTTTCAGCGTGGTAATTATTATCTCGAATATCTTTAAAACTCAACAACGTTCTTCCGGAACGCGGAGAATAAAGTGCCTCTTTAATGGTTAACTTTGTACCATTGGACAACATTAATTGGGCAGTGCCATGCCCCTCAATCAGGTTGGATGAGCCTGAAAGGGTTGTCAGAGGTGATATTTTAGGTATGAAGTTAGTGAAATAGATGCGTTCACGCAATATGGTGTGCGTAGTTGCACTATCTGCCAGACAACTAACTTTCCCACAAGACATACCTAGAAATAATTTAATTGAATTGGTCACTTGAATAAATAAAAATCATTCATTCAATTAATTCGAGAAATAATTTCCATAAAATAATATCCAAAATTAAAATCAAATACCAAACAATCGTCCAAACAAAAAGGAAAAATTGTTCAAAAACTTAAACCAAAGCTAGGGGAATTCGGCCACATAGTGGTTCTAGGCCACTAGTGGGGAAAATTCGGCCAACATATAGGCCTTATGTCTAAAAATCTAATTTTCCATCGGAGCGTTCGCTTCTTGAAAATCAGAAATCTCCAGGGTAGTATCTTCGAGATTCTCCACATGAGCGAGATTAGTCTCTATGGCTTTACGACTTGAATGGTACTCAGCTACAGCATTAGCTGAAGCTCGGCAAGTGCGGGACCAATGGTCTTGAGAACCACATCGGTAACACAGGTTCACCGCTTTGCTCTTAGTCTTGAAGTTTGAGGCTTTGGGAGCAAAATTAGTGCGCTTCGGGGCGTTATTTCCTCCCTTGGATGGGCCTACGCTCTGTCGACCTTGGGCTTGTGGCTTAGGTTTAGAACCCTTGCCTTTCCCACCACCACGCTTCTGGCGTCGGTTTTGGCCTCGATTCTCGCTAGAGTGTGCTTCAGGCACAGCGGTCGAGCCATTAGGTCTAGCTTGATGATTTTTCATCAACAGCTGGTTTTGCTTTTCAGCAAGTAGTAAGACAGAGATCAAATCCGAAAATTTGGTGAATTTTTGCGCCCTATATTGTTGCTGCAGGACAATATTGGTAGCATGGAAAGTTGAATAGGTCTTCTCCAGGAGATCCTGTTCAGTCAAGTCTTCTTTGCAAAACTTGAGAAGTGATCGGATTCGACAAACTTCAGAGTTGTACTCATTCACAGACTTAAAGTCTTGGAAGCGTAAGTGCTGCCAGTCGTGTCTTGCTTCAGGCAAGAAAATATCTCTTTGATGATCAAAGCGCTCTTCCAGAGCAAGCCATAAAGCTCTTAGATCCTCTTCAGCGAGGTATTCGGTCTGCAGTGCGTCATGCATATGTCTTCGGATGAAGATCATGGCGGTTGCTTTGTCAGCTTCGCCAACCGGGTTATCCGTCTCTGCTTCAATGGTAGCCCTTAGGCTCTTTGCAGTGAGGTGGAGCTTCACATCTTGTACCCACTTGAGGTAGTTCCTTCCAGAGACTTCCAGAGCGGTAAAGTCGAGTTTGTTCAAGTTCGACATGTCGCTACAATGAAGGGAACAAGATAGTGGTCAGTACTATGAAAAACTGTTCATAGACTTGGAGTAGAACATTCAGGTTCTATTAGACATTGTTTGGTTTAAATTTTCATGAAAACTACGGGTTTTATGGGTATTTAATTTTTAAGAAAACTTCAGGTTTCATTGACACTTATTCGAAGCTTCAGGTTCGAATTTATGAACTTCAAGTTCATATATACCTGCAATCAAACGCAATATATATAGAACAAAAATAATACAAATAATAAAGTTTAACATATATCGTGAATGGGTAGTGAAATATAGGTCTACGGGACCTTTGGGGTTTGCAAATATGACCCAAATAATTTTTGGTGGGTCGTAGTTGGAGCTGCAGGCCCAAATTTTATTTTCTTGGGCTGCTGGCAGCAAGAAAATAAAAAAAATTTGGACAGAGGTGAGCCCAACAGGGACTGGGGTCCAAAGCCCAAACGGGCTGTGTGAAACGGGCTGGAAGCCCTGGGTCCAGCTGCGGGCTGGGGAAGGAGAAACGGGCTGTAGGCCCTGGGTCCAGCTGCGGGCTGGGGAAGGAGCGGGCCCAATTTGGGCTGGAGGTGGAGCGGGCCGAGAGGCAGGCCCAATGGCCTGGGGTAGCTCGGCTGGAGCTGGGCTGGCTCGGCTGGAGCCAGTTGGGTCGGCTCGGCTGCAGGCCGATGTCGGCTCGGCTCGGCTTCTGGCCGGCTCGGCTCGGCTTGGCTCGGCGCGGCTTCAGGCCGGCTCGGCTCCGATTAGGGTTTTTTTTTTTTTTTCTTTATTTTTCAAAAAAACGAAAAAATTTTTTCGGTAAAGAATGTCCAGTTTTTTTCAGAAAAACGAAATTTGATGTTTTTTGTAGAAAAGCGAAAAAAAAACAAGAAAAAACCCTTAATTTTTCCTTCGTTCACACGATCATCAATTCACTTAATATATTTCAGATATATTAAATGTCGATGCTAACACAATATTTGCAGAAGATCAATAATTCTTTAAACGCAGAAAATTGGGTTATGCATCATGGTGAAGGTTCATGCAATCAGGTCTGACAAAATATCGACAATCGAGACCGTGTTTTAGAAGTACCTGGATTGCTGATGATGATGGTTGAACAATTTGTTTGCAGAAAACCCTTCAGATTCCTTAGCGCAGCGTCAGGAGCGTGCTGATAACGTGTTGTGGCCAATATTTCTGAGGGGGTGCGGCAAGCAAAGGGAAGAGAGAAAGTAGAGAAGGCTTGAGGAATTATACTGTATTGTGATGTTAATTCCTCATGCCAGGTGCCTTTATTTATAGTGAAAGAAGTACAATTACATTAGGAAACAAATCCCATACATAATGGAATATCCTAATCCATATCTACCTAGGATTTACACAATCACATTTAACACATGTGTATTTTATCCACAACAATTGTTTAATTTTTATTAAAATATTGTAGCTATTGTTTAATTTTTACAAGAAACAATGCATCTAGCTACAAGTTTATTTTTTCAAAAATAAAGTACCTATTATTTAATTTTTTACAAAAATAATGTACCTATTGTTTAACTTTTACAAAGTTAATATATCTATTTTTTTTTTTTAGAATTGTTATTGGCACTTCAAAAATTTCATTTTGCACTCCTACAAGTGTATTTTTCTTTCTAAATATAAAATGGAAAAATTCTTCAGTGGTACGTACCATTCAATGGTACGGCCATTGAATGGTCCAGATTAATTTGCAGCGGGTCCCAAATGAATCTTAAACCATTCAACAGTACGTACCATTGAATGGTACGTATCACTGAAGTTAAACCCATATAAAATGTTTGGAATGCAAAATTAAAATTTTGGAGTGCCAATAACAATTCCCTTTTTTTTTAATCATATTAATATACATATTTAGAATATATATTTGAACTAATTAAGATTTGGGGGATTTCACACAAAAGTTAAGAGAACTTAAACAAACTAAATGTTGCTTACAAAAAAAAAATTAAATGTCTACAAAAAAAAGAAGAAGTAATAGCCATATATGGCATTGGTGGCATGGTTTTGTAAATAAATTAAAATTTATGGACATCTTTTATCGTATTTGGCATCAGATTCAAAATTGGGTTTTATTTAGAAATTTAATATACGTGAGTTTATGTCTAGAGTTTAACAGTTGTAAGGGCCTAAATTTAAAGAATCTGTTGTTTGTTTTTGTTTTATAGTGAACCTCAACTTTCTTCTATCTTGTGTTATTATGGGAGCACTAAAAATTCTCTCAACAAGAAGGTTGAGAAAAACTATCTTAAAATCGATAAATTGTCTAAATGGCACCATCAATGGCATAAATATTATCACGTATCAAATAATGTACAACGTTTGTCAGTTAGATAGTTGTCACGTGGTGTCATCGGTAGCAAAAAAATATATACAAAGCCTCCAGCCTCCTTGCTTGCAAGACTCTTCAATTATTAGTATTACAACCTGCATATATAGCTTCATTTTCATGTAATTATAACATTTAAGATTTCTCCTTTTATGGTAGCTAGTCAAGCTTCATTTATATACGAATATGATGTGGGGTGCAATCAGATAGACTAGTAATTGATAATTGTTGGAAGATATGTAGACAAACATAAAGTTCATTACTCAAACCCAACCTACTCAAATTTTCTCTACCTCCACACCCTACACGTACACACACTACACGTACAAGTAAGGGATGATATAAAATAGGATTAAATCTATATAACTACCCAATCTTTAAGACTAATTTTAAATTAGTCTCAATCTTTTAAAACATTCTAAATAACTACCTAACATTTTAAAAATTGGATAGCTGTTAGGTCACCAGCTTTAAACAATGACCTTGACAAGTATTAAAGTGAGATTTCAGTCTCATGTCATTTATAAAGCTCTAAATTCTCAAACCAATCCCTTTTAACTAGACAAAGTTAGCATTTAATTTGGCTAAAAGGGGTCAATTTGAGGATTTAAAACTCTAAAATGTCGTGTTAGTGAAAATTAGCTTTAATATTTGTCCATACCATCACTTAACATTAATGACATCATCAATTAACGGCAGTGGCGTCATTACTTAACGCTGGTGACCATATGAGTTCTATTTTTGAAAACGTTAGGTAATTATTTAGAATGTTTTAAAAGGTTGGGACCTATTTGAGATCACCTCTAAAAATAGAGTAGTTATTTGTACTTAATCCTATAAAATACACATGTCGAATTCCGTATATTGTGATGGGTTCATTACTTGTAAAAGAGTTATATAAAATAGACATGTCGAATTCCGTACAATGTGGTGGGTTCATTACTTGTACAAGAGTTATATAAGATAGACATGTCGGATTCCGTACATTGTGGTGGATTTCATTACTTGAAAAAGAGGTATAGCTTAAGTAGCTAATAGTGTTTAGCTTTACATTCGAGTTTCTATCTCAAATCTCCCTCTTCTAATATGGCCTATATAAAAGGAACTCTCATTATCAAATTTTTGAATCACTGGGTGTGGCTTGTGAGTGATTCACTAGGTATTGTCTGTGAGTGATTGTACGTATCCGAAATGAGAAATGCTAGCAACTTTCTCACTTTCCTTCTCATTTTAACTTTCTCACTTTTCCCCATGTCATGTGTACCACACTAGCACTCAAAACAAAAATTTTAATTATATTAAAATTCTACTATTTTTTTTTATTTATTAGTATAATTAAAATTTTAGTTTGTCAATCAAAAAGTAATTACATTTTTAGTTTTGCATGCATGAGTACAAGTAAGAAGGTTAAAATGAGAATGTAAGTGAGAAAGTTACTAGAACTCCCCATTTGAAATTGCACTGATATAAGACAGGTCAAAAGATGAGTAATTGAAAAAAAACAAATTGGCTAGTAAAAGTAATAGTTTCATCATAGTAAAGATATATTCAATTGTAATTTTACTTAATCAATAGTTATGATTGACATCTAACGACACGATATGCAAATGTTTCTTTTTGGTTGTAAGAAAAGAAAATACTTGTCTATATTCACAAGCCAGACAACAACTAATAGCTTCAAACATTTGGTGATGATACAGAAGTTGCACAGTTTGGGAGCTCGAAAGTTTGTGATGATGTCAATAAATCCAATAGGGTGTAGTCCTATGGTGAGGATGAACCGACCAACACATAATGGTTGCATGCAGGAAATGAACCGGGCAGCTCATCTCTTCAATACTCACTTGAAGTCGTTGGTTGATGTTATGAGGGCAGAGATACCGGGCTCCGCTCTTGTATTTGTCAACTCCTACAAGATCATTAGAGACATTATAAAAAATCCTACCTCCAAAGGTACGTATTGAGATCTCTCTTCTTAACATTCATTCACTTATGCATCTGAGGTCTTATTCTCGAAATAAACTAAGATGATCGATAACATTAGGGCCTGAGACAGTTACCTCTTTTGTCCCGCCTTATGGCCGATCTTAATAAATTAGCATAGGTGATAATCTTCTTAGCATGCATCCCGTTTCATTGTAGCAAAAACGAGAGAATAAGGCCCATGTAGGGACTCTATATGGTGAATACATGGCCCATACGATAGTCCTATACATATTCCATTTTTGCTTCCAGCTTAGAAGTTGCTCAATTAATAATTAGTTCACTTATAGAGACATGTAAATTAGTATAACTAAAAATTAAGCAATGGAGTTAATTAATATTACAGGATTCAAGGATTCTAGCACTACTTGTTGTCAAGTGGCATCAATAAAGGAAGGAGGGAATGGAATTTTGTGCAAAAAGGGAGGGAAAGTGTGCGGAAACAGAAGCAGTCATGTGTTCTTTGATGGCTTACATCCAACGGAAGCTGTAAATGTTCAAATAGCAACCAAGGCTTTCGTCTCTTCCCTTAAAACTGAAGTTTATCCCACTAATATTAAGCGAATGACCAAACGCAAAATTTAGGGTTATCATCAAATCAGATCAGAATCTCCAAAATATGTATGGACTACTACGTACCAAGTTGGTTATTAATCTAGTAGGATGTTAAATATGAGTCAAATGACTATGTACGTAATATGTAGCTAGTGGATGAGATGTTGGGTTTCCACTTATGCGTCCCGTGTTCGAAACTACCCTCTTCCCTAAATTATTGTAATAGTTTCGAACCCTCCTCATCCCCTTAATAATAATGATTTTAAAAAAATGTAGCTGGCTAGGTTGTTTTCTTACGTTTCCAATAAATGTGTCGATAATATTATCAAGTTTGGCTATTTAGACTGTAGTTTCTTGATGAATTAGAAACTCATAGTTAATTGCTAAATTGGCCCTAAGGCCTTGTTTGATATGAAGGATTGGATTGGATAATCAACTATTTTTAAGGTATGTTGAAAGAAGAAAATAAAATTTTATGTCTAATTTGGAGGTAGGAGATGAATTACTTAAGAAGAAAAATTATTCATTTCAATACTCCCCAAATTGGAAGGATTAGAAGGGAGAAGTTTTCTTCATGTCTAATCCTCTTCTAATCCCTTTAAAATGAAAATCATTCTCCTTTACCTTCATAATACATTGAATTTAGAGAGTTATCTATTCCAATCCAATCCTCTACATCAAACGAGCCATAGTGTCGAGTAGGTTCTCTCTCTCTCACTTGAATTAGGTAAAGATTTGGGATGAAAATTTGCCCTTAGAAAACTGAAATCCGCCCATACGTATTGAATCGACATTCCAATTTGATCTAGCAAATATCTAATTTTTTATTTTTTATTTCATACTAATTAGATGAGAAGAGAGTATTAATATAGAAATATTGAATTGGTTGATTTCATTCATAGGATAAACTCTTTATATATACATTGACTCAAGGATTAGAATTCCTTAGAAAGTAAGAAAACCTAATTTAGGTATAAGTAAAATACCTGTGGAACAAAGAATCCTAGTAAGAGGTTTACATTCTATCATGCCCCCGAAAACTTGGTGACATCCGAAAGATAAGTTTGGCGAATAAAAGGAAAAAATCTTGAGTGATACGTACCATTCAATGGTACGGCCATTGAATGGTGCAGATTAATTTGCGGTGGGCCTCAAATGAATCTTAAACCATTCAATGGTACGTACGATTGAAGTTTGACCTGAATAAAAGATGAAGTCAATGTTTATGAAGCCCTTTGGTGAGAGGGCCAATCTTTATGCGTTGATGTGCAAAGTTATAATCTAAGTTACTGTGTTTGGTGCGAGCATGAAATACCACATTTGCAGCCATATAAATGGTATGAAAGTTCCCACAACACATATTAATGCCACCATGAAGAGGATGATGGAACTCACGCTACAAGTACCGTAAATTTTCAACACAAACATGGGCCAAGGTACGATACTCATATTTTGCACTAGAGCGTGAGACAATAAGCTACTTCATAGAGCTCCAAGAGATCAAGTTTGACCCAAGAAAACTTATAAACCCCAAAAGTGGAAGGTTTTCTAAATTTCATTCTCGGATTGAGGAGGAGCCAAGGTGTCTTACTCATTTCTTGTGAAGTCACAAAATATTTTCAATGCTTCTGAGGAGAGGTCAATAAATTAAATATAAGTTTTAGCAAATGGTATTCACCTTAGATAGATAGGAAAATTGATGTGAAATTAAATTTGTTACAACCCGTCTCAAATTTTTATGCAAAATTACCAAAATACCCCTAGTGGTCAATGTTGACTTTTGTTGACTTTTTGAGACGACATGTGAAAATTATTTTCTTTACATATTCATGATGTACTCGTCGATACGAACGCGTGGACGCAAGCGGAACTCAATTCGGAGTTAAAACGAACATTTTACGAAGCTTTAAAGTGTAGGGGCATTTTAGTAATTTTCACTCCGTAAGTTGGAATTAGGGTTTTTGGCTGGCTGCTGTGCAGTCAACCCTTCCCCATTCATTCTGCACGATCTCTCTCCCTCTCTCCCATTCTCTCGGCCAAAACCACCCAAAACTACACAAATCCTAGTTTGTGGACGAATCACAAAACCGTCAAACCGTTGCCCAAAATTCATACCATCACGATCGTCTCGTCATTCTGGACGAGGCTGTGATTTTAGAATCTCCAAACTCGAACCCGATCAATCAAACCGACGTCGGAACGGTATCGGCAAACTGTCCGTCAATTTCCTGTGCAAACCAGACCAAGGTAAGCCTCGAGACCATTACCATTGATTTTATTGGATTGAGTAGGTTCAAATCGATATAAAGAACGTCCAATTTGGTGCAGTTTTGAAGGAGAACGGAATTAGGGTTTCCCGAAGCTTCCCGGCCAATTTCAGGCCATCTCCGGCCATTTTTCCGGCCCCAAATTGGTATGAAAATATTCTACTCATCAATACCTTCATTTTGATATATGGCACGTTAAATTTGGCCAAAGAACGAAGAAGTTATGAATTTTTGAAGTTTTGGAATTAATTCAAAAAATTTCCCAGAATTCCGGCGAACTAGACGGCGGAGGACGGCGGCGCCGGCGGCAGCTCCGGCGACCGGCGAGGGGAAGAAGACAGAGGAATATTCCGTCAACGGTAACGGAATATTCCTGACGGCGTCAGAATATTCCGTCAGAAAGGTATATTCCGTTAACTTTAACGGCGCTGACGTCAGCAAGCGCGTGGCTGACGTCAGCATGCGCGTGGTTGACGTCAGCATGCGCGTGGGGGTGACGTCAGCAAGCGCGTGCAGGCGTGTGTGGCGCGTGGTGACACGTGCCAGCGCATGCGGCCGCGTGGCGATACGTACCAGCGCTTGCCGGCGCGTGGTGACACATGCCAGCGCATGCCGGCGCGTGCCAGCGCGTGGCCGGCGCGTGCCGGCGCGTGGCCGGCGCGTGACCGGCGCGTGCCGGCGCATGCCAGCGCGTGGCCGGCTCGTGAGGCCACCTCCCGGCGCGTGGTGGCGTGTGCGGCGGCGCACAGCGACGCACGGCGGCGGTGGACGGCAGCTGTAGGGTTTTCGGGCTCCGGAAATCGTTTTTCGAGCCCGTTTTCGCTAAAATAGTGTTATTTTTGGAATATTTTTTCTATAGGTCCTATATTAATTTATATTATGGAGGTTCTAATTTTTCCCCTAATATTAAATAGGTAATCCTTCGGCGCCACACTTCGAGGAGGGCAACACCGAGGGAGATTTCACTCCCGATCACCTGTGAGTGGACTTTTGTTTTGAATAAATGATTTATATGCTTGAAAATAATTATTGAAATGGTTTCTTACATGATTTTAAATGTTTTGGGACATGATTATATATATATATATGTTGGTATTCAATTATGCAACCATATGGTATTTATTTATGGTTATATATTATGAAATGGTTTTAGATATGTTTATATATAGGGATATATTTTATGAAATGATTTTGAGGGTTGAATTTATTTATATGGAAATATTGGTATTTAATTATTGGCTTCTACACATGATATACGTATGTATGTTTTCAAACACACTTGGTATGCTTTCACTACGTTGTAGTACCGTCTCACGGCCGTAGGACAAGTCTCACATGTTTGGGTCACACGCACTGTACTCCAGGGGTATTGTCCGGTAAATACCTTAGTGCAAGCTTGTCTTACGTTTATTGTTGTTTATGGGGAAAAGGCCTAACAAGTGATTTGCGCGAAAATTAACTTTGACTTGACTCAAAACACTAAAGGAAGACAGATTTTAACTAATTTAGACTCAACTAACACTAACAAATTTTAGGGGAATTGGTTTTGACGAATTTAAAACTTAAACAAACAAACTTTAAAAGACAAACTTAAAAGACACGAAATTGATGATTTAGATGGGTGAATGGCTAGCTAGAGGGTCCTTCTCCACACATGACACATATGCAACACAAATCAATTTCCAGTTATTCTTTCTATAAACCATGAATCTCAACGCCCCAAGTTAATTAGGTACGCTTAAATTAACCTTCAGATTTTCCTAAATTCATTGAATTGGACGTAGCGCCACAACCAAATTATTCTTATCAAGTTCCCTATATGACAGCATACTAGAGATACATATCGAAGATCATTAAGTTCTATGAAAATCATAAGCGTTGACAAGGTATTCGTGACTATGATAGCATGACATAGCTACCAGGAATTCACTTAACGCGATCGTGACTAGCAACCTCCACTACTTGCGAATATAAGTTTCTTACGATTAGGTGAAAGTCCCTTATATTCTAGCATCAAATTCATGCATGTAAACTAAGTATGCATCCTTAATCAACATACAAGAATAAGTTTTCAATCAAACAGTTAAGCAAATTGCATTCACGATTCATGAAATTATAACTGGATGTAATCAACTCATGTCACATATATGTTCATGGCTTTGAAATCGCCCCTAGCTAAAAACGAAATTAGTTCCTCGTGATTACAAAGAAACAAAAACAACTAACATTGAACATTGAAAATAAAGATAGACTACACCTAAAACCCTCCAGAGCTGTGGCACCAATGGTATTTTCTGACTTCTGGCTCTTGTGTGTCTTCTTTCCTTTGTCAAATTGGTTTTCTTATGTATCTTGTGCATCTCCAAGTGATTCCATTCCCAAAGGATTCTAAGGGAAGGTTTTTTAGAGAGTTTAGACTTCCTTAGAACTCCTTAATTCATCTGAATTACGTATAGAAACACGCACAAACTGTTACAACCCGTCCCAAATTTTTATGCAAAATTACCAAAATACCCCTAGTGACCAATGTTTACTTTTGTTGACTTTTCGAGACGACATGTGAAAATTTATTTCTTTACATATTCAAGATGTACCCGTCGATACGAACGCGTGGACGCAAGCGGGACTCAATTTGGAGTTAAAACGAACGTTTTACGAAACTTTAAAGTGTAGGGGCATTTTAGTAATTTTCACACCCGTAAGTAAATTAGGGTTTTTGGCTGGCTGCTGTGCAGCCAACCCCCTCATTCCCTCTCACTTTGCACGATCTCTCCCACCTTTCTCTCTCTCGGCCAAACACCACCAAAACCCTAAATTTTGGACGAATCACAAAACCGTCGAACCGTAGCTCAAGATCATTACCATTACGATTGTCTCGTCATTTTGGACGAGACCATGATTTTAGAATTCCCAGAGTCAAACCCAATTGGCCAAACCGATGCAGGAACGAAAACGGCAAACTGCCATTCAAGTTTCTAAGCCGGGGATTAACTAGGGATGCTAATCAACTAAAATGAGACTCAAAAACACTAAACTAGACTCTATAGACTCAAAACTAACTTAAGACACTAAAAATAGCAAGAAACAATAAAAAAGACTCAACTCTAGACCTAACACTTGGTTTTGACGAAAATAAAACTTAAAAGACTTAAAAGACTAAAAGAAAACAGATTTTGACTCAATAAACAAGACTTAAGAAAAAAGGGATTTATTTTGACGAAATTGAAACTTAAAACAAAACTTAGAAAACAAATTTGAGTGAATTGAATGGGTGAATGGCTAGCTAGAAGAACTTTCTCCACACATGATACATAAGCAACATAAATCAATCTCTAGTTATTCTTTCAATAAACCACGAATCTCAACACCCCAAGTTAATTAGGTACGCTTAAATTAACCTTCAGATTTTCCTAGATTCATTGAATTGGACTTAGCGCCACAACCAAATTATTCTTATCAAGTTCCCTATATGACAGCATACTAGAGATACATCTCAAAGATCATTAAGTTCTATGAAAACCATAAGCGTTGACAAGGTATTTGTGACTATGATAGCATGACACTCCTACCAGGAATTCACTTAACACGATTGTGACCAGCAACCTCCACTACTTGTGAATATAAGTTTCTAACTATTAGGTGAAAGTCCCTTATACTCTAGCATCAAATTCATGCATGTAAACTAAGTAGGCCTCCTCAATCAACATACAAAAATAAGTTTTGATAACTCAGTTAAGCAAATTGCATTCATGATTTATGAAATAATAACTGGATGTAATCAATTCATATCACATATATGTTCATGGCTTTGAATTCACCTCTAGCTAAAAAGAAATTAGTTACTCATAATTACAACTGAAAAACATTGAAAATGAAATATAGAATACACCTAAAACCCTCCAAAGCTGCGGCACAATCTTCAGTTTCTGACTTCTGGCTCTCGTGTCCCAAAAACTAATATCCTCTTTTATTCTGTGCGTCCAAAATTAATTGCATCACCAAAGGACTCTAAAGCACGGTTTTCTAGAGAGCCTAGACCTCATTAGAACTCCTACATCCATCTGAATTAAGTCCAAAAACGCGCACAAACAGATATCACGTTATCTTCCTTGAAACCCAATCCGACTAGGACTCTTCTGCCTGTTTCGACCTCCAGTCACTAAAACAGCGATAAAATCTGCAATAAGTATCAGAATGACAATCTGTAAAATCCTATGGAAACTAGACATCCAGATATTTCCAACAATATATGGCACGACACGTAATTCTTTCTGAGGAATTCTGGGTGCTCTGTCGAAGTTGGCAGTTATGCATAACACTGTCCAATTTTCACTCGGATTCTACTTTTGCAGTATCCTTGTCTCTCAAGCTTCTATCTTCACTCTTCTAGGATGAATTGAAGTCCTCAAACAATCAGATTATCACTTATTTTCCTATGAAAATATATGCCCCTTTTCAGCTGGAATTAAGGTAGAAATTGATGATGATAAGGTTAGGATAAGATAAGATAATGTTTGGATAATGTTTCAGATAATGTTCCATCCTTGTAACTGATTCCTTATCTTCAATGTCTTGAATTAATTTCTTCATATTTTTAGCACATTCTTTACCTCATTTTACCTCCCAATTCGTCCATTCCCTGTGCTCCATATACATGCACTCCATTTAAGCTCAATTTTGCTCTAAAATGCACCAAAATGCACTTTCTTGCTTCACTTGCCATTTGAACCTACAAACACACGAAAATAGCTTAAATCACTATAATAAACAATAACTAACTACTTAAATGCAAGAAAAAAAGCTAACTAAGTCGCATAAATATGTTCCTATCAGAGGGGGATTTCACTCCCAATCACCTGTGAGTGGACTTTTGTTTTATTAAATGATTTTCATGCTTTGATTTAATTATGGCTTGATATAAGTATTATTTTATATGATTTTTGAGGCATGAATATATATGGATATATGTTATGAAATGGTTTATACTACGTTTTCCGATTATGCATAAGTTTATCGGTATTTAATATATGACTTCTATGCTTGAATATATTTGATTATACAAGGTTTGAACATTTGGGAAATTATGAAGTATATGATATTCTTCACTTTGACACATGATGTATATATGTATGTTTTCAAACACACTTGGTATGCTTTCACTACGTTGTAGTACCGTCTCACTGCCGTAGGACAAGTCTCACATGTTTGGGTCACACGCACTGTACTCCAGGGGTATTGTCCGGTAAATACCTTAGTGCAAGCTTGTCTTACGTTTATGTTTATTTTTGGGGAAAAGGCCCCACAACGTAAGGACTCGGGTGTGACGCGCTATTGCGCAAATGCTTACATGTGTGTGGTACTAGGAGTACAAATTGATTGATAACGTAAAGTGCTTGTACGGGGATTGAGAGGCTGTTCCTCAACACGTACATGGGTGATTGCACATATGCCCTGTGTTGGTTTTCCTATTTATACTATTGATATTATATGCTGAAATGACTTATGAAAAATATGAATTATTATATACAGATTTCTCGTTGAGATTTACTTTCAGCTATACATATATTATAGTACAATTTGACACATACTACGATAGTATGATTTTACAAATATACTGGATTTCAAATAGGGGGTTACTATGTTGAAAAGAGAGAGGTATTTCGAAAACTTTTATTTTTCGTCCACTCACACCTTTGTTTTTGCGCCCCCTTCAGGACCTAGTGATAGAGCATCTGGTGCAGTCGAGGCATACGAGTGGCAGCTCTGATTCTATCCCTGACCATGTAGGGATTTATTATTCTTGTTCAGTTTCTTTAATAATATCCATCCCTGTTATGGATAGAGATTCTAGGAACTTGATTTATTATTTTTTTTCCACTGATTCAAATTAGTACGCTCTAAACCTTGTGCATATTGGCATTAATTTTCGCAAACTTTATGACAGTTTAATTTGCTTAAACTAAGTGTTGTCATGCATATAATGGCTTCGTCACTTACGAGTGTCGGCCAGCACGCCCAAACTCGGTATCCACGTGGGTATCGAGGGTGGGGTGTGTCACAAACAGCTGTCCCGTTATCTTCCTTGAAACCCAATTCGACTAAGACTCTTCTGCCTGTTTCGACCTTCTGTCACAAAAATAGTGATAACTATTTCTAGAAACATCAAAATCATGATCTGTACTCCTGTGGAAACTAGACATCCAGAGCTTTCCAACCATATATGGCTTGACACGTAATTCGTCCTGAGGAATTCTGGGTGCTCTGTCGAAGTTGGCAGTTATGCATAGCACTGTCCACTTTCCACTCGGATTCCACTTTCTTGCAATCTGCTTGTCTTTCAAACTTCTATCTTCACTCTTTAACACATTCTTAGCCTCATTTGAACATTAAAAACGTCCATCCATTATGCTCCAAACATGTGCTATCCATTCCAAGCCCAAAATTGCTCTAAAATGCTCCAAAAGGCTCATTCTCACCAACTTTGTCACTTGGACCTACAAATACACGAAAATAGCTTAAAATACTTTAGTAAACATAAACTAGCTAAATAAATGCAAGGAAGTAGGCTAACAAAGTCGCATAAATATGCTCCTATCAAAAATTGCTTTTAATATGACACATCCCGATCCTGACACGCTATGTGTCGAGAACTGCTGGCCGACACGTGTTAAGTGACGAAAGTCAATTATGCATGTATATGTGAAAAAGTGAGTAGATTTAGAGTTGGAAGCGGAAGTAAGAGTGCGATGATGGATAAAACCCATTATTACAGGTGCATAACAGTCAGAGCATAGTAAATAGTGCGTGAGAATAAAACATTCACATCGTCGTGAGGATGGATAAGTAGAAGTTAACTAAAAGTAGGAACAAATCCTACATAGTCTGGAGAAAGTATCAGAACCACCAACCACAGCTGAAGCAATCCCACGTCTCACTGGAAATCAAAACTGCCACTAAGTCCTGGAGGGGCGCAAAACATAAAAAGGTGAGTTGGTCAAAAGCAAAGTTTGATAAAACCTTTGTTTTCAAGAGCATACTATCCCCTCGCTAGAAAACATGTATAGTTTTTGAAAATACGTCATACTCCCCGGTATGACCCTCAAAATACTATAATAGTAATACGAGTACTCCTCGAAAACCAATGGTAAAAACCATAATGGATTGCTCGAAAACAAAACTGAACGCTCAAATCACGGGTACTTCTTGAAAATCAGACTGACTGCTCATCCATATGTAAACACACAAGCCTAAGTAGATAAGCTACGAGGAACATGCTAGGTATATAAGAAATACACTGAGTACTACAATGACGCGAGTCTAACGCTAATCGCAGTGCGCAAAGCGCGTCACACAAGTTCGAGTTGCCTAGTGCAACCTAAGACAAGCTAGTACTTACAATGGATCCAAAGTTGCGTAGTGGTACTGGTTGTGATACCTCCAAAAGTCAAGGCTAATCTTGGCCATTGGACTGAGTACTGATACCCGGGGTGTTCTACATCTACGAATGAGCAACAATATAGAAACATGTATGGCAAACATAATACGAATGTTCTACCTCCAACAATCGCATATGATATGACTCATACTAACAATTTAAAGAAAGCAGTGAAAACCATACATAATAATATATTTACCAAAACAAAGACCCACTCACTCACCTGACACATCCCGATCCCTGACACATCCCGATCCCGGACACGCCAGGTGTCGGGAAGTGATGGCCGACACGTGTTAGGTGACGAAAGCCAATTATGCAGAAATTAAGTGAAAAGTAAGAATTTCGAGAGTAGAGTGCGGAAGTAGAAGTGTGGTGAGGGTTAAAAACCCATAATACAAGATGCATAACAGTCAGAGCAAAGTAAATAGTGCAGGAATATAAAAACATTCACACCCCCGTGAGGATGGATAAATAAAAGTTAACTACAAGTAGGAGTGAATCGTACATAAACTGAAGCGATATCAGAACCGTCGACCACCGCCGAAGAGAGTCCTCGAGTCACCGATAAGTGAACCATCACTAGGTCCTGGAGGGGCGCAAAACATAAAACGGTGAGTGGGTCAAAAAGCAAAGTTTGATAAAACCGTTGTTTTCAAGAGTATACTAACCCCTCGCTGGAAAACAAGTATAGTTTTTGAAAACACGTCATACCCTCTGGCATGAACCTCAAAATACTATAATAAAAATATACGGGTACTCCCCGACAATGATTACTGACATGCTCACCCATATGTAAACACACAAATCTAAGTGGCTAAACCACAAGGAACAGGCTAGGTATAAAAGTAATACGCTGAGTACTACAATGACGCGAGTCTAACGCTAAGCGCTGGTGCACAAAGTGCAGTCACACAAGTTCGAGTTGCCTAGTTCAACCTAGAACAGGCTAGTACCTACAATGGATCCAAAGCTGCGTAACGGTACTGGTAGTGACTACTCCAAACGTCAAGGCTAGTCCTGGCCACAAGACTGAGTACTAATACCTGGGGTGTTATACATCTACTGATGAGCAACAGTATGAAAACATGTATGGCAATATAATACGAATGTTTTACCTCCAACAAACGTATATGATATGAGTTATGCTAACAGTTTGAAGAAAGCATTGAAAACCATACGTACATATACATTTATCAAAACAAAGACCCACTCACTCACCTGTAGGTAGCCGGGTCGTAGCCCCCCGGTCCTGGGTAGCCCCGGTAATCCTCTGGATAGGTCTCACCTATATGAGATATCACTGTAATAATGATTAAACTCATAAAGGTTATTAAATAACTAATTAATTACACCTATCCCTTGTTTGCTCAACCAGGAGGTCCAAAACACCTCGAAAAATATCATACGTACTGCCCTTAGGTAGTACGCATCTTCACGAGTCGCCTCGCGAAGACGGAATCGAAAAAGGAGTCCCCACGCGCGGCTCAAACGCGGCAAGCCGCAGCTCCACACGCGGCTCCACTCGCGGCTTAGCCGAGCTGGTCAGCGCCGGTCAGAACCGGTTTGCTGACGTCAGCAAGGCCAGTCTGACCCGGTTTGCTGACGTCATCGCTGACGTCAGAGCCGGTCACCTCTGGTCTTTTTCCGGTCACCGGCACCGCCGCCAGCCGCCGCCGGCCGCCATCGCCGTCGCCGGAATTTTGGCCGGTTTCTGGAAAATTTTTAAAACTCTATATCTTCTTCATTTCAAGGCCAAATTTTACGTGCCATATATCAAAATGAAGCTGGAGAAGAGTAGAATCACGGTGTACCTTTGGATTGGTCGTACAAGCTCGGGAAATGGCCTGAAATTGCCTCGAAGGTTGTGGTTCACTGTAGCATGTCGATCTACGTCAAAACTCAACCAAATCAGGCAAACGACCTATGAAAATTCATCTACTCAACGAGAGGAACACAATGGTGGTAGTGTTGGAAATATGCCCTGAAAGTCAATCTTTGGAAGAAACTTTTCAGGACATTGACTGTATGTATGGATAACCCTGAATACAGCAAAAGGGCAAAGTCACTTATTATGACAATCTCAATAGTTGATATATGTCCAAATAGTGAATCCATGGACAATGGATTGATGGAAGAAGTAATCTAATGAAGTTAGACTGCAGAGACCTTCTTCTCATAACCATGATGTTCAAAATGTTTCTGGTCATGGGATTGTCGGATGGATACTGACAATCCATAGACCAGTACGTACTATGTCAGCTTCAAATGGGAAGGATGGAGAGTCTCAGCCATTCGTGTAATGACACTATGACAAGTATGTAGGTGCTCATTAAGGGAATGAGTTCACTGAATACAATCGAAGGGAGTACTTGCATGGAGGTCTACTCACATGTCAAGCAAGTAACTCCATTGATTGGAATATGTAAGTAATCCTTTGACTTGAGACATCATAGTTGTCTTGTGGTTAGGTCCTTGATCTTTGACTATGTCAAAGTCACCCCAATCTTGAGGGTGTCCACGGCATAGTTGGGGTTAAGCTACTTAGCCATGGAGGCAAGTGAATGATCAACAAGGGATCTCTAATCCTCGTTACGAGAGGAAGAATACTCTATGATATGATTCGGGAATCTTAGGCCGAAGTAGTGAGCGTAGTGATGGAAATTGTTCCTTTACGACTCAATTGAATCATATAACATGGTATAATCACATTAGGGGTTTGACATTATGTATCCATACCCTAATAGTGTGATTGAGAGTATTGTATTAGAGAAGGATCGAATTACATTGTAATTCCAATTGAATAGGTTCTCCAAACAAACTTCTACATTAGCTTGGGTAGCCATGATATATGTGTAGTGTGTCACTCATGGCTTGTGGGATCTTATAGATGATTAAATAGTAATCATCAAAGAAGATAAAGAATTAAAATAAGTTTTAATTCACTTGATGATTGGAACTAATCAATTGGATTGATACCAATCACCTCACTGCCTTGCTAATTAGAACCTAAAACGATTGTACATCGAATACACTATAGTGGTGGATCAACACGTGAATGATGGAAATAATCCTTTGGATTAATTGAGTGTTATGATTAATTAGAAAGTCTAAGGAAATCATAGAAGCGATAAAAGATCGCTTTGGGCTTAATGAAATAAGTTCGGGTTAATCCGGGCCCATTGGGCCCTAACCTCTTTGGCCTTTTATTCAAGCATAAGATGACTTGAAATTGTAAAAGCCCAAAAGCCCACTCAACACTCTTTTGGCCGGCCATGAATGAGAGAGAGTGAGTGGAGTCAATTGTTGACTCACTTCTTTTATATATTGAAAGTTTATTGAAACTTTCACAAGTGGAACTTCACCATACCTCACACCATAACTTGTTATGGCTTTGGATTGAGTTTGTCAACCAAAGAGAAGAAAAATATCTCTCCCTTTCTTACTTACACAGCCGGCCAAACCAAGAGATTGAGATTGCTACACTTCTCTCTTTCTTTTGTGATCCATCATCCATTCCATCACTTGGTGGGTGTGGATCCTTAGAGGTCTTCAATTTTGGAGGCTAGAGGAGAATCATTCAAATTCTTTCAAGGTGGAGGAAGCAAGGAGGGAGGCTAGGCTCAAGGAGTTCCAAGAAGAGAAAGCTTGGAGGTGGTCTATCCTTGGTCTAAAAGCTAGATCAAGAGGTATAAAAATTCTACCTCCACTTTGTTCTTCAATTTTAGTAGATGCATCAAATATTAACCTATGCTTCTTGAAGGGGATTTGCATGACTATTGCTTTGATAATTTAGCTTCCGTTGCTTATGCATATGATTTTTGAATTGCTTATGCATGCTAGTCATTAGAAATCCCACATAAATCTCATAATTTCCCTTCAGGTAGTTAGAAACCTCACCTCGGTCTATATTGGCCAAAAAATGGCCGAGAAGGTCTGGTTCTTCCGGTTGCGTTTCCCGTCAAACGGGTGAGGGTTTGGACGAACGGTTTGCACCGTTGAGTCCACGGCGTCGAGACGAAGGAGGTGGTGATTTTCGTTCGCTTCGATTCGACGGGTTTCCGTCAGTGTGCACTGTGCACCCACGGTAAAGAGAGAGAGAAAGAGGGAAAAAAAAAAGAAAATAAGGAAATGAAGATAATGGAAAAACTGACGGGGAAGAAGAAAGAAGAGTGAGATATTTTGGGTTTTGGGGGTATTGTGCACCCACCAAAACAGTAAACTTACACGCTCACGTGTACAAAATAAACACGCACGTGTAGAGAATATTCCCCAGGAATTATTTTATAACAAACTTTTTACGGGATGTTACATCACCTGTAAGTAGCTGGGTCGTAACCCCTTGTCCTGGGTAGCCCCGGTAGTCTTCTGGATAAGTCTCACCTATATGAGATATCACTATAATAATGATTAAACTCATAAATGTTACTAATTAAACTAATTAATGACACTTATCTCTTGTTTGCTCAACACGGAGGTCTGAAACACTCCGAAAAATACCATATGTACTGCCCTTAGGTAGTACGCGTTTTCAAGAGTGCGTCGACGGAAGTCGAAAATAGTGTCCCACGTGACACACCCCACCCTTGATACCCACGTGGATACCAAGTTTGGGCGTGCTGGCCGACACTAGTAAGTGACGAAGCCATTAAATGCATGACAACACTTAGTTTAAGTAAACTACATTGACATAAAGTTTGCGGAATTTAATGCCAATATGCATAAGGTTCAGAGCGTACTAATTTGAATCAGCGGAAACAAGATAATAAATCTAGTTCCTAGAATCTCTATCCATAACAGGGATGGATATTATTAAAAAAACTGAACAAGAATAATAAATCCCTACATGGTCGGGGATAGAATCAGAGCTGCCACTCGTATGCCTTGACTGCACCAGATGTTGTATCACTAGGTTCTGAAGGGGGCGCAAAAACAAAAGTGTGAGTGGACAAAAAATAAAAGTTTTCGAAATACCTTTTTCTTTTCAACATAGTAACCCCCTATTTGAAATCCAGTATATTTGTAAAATCATACTATCATAGTATGTGTCAAATCGTACTATAATATATGTATAGCTGAAAGTAAATCTCAACGTGAAATCTGTATATAATAATTCATATATTTCATAAGTCATTTCATCAAGTATATATCAATAGTATAGATAAGAAAACCAACACAGGGTATATGTGTAATCACCCATGTACGTGTTGAGGGACAACCTCTCAATCCTCGTACAAGCACTTTACGTTATCAATCAAATTGTACTCCTAGTACCACACACATGTAAGCACTTGCGCAATAGCGCGTCACACCTGAGTCCTTACATAGTGGGGCCTTTTCCGCAAAAATAAACATAAACGTAAGACAAGCTTGCACTAAGGTATTTAGTACAGTGCGTGTGACCCAAACCTGTGAGACTTGTCCTACGGCCGTGAGACGGTATTACAACGTAGTGAAAGCATACCAAGTGTGTTTGAAAACATATATACATATATCATGTGTAGAAGTGAAGAATATCATATACTTCATAATTTCGCAAATATTTAAACGTTGCATAAATAACATTCTCATCGGAGTCATATATCAAATACCAATATTTATGCATACCCAAAATCATAGGCTAAAACCATTTAATAATATATATTCAAATCTCAAAATCATTTCATAATATATATATATATATATATATCCATATATATATATATAAGCATGCCTCAAAAACATTTAAACTCATAAATTATGTCAAAGCAATAATTATTTTCAAGCATATAAACCATTTAAGAAAACAAAAGTCCACTCACAAGTCATCGGGAGTGAAATCCCCCTCGGCGTTGCCCTCCTCGAAGTGTTGGGTCGAAGAATAACCCAAAAATAATACTATTCTAGCAAAAACGGGCTCGAAAAACGATTTTCGAGGCCCGAAAACCTTGCCGCCGCCGTCCACCGCTGTCGGCACCGTCGTGCGCCGCCACGCGCCGGGAAATGGCCGGACCTGCTGCCACACGCCGAGAGGAGCCCTCACGCGCTGGCTCGCGCCGGCACGCGCTGGCACGTGTCGCCACGCGCCGGCACGTGTTGCCACGCGCTGGCACGCGCCTGGTGACGTCAGCCACGCGCCTGTTGACGTCAGCCACGCGCCTGTTGACGTCAGCACCGTTAGATTTAACGGAATATACCTTTTCTGACGGAATATTCAGACGCCGTCAGGAATATTCTGTTACCGTTGACAGAATATTCCTTCTTCTTCTTCCTCTTGCCGGTCGCCGGAGCCGCCGCCGCTGGTTCGCCGGAATCGAAAAATGTCCAAAACTTCAAAAATTCATAACTCCTTCATTCCTTGGCCAAATTCAGCGTGTCATATATCAAATTGAAGGTATTGACGAGTAGAATATTTTCATACCAATTTGGGGGGGGAAATGGCCGGAGATGGCCTGAAATTGGCCGGAAAACTTCGGAAAACCCTAATTCCGTTCTCCTTCAAAACTGCACAAAATTCCACGTTCTTTATATCGATTTGAACCTACTCAACGTAATAGAACCAATGGTAATGGTTTCGAGGCTTACCTTGGTTGGGATTGTACAGAAAATTGAATGGCAGTTTGCCGACATCGTTCCGACGTCGGTTTGGTTGATTGGGTTCGAGTTTGGAGATTCTGAAATCACAGTCTCGTCCAAAATGACGAGACGATCGTAATGGTAATAATCTTGAGCGACAGTTTGACGGTTTTGTGATTCGTCTAAGAATTTTAGGGTTTCGGTGTTTTTGGAGGTTTTTGGCAGAGAGAGAAGTGGGAAATCGTGCAGACTTGGGGAAATTGTGTTGCTGCACAGCAGCCAACCCACAACCCAAAACCCTAATTTCAACTTACGGGGTGGAAATTACTAAAATGCCCATACACTTTAAAATTTCGTAAAACGTTCGTTTGAACTCCGAATTGAGTTCCGCTTGCATCCACGCGTTCGTATCGACGCGTACATCTTGAATATGTAAAGAAATAGATTTTCACATGTTGTCTTGAAAAATCAACAAAGTCAACATTGGTCACTAGGGGTATTTTGGTAATTTCACATAAAAATTTGGGACGGGTTGTAACACCAAGCTCCCCCACGAGCCGCTCACGCGTGGCCTGCTCACCTCACGCGCGGCTCCACCCGCTGGGTCAACGCCTCAGCAACTGACGACGTTAGATCTAACGGAATATTCTAGCATCTTTGTTAAATATAACGGAATATTCCTAACGGCGTTAAAGGAATATTCCCGATTTGGATCGACTGTTGACATCATCTTTAACGTCACTGCCTGGTCTAGACCGAGTTCAGGCCGGCCACCGTTGGTGGCCGCCGTCGCCGTCACCGGAAATTTGGCCGGTTTTCTAGATAATTTTCAAATCTCCATATATAACTTCTTCATTTCTTGGCCAAATTTGACGATCTTTATGTCAAAATGAAGCTAGAGAGGAGTATAATGACGGTGTACTTTTGGTTTGGCCGTACAAGCTCAAGAAATGGCATGTATTTGCCTCAAAACTCAACCAAATCAAGCAAACGACATATGAAAATTCATCTACTCAACGAGAATAATTCAATGGTGGGTAGTTTGTAACATCCCGTTCAAAAATTTAATTTATTTTATTCCCGGAGGTGCAAAATGACGTTTTTGCCCCTGGGTTGACTTTTCGGTTGACTTTTGTGTCGTAACTCGTACGACGCATCCACTTGTATTTTCTTGACGTGCTTGTCGATACGAATTCGTAGACGCGAGCCGTACGTCGTTCGGACTCCGAACGAATATTTTACGGGCGTTGAATTTCGGCGTTTTCCGTTTTTCATTTGGGTCTGTTTTGTCTGGTTTGGGCTGGGGCCCAATTCCTGCAGCCACGTGGGCCAATCCCAGATTTGCTGGGATTCTTGTCTGGTTTGTCACCTTGTGGCTGAGCCACATTCGTTCCCCTTCTCCCTTTCTTCTTGTTCTGCAACTTCATCACCAAGCCGTGGCCATCTTGGCCACCTTGTTGACAGAAACCTTCACCATTCTCCACCAAAAACAAACTCAAACCTTGCAGCTCGTGGGTGTCCAGAAACCTGGACAAACCCAGGAACCCAAAACCTCAGAATTTGATCAAGCCACCCCCGTGGCACTCTTCCCCTTCAAACTGAACCATCTGGAGCTCGAGGAGGCTCGGGACCATCCCCAAATCACTCCTGGAGGCCTTGGGAACCCAACCCAAGCCTTGAAACTCGAAATGCCACCGTGGTTGGAGAAGCACCATTTTGGCCGAATCTTCTCCCTCAATTTCAGGCCACTTCTGGCCAGTTTTTGGTCCCCAAAATGGTACAATCTTATTCTACTCATCTCTAGCTTCATTTTGGTACTTGAATCGTCCATTTTGGACTTAAAACGAGGAAGTTATGAAGCTTTGAAATTTCCCCAGAAAACCGGCAAATTTTCCCAAATTCCGGCGACGGCGACGGCGGCCGGCACGGCGGCTCCGGCGACCGGAATCCTGGCAGGGATGACCGGCGCTGACGTCATCGGACCGGGTTGGACCGGCATGCTGACGTCAGCAGACCGGTTCAGACCGGATTTGCTGACGTCAGCATGACGTCATCAGCTTGGACCGGCTCAGCCGAGCCGCGTTGACCGGCTCAGCGGCTCAGTTGACCAGCTCGCGCGTGAGCCGCGCGTGGAGCCATAGGCTCCGACCTTCAAGCCGCGCGTGAGGGCGCGTGGAAGGTCCAATTTTCGATCTGTTTTCACGGGTCGACTCGTGACGACGTGTACTACCTCGGGGTAGTATGCATGTTAATTTTTGAGGTGTTTTGGACCTCCAAATCGAGAAAACAAGGGATAGGTGTAATTAATTCGTTAATTCGTTACCTTTTTGAGTTAATCATTGTACCGGTGATTTCTCATATAGGTGGGGCCTATCCAGAGGAGTACCGGGGCTACCCAGGACGGGGTACTTCGACCCGGCTACCTACAGGTGAGTGAGTGGGTCTTTCTTTGATAAATGTATATATATACGTATGGTTTTTCAACGCTTTCTTTAACTGTTAGCGTAGTTGCATATCATTACGAATGTTGGAGGTAGAACATTCGTATTATTTTACCATGCATGTTTTCATACTGTTGCTCATCAGTAGATGTATACACCCCAGGTATTAGTACTCAGTCTTGTGGCCAGGACTAGCCTTGACGTTAGGAGTAGTCACTATCAGTACCGCTACGCAGCCTTGGATCCATTGTAGGTACTAGCCTGTTCTAGGTTGCACTAGGCAACTCGAACTTGTGTGACTGCACTTTGTGCACCAGCGCTTAGCGTTAGACTCGCGTCATTGTAGTACTCAGCGTATTACTTGTATACCTAGCTTGTTCATTGTGGGATTTAGCCCCTTGGGCATGTGTGTTTACATATGGGTGAGCAAATGTCAGTAAAGTATTAGCGGGGAGTACCCGCATGTTTTCACGACAGTATTTTGAGGTTCATGCCTACGGGTATGACGTATTTTCTCAAATTATACTTGTTTTCCAGTGAGGGGTTAGTAAACTCTTGAAAACAACGGTTTTATCAAACTTTGCTTTTTGACCCACTCACCGTTTCATGTTTTGCGCCCCTCCAGGTTCGTTGGCAGGGAGCTTGTGACGTCGATGGTGCGGTGGTATGACAATGTAGGGTTGTTTCTACGTTTGTTTAGATTTGTACCCCCTTACTCTACTCACGTTGTGTATTCTATTATTTCTTCCGCACTCTGACCTTTGATTCAATACAATTTCCTTTATTCATTCTTAAATTTCTTTTTGGCTTTCGTCACGCTAACGCGTGTCGGCCATCACCTCTCGACACCTGGCTCTCCCAGGATCGGGATGTGACATAGTTAGAAACCTCACCTCGGTCTAGAATGGCGAGAAAATTGCCGGGAAGGTCCGGTTCTTCTGTGTGCTTTTTCCGTCAAACGGTTGGTAGTTTGGACGAACGGTTTACACCGTTGAGTCCAGGGCGTCGAGACGAAAATTGTGGTGACTTTAGATCGTCTCGGTTCTACGGGTTTTCGTCGACGTGCACTGTGCACATACGATGAGAGAGAGAGAGAGAGAGATGAAAGTGAGGAAAAGTGACGGGGAAGAAGAGAAGGAAAAGAGATATTTTGGGTTTCAGGGGTATTGTGCACCCACCAAAACAGTAAAATTACACGGTTCCGTGTAAAAAATAATCACGTACGTGTCCAAAACATCCCCCCAAAAATAACAAACTTTTTACGAGATGTTACATAATAACCTTAGTTAAAGTTGAAAATTGTTTTGCCATCATAACTAATCATGTGTTAAGCACACATATTTTTATTTTTATTTCTAATCACTTTTTCCTGCAAATTTCGTAAGGAATTAGAATTCGATAATCTAATTATAAATTGATTCGGATATGAAAAGACCAAACTCATTTGAATCTTCCACTTATTTAGTCATACTTTTAACATATTTTTTACTAGGGTTAGTCGAATTTCCATATCATTTCCACAAATGCGCTTTTTGAACGAAAGCTGGTCCTCTTAATTTTAGTCAAGCTTTTCACAGTCCACACCCATTGATGGAAAAGAATGAGAAGACAACATTACTCATGCTCAAATTTTAATAGTACGTATTATTCAATAGTACGTATTTTAAGTAATTTAAGATTTATTTGGAGCCCACTGCAAATTAATTTAGGACCGTTCAATGAGCGTACCATTGAATAGTACGTACCACCCAAGATTTTTCTCATTACCTAGACAAATTTGACAAATTTGTCAACGCAACCCCTCGGCCCAACCCTTGTTTTCCTTCATATAAGTGAAATACGGATTAAGCTTGGATGATACGTATCATTCAATGATTCAGACTATTAAATGGTTCAAGATTTATTTAAAGCCCACTAGAAATTAATTTAAAACTCTTCAATAACCGTGTCATTGAATGATACGTACCACCCAAAATTTTTCCGTTAAATACATCACATAAATTATAGTATACAACAAATCTCCCTTCACATGCCTTGTAATTTATAATATAAATTCAAACACAATCTTTGTAGCCGAAAAATGAGCAGGTATGGCCGCCAACACCTCACTTGTCATGTATTTCAATTTCCAATTCTTCTTGTCCTTGATACGCTACATTCCTAGAGATCACTCGTTTTTTAGGGATTAGGCTACCGGTGCTCATAGCGTTGGATGCTCGCCACCGATCTCACCCTCCTTCACCCCCTCTCTGCATCCTCCTCCTCCTTTTAATGGTGAGATGGTGTGAGCATCGTGCAAATACGTAGCCTATTCCCGTTTTAACTCAGTCTAAAGTCTTTGCAAGAACAGACTCATTAGTCAATGATCCAGTCAACTCCACTTCCAACCAACACGCCCAAACATTTTTCTCTTCCTCGTTCCCCAAAATTTCCATTCCCCAAAAACACAAACACAGACATCTCACCGTGATTCTCTCTCTCCTCCTCACCTGAAAAATCACATAAATTATAGTATACATGAAATCTCCCTTCCCATTCCTTGTAATTTATAATAGAAAATCAAACACAATCTTTGTAGCCGAAAAATGAGCAGGTATGGCCGCCAAACCAACTCACTTGTCCTGTATTTCAATTTCCATTTCTTCTTGTCCTTGTTCTGCTACCTTCCTCTTCCTATGGTCTTCTCTCAACTCTCCACAAACCAGCAAACCGCCATGATCGACCTCTCCAACAACCTCAACACTCCCGCTGTTTCATGGGACGTCAACACAGAACCAAACCCATGTTTGTGGAAGGGAGTCCAGTGCAATTCCCCGACCAATTCAGCCGTCCTCCAGATTTCATTGTCCGGGCATTCTCTATCTTCCTCGGACTTTCTGCCCCTCGTTTGTCGGATTGAGTCTCTGCAGGTTCTTGATGTGTCCGGCAACCGTCTGACCGCGATTCCGTCTGGGTTTATCTCAGATTGTGGAAAGCTAGATGGGTTAAAGCTGCTCAATTTTAGTGAGAACAAGTTGGTGGGTCGTCTGCCCGATTTTGTTGGGTTTTCTGGGTTGGAGGCTTTGGACTTTGCTTGGAATAACTTGAGTGGAATCATTGACTCCGAGTTGGACGGGTTGGTCAGGCTCAGAAGCTTCAACCTTAGCTTCAACCGTTTTACTGGGTCTGTTCCGACCCGTCTGGGAAAGTTTAAGGTTTTGGAGGAGCTGGAGCTTTCTGTGAATATGTTTGATGGTCCTATCCCTGTTGAACTTGTGGGATATCAGAATTTGACTCTGATTGATCTTAGGGGAAATCGGCTTTCCGGGCCAATTCCTGATAGAATTGGAGAGCTCTCCAAGTTGGAGGTGTTGATTCTTTCGGTCAATAGCTTATCCGGCGGAATCCCAGAAAGCCTTTCCAATATCACAAGCCTCTGGAGATTTGCAGCAAATTCTAACAATTTCGGTGGTACAATTCCTGGTGGCATTACAAAGCATCTGAAAAACTTGGACCTCAGTTATAATAAATTGAGTGGGTTGATTCCGTCGGACCTCTTGTCACCGTTGAATCTGCAGACTGTGGATTTGTCGAATAACAGATTAGAGGGACCGATTCCCGCAGTTCTATCTCTGAGCTTGGTCAGGTTGAGACTGGGAAGCAATTCGCTTGATGATGTAATACCTTCTGCAGCAATTGCAACACTCGAAAAACTAACATACTTAGAGCTGGAAAACAATAACTTGACTGGATTGATTTCTCCTGAATTGGGTGATTGCCAGAATTTAGCTCTCTTGAATTTGGCTCACAATCACCTGTCCGGGGCATTGCCGGCGGAGTTGGGTAAGCTTAGCCGTCTTCAAGTATTGAAACTCCAATCTAACAATTTGGGTGGTGGAATCCCAATTCAAATAACTCAAATGCGGAATTTGTCAATTCTGAACGTAAGCTGGAATTCTCTCAACGGTTCAATACCTTCTTCGGTTTCAAAGATGTGGAGTCTTATTAACTTGAACTTACAAGGCAACAACCTCAGCGGTTCCATTCCCGCCGGTATTGCCTCCATGAAATTTCTGATGGAACTCCAACTTGGACAAAATCACTTCAGTGGTGACATTCCAAGAATGCCGATGACCTTGCAGATTGCTTTGAATCTCAGCAGCAATCTTTTTCAAGGACCTATTCCGGAAACTCTTTCCAGCCTCAGTGGATTAGAAATTCTGGATCTCTCAAATAACAAATTCTCTGGTAAGATACCTGAATTTTTGACTCGATTAGGAACCTTGACACAGTTGTTACTTTCTAACAATGAGCTCTCTGGAGAAATTCCGGAATTCCCTACTTGGGTCATGGTCAACACAACTGGGAACGAGGATTTGATCAATGCTAGTCCCACTGCACCCCAATCGGCCACTGCACCCCAATCGGAGAAGAATGAAATGTCATGTGCGGAGAAAATTGTTTTTGCGATTGTGGCTACTGTTTTTGTTGTTGGATCGATCACCATCCTTGCTATATCACTATCTGGATACAAACTGGTCAAAAAAAGAAATTATTGATTGCCTTTTAATTTAGATTATTATGTGAAGATGCTTCTACGTACGTATGTGTTTGCATTTTCTTTTTATATAAAACAAAACTTACGTTTCGTTTACAAAAAAAACTCAGCATTTGAAGGCACTTCTTTAAGCTTCTTCTTAGCAGGATCTCTTAATTGTCGAGCGATGATCCTGCCCCACGATTTCCACAACCTTTAGGAAATTATGGGACAAGTTGGTGGCACTCTCAAAGTTTCTCAGGTAAATCGATAGGCCATCTGCACCAAAAGAACAACTTTTAGTCTATATATGCAACTGCCAAGAATTCCATCAAATCTCTAGCTACCAAGTAGATATATGATTAAGCTCTAATGTCTTTAGAGCAATGTCCAAGTGAACAAGTATCTCTTAGTATCTCAAAACAATATAACTCGACAATCGACACTCACATCAATTTGCGTATGCCCTGGAAAATATAAATCTACTAAAAAGATAGAACATTCTATCATCAAGCGAACGATCACTACTAAAGAAAAATAGAATCTGCACTTAAAGATGTTATTTAGTTCTACATCCTGCTCAGACCAACTCCAATGGTGGCCTATGGCCAATAACAAATATTGACCTTTGGCTTTTGGCCTTTGGCCAGAAACTGCATTTTCTCTCCAATGGTGTGGCCTAAATTTTAGGCCGAAAAGTTGTTAAATATTGTTTTAGCCTAATATTTTTTTTCCGTTAACTTTAAAAAAAAATGTATTTGTTTAGATTAACTTAGCTTAATTTTCTGAACATTTTGACCTAAAAATATTTAAATTCCGATAAAGTACGAAAAAATGCAATTTGGCAACTCCATAAACGACACTCCCAAACCACACATCCTACCAACAACACTCTGAACACATCTACACCATACATCCTACCAACAACACTCTCAACACATCTACACCATACATCCTACCAAATAAATGGGTATTTATAGGGTTTTTGGGTGAAATTTCTGAACAAATATTTTTTATTAATTATTTTAGCCGTTGGATTTTAATTTGGGCCGTTGGATGATTTTTTTTACCGTTAGATTTGATCTCATTTGATCACAGCCGTTGGATTAAATTTAAAAGTAAAAAAAAAAAAAAAACAAGTTTGAAATCTGACCGTTGGATGATCCAACGGCCGAGTGATCTCAGCCGTTGATCTCCAACGGATACTTTCGGTGGCAGACAAGCGTGACGTCACCCACGTGGGAGAGCTTCCGCGCCAGGCGCGTTGCGCGCGTTCCGCGAGTGGTTTCCTCTGCGTGCCTTGCACGCGCCCTTTGCCCAGTCGCAGGGCGGGTCCCACCTGTTTTGGCCGGGCCAATTCTTTGGCCAATTTCTGTCTTTTTTTTGGTTGGGTTACCTTGGGCCTATTTCTTGCCCACCATTGGAGAACCAAGTCCAAAGGCCTATGGCCTAAAAATGTTGGCCTTTGGCCACCATTGGAGATGGCCTCAAGGGGCAATATTGTATGAACAAAAAAATAGAGTCACGATCGCTACAAGGATACTTTTTCTTCTTCCTTCGCATTGGTAATTGTTAGGTTGATATTATATGCACATTTCATACCTCTTTTACCTATTATCTAGTCATAATTTTATATTAAATTGTTGAGTTTAATGTGTTTTGTGTGAGTTTAGTAAAAAATATAATTTGAGAACAAAACATGAATTTTACGGTTAAAATCGAGAAAACTCGCCACGTGAGCTGTCTTGGGCTGGTGCAAAATTTGGGTGACTTGGGAAAAGTGAAAGCTGGCCTAGAATAATTAGGAGTTGTTTTGGGCTTGTTGCGTGTCTTCTCGAGCTGGATTAGTATATGAATTCCCTGGTTACTTTCTTTCTGCATGAGCAAGCCAAGCTACTCCTACTAATCTAATTGGACCGGTGCATATTAGGTTTCCCACTAGGATTTGGTGATAACTCCTTCCTGTGTGTGGATTAAGGCCCCATTTATTACACCGTGTAAGGTCAAATTGGCTTAGTTAGGACAAATAATTCACGTTTTGTAAAGTCCAAGTTTAGGATAAATGAGACAAGGTCGAAGCCCGCACCTCACTAAAGGGTGTTATGCAGTCCCGTGTGGAAACACGGTATTAAGTGGGATTAGACGACAAGGCTAGAGAGGTGGTGTCGATCTATTGAAATCTTGTTGCTTTGGCCTTATGATTATTGTGGCGTTGATCGGAGGGTGGGTGTGAAGGATGATGGGTGTGGATGTGGGAGATGGGCAAAGAATGGCTATTACTGTGGGAGATGAGCAGAAGGTGGAGGGGATGGAGACATAGATCAATTGAAGATGGCAATGTCAATACACACTTTGGATGATAATACAAGATGATGGAAGATGAGCAAATTTGAGGAGAGAGAATATGATGGAGGATGAACGAAGAAGAAGATAGAAAAGGAAAGGGAAAGGGAAAGGTGCTTGGAATGGGTAACTGCCCCCTTTATTATTATTATTATTATTATTTTAAGTTTTTAGATTACTTTTAATGTAATGGTGAACCAAAAAATAGTAAAAAATAATATTCGGATCACAAAAATATTTTAGTCCTTGACTTAATTCGACACTGCACCAAACGCTTTACTATTCTTATACTGCTTAGTCCAAGCCAAGCCAATCCAGTTTCGTTCCTGAAGCTAGTGAAGTCCAACACAATCCACCATAATAAACAGGCCCTAAAAGATATATGTGGTTTTAAAGGAAAAGAGACCAGGACACACACATACACATATTCATGAAAAATGGAGAGAGTAGGTCGACCTTCCATTCGAGAGCAAGGAGGAAGATTGGAGTTTCAAGCTTTGCCGTGAAATCGAGATTGGAATTCCGGTGATTTCTTTCTATGCTCTCAAACTCAATTATGTTGTTATTTAAATTTATCATGAACTATAATCTAAGATGTAGCCTACCCATGTGTCACAGCCCGTTCAAAGTTTTAACTTATTTTATTCCCGGAAGTGGGAAATGACGTTTTTGCCCCTGGGTTGACTTTTCGGTTGACTTTTACGTCGTAACTCGTACGACATATCCACTTGTATTTTCTTGACGTGCTCGTCGATACGAATTCGTAAACGCGAGCCGTACGTCGTTCGGACTCCGAACGAATATTTTACGGACGTTGATTTTCGGCGTTTTCCGTATTTTAAAAACTTTGGGCTGTTTTGGCTTTATGTGGGCTGGGGCCCATTTGGCAGCAGCCAATTACTGCAATCCCACGTTTTGTGGGATGTGGTCTGGACCTTGCCAATTGCTGGCAGGTTTCATCCAAATTCATCTCCCTTTTTTTTTTTTAAAATGTTGCCTTCTTCCTCTTTGTTCTTCTCTGCTACAAAGCAGCAAAGCTCTTTTCCTCTCCCTTCTCCCCGAGCTTCTCCCTTTTCACCAGCCACTTTGTGGCTGATTCAAATGGCAGACCAGTAACCCTTGAACTCCTTCTTCCCTTTGGTTCTCTGCAGCTGACCAAATTGACAACAAAACAAAAGCTCAAATTTGCTTGGACACCCCGAGCCCATATTCTGGGCAAACTTCAACCCAGAAAACTGGTAAGAAATGATCAGGCCACCCCGTGGCTTTTCTGGAATTTTTTTTCCTCGGTTTTTCTCGTACCAAACTCACTCAATTGTCTTACTTGCTCAAACTTAGGTCACTGGAAGACCTTTTCAACCCAGAAACCAGTGATGAACCCAGGAACCCAGGTTTTACTCGAGGCACCCCGTGCCTTCGTCTTCTTCTTCTTCCTGTGAGTTCACCAGGCCATTTTCATGGCCAAGCTCACATTGGAGCTCGATTAGAACTCTATTTGTGCAAGCTGGATGAAGTTGCTGACCACATGAACCAGTCTTGCTCAATTACTTAAGCCACCCAGGACGTTCTTCTTCCGCACTCTGTTTTATTCAATTAAATATTCATTATTCTTTATTTCATCCTTCAATTTTCTTTTTGGCTTTCGTCACGCTAACGCGTGTCGGCCAGCACTTCCGACACCTGGCTCGTCCGGGATCGGGATGTGTCAGATTGGTATCAGAGCATGGTTTTTCGTAACCTAGGCTCTTCTTTCCGTACTCCGTACTTGTCTGTGGTATCAGACTTCGAATTTCGTGAACTCTTTGTTCTTGATTCTTTGTTCTGGAATCGAGAATTTTCCGAACTTTATACCTTTGGGGTATCGTTTCTCCTTGGGTTAATTCTAAGTTCTTCTTAGTGTCATACCACCTCGACGTCATGTTTTGCGCAGTTTCGGGCAGTTTTCCCGATTTCGACAGTTTTGTCGCTACTTTTCGGTACGCGTAGAATTTTCGTACTTGACTCGTGCGACCTTGAGCTTGGTTGACGAGGAATTTGGGTGTCACGTGTGACACTTGACATTTCGTTTATTAACTTCCGATGGAATCGCACTGAATCGGGAAACTGGTACAGTTGTCGTATTTTCGGAGTGTGGTGTCAGTTTGACACAACGGATGATCTTTCATCAAGTACTTTCCCCTTGGGACAACGCTAGGCGTTGATGTTGGCGGAACCTGTCGACTACTTTTCGTGTTCGACAAGTTCCAGTGGACTAAATTCGTGAGACCTAGTTTCACAATTTCCTTCGCACTGCTAGTGTTTTACACTTAAAACAACGACTTCTACCTTCGGGTAACGCGTTTTCTTTGGCGTTGCTTGATTGGACGCGTTTTCTACTTCTTGTGGTAGTTTTGGCCATCGCTGAGTACGTCAGCGGATGCTCAAACTGTTAGCAGTGAAGGCTTGGAGACGGATTTTCCTCTCAACTGTTTCAACCACTTTCCATTTTCTTCGGAAATGGAAAATTTTCACCGTGAAATTCTTGTACCTTACTTTCCGCACGTGACGACTGCAATGACCTTTTCGATGATCGTAAACCGAACCTGTCGGTCGACCTTTCTCGAACAATTCGTGACTACTACTTTTCGGTAGTTTTGGACAATATCCATTTTCGTGGTGTTGTTCAACCGTGTGGAGTCTTTACGACTGTTTTGTTTGTCGTGACTCATTTCCTTCGAACGTGGTGAACTTTTTCGTACTTCCGGAGTCGACATTTTCTTTCCACTCATGACTTTGTCATTCAAATCGATCATCTTCCCACTTGTGCAGGTGCGGCTATCTGGACTAATCGCTTCGGCGACGGTATGGATTGCATATCCACGAGTGACGGTGATTGACGATAACTTTGGTTTTGATTCTTGTTGTGGCATACCCACTGTCTGAGTACAGTCTGATTTCTTATTTATCGAATCTTCGTATTCGAACGCCGACGAGGACTTTTCACCGTGACTGGTTCACTTGGCTAATCAAGTTACCATCTTTGTCTCTCTCTGGTTTCTGCAAACCAAAATCTACTTAAGGCACCCGAACTTTCTTTCTGCTCTCGCTGAGCCATTCCTTTGGCTATGGTAGATCACTGATCTCACCACCGTCTTTGTTGACCTCAATTTACTGACCCTGCACTACTCGTTCCCAGGTAATCTTTGAGACCTAGTTCTGGAAATTTTCCTGGCGAGGTTCGACTTCGAACTTCGGCCCTTTCTTGTTGAAACTAATCACCAGTTAACTCCTGGAAGCCCTAGGAACTTTGCTCGGCCATTTCTCGGTGGCGTTTGGCCGAGAAACACCAAAACCCGAATCGGCAGTTTTCACCCAGTAGTTGGGTATCGGGCAGTCATTCTTTCGGTCTCCGAAAGAATCTGTCTTTCAACGTGGAAGTTCAACTCTGAATCATCCAGTAGTGGATCAACTTCACCTTAAACCGTGGGGGTTGATTCACTAGTGGATCTCGTTTCCGTTTACCGGGTAACTCCACCCAGTCTATCGCCCAGTTCTGTTATCGTTGCGACACTTGTCATTTTGGTGAGTGTACGCAAGAAACTCAAGTGTGCCATGGCTGTGGACGATTGGGACACAGAGCTAACCAATGTCCGCAGTACCGGCAAGAAAACCAACCTTTGGACTGTTCTGATCCAGTAAGTTGGACGAACAGTTTTCTATCAACAATCTACTTTCGGTGGAGACGGACATCGTCAAGGCAATGTCATTCCATACTCTGGAACCTTTCTCCCGTACCTTGGTTACGCTACTCTGTATCCTGATGGTGCCTGGCTGTTCCAGTGTGGAGCGCCGTGGCTCATTGGCGAGTTGTACTTTCGACCAGTAGGATACACTGAACGATTCCGATCTTGTTTCGGAAACGTTAAACTTTCTTTGGGCTTATTACTTGTGATCCAAACGGATCCAAGTATTACCTACTCAT
This sequence comes from Gillenia trifoliata, assembly GCA_018257905.1. Classification (NCBI taxonomy): domain Eukaryota; kingdom Viridiplantae; phylum Streptophyta; class Magnoliopsida; order Rosales; family Rosaceae; genus Gillenia; species Gillenia trifoliata. The sequence goes on along the minus strand of CM031080.1, from coordinate 9,336,746 downwards.
CTATTTCATTTTGTTTATTTCAAACTACTCGACCACATTGTACTCCTACCGGGTACGATTTGGAATCGCTATGCCGTGAGGCAAAGTTTGTCAATTTCTTTGGGATTGTCGGTGATACTCCGTTATCATCTCTAATCAAGTTTACTTGCCAATCTCATTCCTCTGGATGTCGTAGTTTTCGACGTGATCCTAGGAATGGATTGTTACCTCAATTTTGTGCCAGTGTGGATTGTCGGCGGAGGTTGACCACCTTCTTGCCACCTGGCATAACGACTGTGACGTTTACCGGCGAGCACCGGAAAAAAAAAAAAAAAAAAAAAAAAAATCGACTTGTAGGTTGACTTTCAGCTACGAGTGAACGAACCTTTTGAGTTCTGGTTGTGGTGGTTGTACCACATGTGTGGTGTTGGAAATCGAAATTTCTCTTTGTGTTGACAAGGTACCGGTTGTCAACAAAAATTTCTTGGGATCTTTCCTAACGATCTACCTGGTTTATCGCCTGATCGAGAAGTGGATTTCACCATCGATCCTTCCAGGCATTGACCGTATCTCTCTCTCTTATCTTTTATCTTTTGACTCCACGTGAGTGGTGGGAGTCGAAGATTTTCAATTTCAGGCACTTTTGCCAAGGAATTCTTTCTGCCTTGCACTTCACCTTGTGGAGCTCTCGTCTTGTTTGTCGTTTAAAGTTACGGTACTTTAAGGCTCTGCATCGAGTGTAGGCAATTGAATCGGGCAACAATTAAAACAGTTATCCCCTGCCTAGAATCGATGATCTTTTTGACCAGCTCCGAAGTGCACTTGTTTTCTTTTAAGATCGATCTGTGGGCTGATTACTGTCAGCTATAGATCAAGAACTTCGTCGTTACTTGACCACCTTCTGGACTCGTTACGAACCTTACGAGTTTTCTTGTCATACCTTTCGGGATGACAATCGCCCCAGTAACTTTCATGAACTTGATGACTCGAGTACCTCGCCCGTATCTCGACAAGTTCGTGACAGTCTTCTTGGTTGACTTTTGGCTTATTCCAATTCTGGGGCCGATCATGCAAAATGTTTTGCGCATGATTCGTTGAAGTTTAAGGACTTTTCAACTTTTGCCAGTTCTGGCCTAATCATGTGTCTTTCTTGGGACATGTGATTCCTGCGGTTTGTTCTCTTGTCGATCCCCAGATGGCTACTGTGGCGGAGATCTGGGAGCGACCGCAGAAGTGTTACAAGATTCGAACTTTCTTGGCTTGCTCGGTCTTTATCGACGTTTCGTGAAGGATTTCTTTTCTGTTTCTCTGCCTTTCACGAAACTTGCCAGGAAGAACGTTAACTTTCGTGTGGAACGGCGACCACGAGCAAATCTTCCGACTGCTCAAGTTTGGTCTTACTCCTGTTCTTGTATTAGCACTTCCAACGACGGCGGAACTGTGTTCTACAGTGATGCGTCACTGAACGTGTTGGATTGCGTGCTAATACAGCATGGATGGATAATCGCTCCTGCTTTCAGGCAACTGAAACCGCATGAGATGAATTATCATAGCCATGATTCGAAGCTCGTTGCCTTTTATCTTTGCTCCAAGTTCAGAAATCTTTTTCTATTTGGTGAGACGTGTCGACCGTCCACTGACCACCAAAGTTTGAAGCGTCTCTTTTCTCTTTTCCTGGGAGACCTCAATCGCTGTCAAAGGAGTTGGATGTACCTGATGGGTGACTACGATTGCACTATCGATTACCACCTCCCGGTCGTGCAAACGTAGTAACTGGTACCCTCTGTCAGAAGTCCTTCGGACGACTGATTACTCTTCCGGCTAATCGTATCCCTCTTTTGACTAAACTTCGAGGCACCGGTGTCACCTTGGGTTGTGGTGACGTCGGAGCACTGTTTGTCAGCTTTCGGTTCTGACATTTGTCTTCTTCTCCTGCATCCCTTTCGGGGGAACGGCTCGGAGAAGATGTTTTGTGAACAGTGTTGTACTCTAATCTACCTCATTGTACTTCTTATGGAAATTTCGGGGACGAAATTTTTATAAGGGGGGTAGATTGTCACAGCCCGTTCAAAGTTTTAACTTATTTTATTCCCGGAAGTGGGAAATGACGTTTTTGCCCCTGGGTTGACTTTTTGGTTGACTTTTGCGTCGTAACTCGTACGACATATCCACTTGTATTTTCTTGACGTGCTCGTCGATACGAATTCGTAGACGCGAGCCGTACGTCGTTCGGACTCCGAACGAATATTTTACGGACGTTGATTTTCGGCGTTTTCCGTATTTTAAAAACTTTGGGCTGTTTTGGCTTTATGTGGGCTGGGGCCCATTTGGCAGCAGCCAATTACTGCAATCCCACGTTTTGTGGGATGTGGTCTGGACCTTGCCAATTGCTGGCAGGTTTCATCCAAATTCATCTCCCTTTTTTTTTTAAAAAATGTTGTCTTCTTCCTCTTTGTTCTTCTCTGCTACAAAGCAGCAAAGCTCTTTTCCTCTCCCTTCTCCCCGAGCTTCTCCCTTTTCACCAGCCACTTTGTGGCTGATTCAAATGGCAGACCAGTAACCCTTGAACTCCTTCTTCCCTCTGGTTCTCTGCAGCTGACTAAATTGACAACAAAACAAAAGCTCAAATTTGCTTGGACACCCCGAGCCCAGATTCTGGGCAAACTTCAACCCAAAAAACTGGTAAGAAATGATCAGGCCACCCCGTGGCTTTTCTGGAATTTTTTTTCCTCGGTTTTCGGAGGTGCAGGCTCGGAATATATCGAGCCTTTTGCGGAGGTGCAGGCTCGGAATATATCGAGTCGGCCCGGTCGCTGGTCCCGAACCTTTCTACTTGGCACCTGGTCCAACAGGCTCAGCTCCTATCCCTTCGGAGGGATGCTCGTGAGGCCTTGTGTTGTCTTTGGTATTTGTCAGGCGTGCCACTATTGGCTCTGCCAATAGAAAGATGTGTTGTTTATTAGATACTTGCGCCACAAGTAATATGACCTCCGTTCGTCGGATTGGCGCCTTATATATATATATATATATATGAACTGTTAGGTTCGTTATTTGCCTTGCCTATTAAGGACTTTTATTCTCTTGATGTTATACCAGAGATAGTTTGAGATGGGATTTAGGTATAACTTGTTATAGCCAAGAAACTCCCACGCTCAAACGTACATAAAAAATAAAGACAGATAAGTAAAAGCTGTATGTAAATACTGTAAGTAAATACTGTAAGTAAAGACTTAAAGTAAAAACTGAATATAAAGACTTGTAATTAAAGGACTGAATGTAAAAGACATTAATTAAAGGTAATATCCATTTTATTACATTTCATGTTCGTCAGAGCTTGAATAACAGCCTGTCGGGATGGTTTTAGTCCCATCGGGATGGTCTATTAAGCTTATCGGGATGGGTTTAGGAAATTGGTTCCTAAGGAAAGAACAAATCAAAGACCCTCTGGTCCAAGATTCAAATCAATACTATCGCCAAGTAGGTTGGATAGCAGAGCAAAACACTACTCCTCGTGGGGAGTTTGGATATATTATCCTGGGTGACTGGCCTTTGATCTTCTCAAAGTCGCGAGCTACACGAGTAGTGCGAATGAGAGTCTCAGATAAAGATGAAGATCTTTTATCTGTGAAAGAGCTTGAGGGTTTCCCTCAGAGGTTTCTTCCTGTTGGGTTGAACGTGTGAGTTCTGTTTTGATTTGGTTTGAGTGTCTATATTTCTGCATCTTCTCCTTGTTTATATAAGCCAGCAAGAGATCCACGTCATCTCTGCCACTGTCCTCTGTTGAGAAGAAGAAGAACATCACTTGGTCTGATCAGCCTACTCCCACTGAGAAAGGGTTCTTTATTCGTAGTCTGTTTCCCTCCAATTTGCCCTGTGATTTGCATTAAATGCTGTTCAGACTCCTTTCTGTTTTACTTTACTAGTTTGGGCTGGGCCTTTGGGTTAGGCCCAATCCAATACTCAGTTATAAGTCAAGGCTCAAAAGGTATATGGACAACTGGGTGTCCCACGTGACTGTTGTCAACTCAATTGGTCATTGTCATCTGTATTCAGCCATCCTCTGAATGCCTTTTCTATGCCGCCAATATCTTTGCATTGAATGTTCTTTATAAGGATAGGCATAGGTACTTGAGCACTCTAGCAGAGCAGATATTTCCTTTTCCTTCTTTAGTCTCTTCGGATTTGGACTGGGCCTTTCTCTTTAGGCTCAGCCCATTAGTTATTAATCCCAACTAAGTCTTTCAAATCCAAAGGGTATTTTTCAGTGTAAACAGTTGCCCCCTTAAACTTACTGAAGCCGTTTATATTCTCGGCTTTAGTCAAGTTTAAACTCCTCGAGAACTCTGTTTTCAGATTTTCGAATCTGTGATCCTTATCCAAATCTTGGAAATGACCATCAAATAAAGGCGCCATAGCTGGCCCGGTCAAATCAAAAATCCCTTGGTAATCCCCCGTATCCTCGAGACTCTTCAGAATACACTCTATTTATACTTGTATCTTCTGAGTTACAGAATCAATACTAGCAACACCATTCTTGGTATCACCTAATATTCAATCCTTTCCTCCTCATCCTTCATCCTTAGTGATGAAAGGGAATCCTCCATCCAAGTCATTAGTCTTGCACAATCCTTACAAAAATGAGAACATGCCCTTAAGGCTTGTTCTCATCGACTGTTTTTCATATCCTCATACACCCTTGTTACCAATGACTGGTTTACTAATGGGGATTCCATCATGCCCCGTCCTTGCCATAGGTCTGGAGTTTGTGCGTAATCTCTTGGGGATCCTTTGTAAACTTCTCTCGGATCCCCAAGGCCATTTATCCTCTGGCCTCCACTCCTTTCTCGTCTCACTTTCCTTGATCTCAGGAATGAGATGAGTCGGGATGGGATTCTCCAGTACTCCAGTCCTTCCGCTCCAATTCCTCTGTCTGGCATACAAGAACGATGCTACAGAGTTGTGGGAGCGGGATGGCATCCGGTGTTCCAGGCCCTTCATATGAGGAGTTAATAGGATCAATATTCATACAGATCCTATTAACATTATTGTCTTTCTTCACCTAGGAGGAAGATGATGAAGAAATCAGGACCCAGAAGTCTGCACCTAGCTAATGATGTAAAAGTTTCCCTAGTAGTTTCTACTCTATGTTGTAATTAGGGCTGTATACTTATCAATGAACTTTCTCCTTCTTAGTTTATTGTCGGGTTGTAAGAACAATTTCTATCCTATAATAAAACAAGTTTATTTTTCTATCCTATTTGTTCAAACAATATCTCCCGAAAATAATCTATTTGTTTTACTAATTCACTGATTTCGACCAACATCCCTAACACACCATCGGGTTGAAAATACCAGATCTACCCTTTTTTAACTTTATACTAGCCGTTTTAAGGTCGGCTAGCCTAAATTAAAACTGTTCACCTTTTTCTCGGACTTCGTGCATCTATGTCAAGCGCCATTTCTTGGCACACTAACATTAATTAAATATTAAAACGTTTCTTCTTCCCACGATCTCCGAAAAAGTAACGGGGACCCACAACTGCCTTAACTGTGCTCAGTACAAATTGTACCCCTTTTTCCATTTCTGGACATCTATTTCCTTTTCAAAAACTCAGAAGATATTCAGAAAAATACTAAACTCCAGTAACCAAACTGAACTCCAACCTTCAAAATCCACTTCTCTCTCAAACTCTTTCGCCCAAAAAAAAACCTAGCCATGGCCCCTTCTAAGGAACCTCAGTATGTTACCGGCGAACGCCTTGCCGATCTCAAGAAGAAATGGGTGGCGGCCCTTCAGGCCTGCCCCCCAAACACTTATACTCAATCCGTTCTCACTCCACTCCACGATGTTTACACCATCGGCCCTTGCTGGTTATCTCCCGGTATTCCTCCAGTCATCGATCGGGTTGACATGAAGCCCTGGACGTGCCCCCACCCATTTATGCGCACCCTGGAGAATACCTCCTGGAAAATGGTGGAAAGGGGTTTCCCGTCCCCATATGTTCACGGAGCTGAATCCGATCGACGGAATATGGGCCTCACATGGTCCGATTGGGTCGACAAGTTGGCACCTTGCTTCGGGGATCAATGGCGCAGCAACGGCATCTATTATTTGATCCAGATGACCAAGATTCCTCAGGCAGCGGATCTTGGCTTGGTTTTCTCCGCCGCCATGTACTGGAACACCACCACCAACACCTTTGATTTCAGGTGTGGTCCTATGTCTCCCACAGTCTTAGACATGGCCCAGCTATTTGGTCTTCGCCCATCGGGAAGGGTGGTGGATATCACAGGAGACTGGAGTGATGCTTACATCCAGACTGCCCAAGCCAAAGAAGCAACCCGCTCACAGTTCTTCAAGGTAGAACCCGAACCCAACTTCAGCGATCACACTGCCTTTGGCAGTTATCCAAGGTTTTATGCTGATCGGTTTGCACAAGACCCTGCTCGGGAACATGTCCATTTCCTGGTCTATTTCCTGAGCAGGTTTCTTATTCCAAACGCATCCAAATGCGTTAAGTTGGAATGGTTCCCCTTGGCGTCTGCTCTCCATTCCTTTAATGATCTGGCTATGGGTCCCTTTGTCTTGGCTCATATATATCATATGATGCACAAGATGACCTGCCCCAAGCCATTGTTTTTGAACTTTAACGGGCCCACCTGGATGCTGCAGATATGGCTCCAGTGGTACTTTCCCGATCTTAGGGCCCCGGGCATCAGCTTTAGGGATGACATTGTCCCTGCACTCGAACTGAAGGCTTCAGCTGCAATGAATCTCCCATCTGCCGATCTCAACTTGTATGCTCCCTTCCCGATTACTTGGTCAATCAAGAAGGGTCCTTCCCAGGTTGGGCTCCATTTTCCAAACCCTTTAACTTGGGTTCCAAATGGTAGGATGGCCTTCCATACCAACTCATCGGGTTGGAAAGTCTTTCCCTTGACCTTTTTGTTGTATGCTCTAGCCACGGACTGCTTGCCTGCTAAGATTTTATTCAAAGCCTCCAGCCGATTCTCATCTAAATTTTCCACCTCTTGGCACATAGCCTGTAAATATTCATCTGAGTGTAAACCATATTGGTTTTGAACTCTCAGAGACATTACATTAATCTCCATCGGGAGCACTGCATCTTGGCCATAAGTTAGAGCAAACGGTGTAGTCCCTGTACCGGACCTTTTAGAGGTCCGATAGGCCCACAAAGTATCTCCCAACTTCTCATGCCACTTCCTTGGATTATCATCAGTCATTCTCTTGATGATGTTTACCAAGACTTTGTTGCTTGCTTCGGCCTGGCCATTAGATTGTGGATAGTAAGGGCTGGATTGTATGAGTTTAATTTTAAATTCTTCTGCAAATTCCATCGTTTCCTTAGATATGAAGGATGGACCTCTATCAGTTACGATAGTTTCTGGTATCCCATATCTGTGCAAAATCTTGCTTTTTATGAACTTGATGACCTCTGCAGAAGTGATCTTCTTAACAGCTACGGCTTCTACCCACTTGGTGAAATAGTCCGTAGCTACTATAATGAAAGTATGTCCCTTGGACGAAGGAGGATAAATCTGTCCAATGAAATCCATGGCCCAGCCCCTGAAGGGCCATGGCCTTACTACTGGATTCATCGGGATGGCTGGAACATGCTGAAGAGGTCCATGCTTCTGGCACTCTTCGCATCCTTTGGCATAATCCTGGCAATCCTTTTCCATTCTTGGCCAAAAATAGCCATACCTTCGGATTAGCCAACGTATTTTGACTCCAGCCTGATGAGCACCACATACTCCTTCGTGTACTTCAGCCATTATTCTCATGGACTCAATATTTCCCAAACATCGTAGTAGAAACCCATCTGGTGTTTTTCTTACTAGAGCTTGGTCCCATATTGAATAGTTTGAAGCTTGAGTCCTAAGCTTCCTGTCCGTCTGTATTGATGGATTGTTAAGATATTTCAACAGTGGAACCCTCCAATCTTCAGCTTCGGGTTCGATAATCATAACATCCATTTCAAATTCTCTATCGAATACAGAAGGAAGTGACCTTGTTTGAACCTCAACCCATTCATTGGATTGGCCAAACTGAACTTGCACTCCAGAGGCAATTTGGGCCATATCATTGGCAGCCAAATTCTCCTCTCTAGGGATGTGTTCTGCTGTAATGCAGTCTTCCCAGGTTTTTATCAAGAATCCGACGGCACTCATATAACTAGCCATCACCAAGTTTTTGCACTTGTATTCCCCAGTAAGTTGGTTGATGACTAACTCGGAATCTCCGAATATATCCACGCTTGGTGCCCCCAGTTCCATTAGTATTTCCAATCCGATTATGAGTGCTTCATATTCGGCTCGGTTGTTAGTCAGGCCATCAAAATCCAGATGAAATGAATAACGATAATGATCGCCTTTAGGACTAACTAATACTATTCCTGCACTCGAGGCTCTATTCGTGCAGGATCCATCAAAGAACAGCTTCCAAGGTGTAAGCCATAAACTGGCTATATTCTTGGAAATCTCAAAAGAAGCATCCTTTTCCTTTCGGATTAGCAGACTGGATACTGCTGCTTCCGATATCTTAGGAGGTTGCTCTTTCAATACTATCGGATTGCTTGGATGGGATGCCAAAAAGTCTGCAATAGCTTGTCCTTTAATAGCCTTCTGAGGCACATATTGGAAGCAGAATTCTGACAGAGCCAACATCCATTTTCCAATCCGACCAGCCATCATTGGCTTGGATAACATGTATTTAACCACATCCGTATTGGCAATTATGTGGACTGTTTATGGCAACATGTAATGCCTGAGTTTGACCGATGTAAAATACAAAGCTAAGCACAGTTTCTCGATTGGGGTATATCTGGTTTCCACATCAGTCAGACTCCTGCTTAAGTAGTAAACCGCCTGCTCCTTGCCCTCTTCGTTGTCCTGGGCTAGGAGACTGCCAATAGACTCCTCCGAAGCTGATATGTACAGCTTAAGAGGTTTCCCTTTCTTTGGTGGCATCAAAACAGGTGGTTTAGCCATGTACTGCTTAATCTCATCAAAAGCCTTCTGGTGACCGACTTCCCATCTAAACTTTTCAGTTTCTTTGAGCTTTAGCAGCGGAGATAGAGGCTTAAGCTTTCCAGCCAAATTCGCAATAAACCTTCTCAAGAAATTAATCTTTCCAAGCAACATTTGAAGCTCCTTTTTATTTCTTGGCGAGGGTGCATCTATGATTGCCTTGGCCTTATTCTTATCCACCTCTATTCCTCTTTGATGAACCAAAAATCCTAAGAAATTACCTGCCCTAACTCCAAAGGCACATTTCTTCGGGTTCATCCTTAACTTGTGGGACCTCATCCTTCCTAGCACTTGTCTCAAATCTGCCAGGTGTTCTATATCGGTTTTAGATTTGACTACTACATCATCGATATAGACTTCTAAGTTATGACCGATGAGGTCGTGGAAGATAGCATTCATGGCTCTTTGGTATGTAGCCCCGGCATTTTTCAATCCGAAGGGCATGACTACATACTCAAAAGCTCCAATATGGCCAGGACATCTAAAGGCAGTTTTATGAACATCTGCTTCAGCCATTCTGATTTGATTATAACCAGCATTTCCATCCATGAAGGATAGAATCATATGATTGGCTGTTGCATCGATAGACATATCTGACATAGGCATCGGATAAAAATCTTTAGGAGTAGCATCGTTAATATTTCTATAATCGACACAAACCCTTATCGCCTTAGTCAAAACCTTTATTACAGGTACAATATTAGCCAGCCATTCCACATATTTGGCTGGTCTAATAAACTTTGCCTTTAACAATTTCTTTATTTCTTCCTGGACTTTTTCTTCTATTTCCTTAGACATTCGTCTTGCTGCTTGCTGGACTGGCTTGTATCCTTCTTTGATTGGCATTCTGTGCTCCACCAAAGCTGGATCTAGACCCGGCATCTCATCATAATGCCATGCAAAGCAGTCCTTGAATTCTGTTAGCAGCTTGATCAGCTCTTCCCGATACTCACTGGACAGCAGGGTACTGATTCGAATTGGCCTTGGATCATCTTCGGTCCCCAACTCAATGGTTTCTAAAGGATCCTGGACTTCTGGCAATGGTTGATCTGGTTCACTTGAAACAAACTCTGATATGTCAAAGCTTGGCTCGAGGTCATCAGGCCAATCCAAATCATAAGTATACTCAGCTGCTTGTGCTTCAGTCTCGATAGCTGATATGTCTAAGGCTTTCATGACATCTTCCGTGATTACTGAGGCACTGGCGTGATTTACATCCTCTTCCCTGGATGAAATCCTTTTAAGTGCCCGTCTATCTTTTCCGTACTCTCCCAGCCTTTGGATCAGTGATCGGATAGCCATCACTCGATCTCTATTTTTGTTGGCTGTACCTATCATAAAGATCGAAGGCTGGGGATCAAGAATGGTCGGTCCCATTCTTCCAGGATCATTGATACACCTGATTCCAAGAGCTTTCGGGCCGTCACCTGTGTAGGGCGGCCGTCTTTATCAGCTCCCGTGCATCGGTATGCCCCCATGTACGGATTATAGAAGTTTGCCTCTGAAATACTGGCTGTCGGGAAGACTGGCCGTGGGTCGGCCTGTACCAGTTCCTAGAACCCTTCCGAACCTTCTGAAGGTTCTTCATGGTAAATGGCAATCTGTTGGTGTAGTGTGGAAGGTATACATAAAGACTGATGTATCCAGTCCCTTCCCAGTAAAGCACTATACACAGAAGTACTTTCCACAACAAAGAAGACCACCATAATCTTCTTCGATCCCAAGTCAACCTCCAAGGGTGCAACACCATAGGTTTTGGTAATGCCCCCAGAGAAGTTGGACACCGAGCTTTCTGTAGGCATCAAATCTGCTTGGGTCAGATTTAGCCTTTTCAGCATTTTTACCGGCAAGACGTTGACTGAAGCCCCTCCATCTATCATCACCCTTGGAAAGGGAACTCCTTCCATATGAGCTGTTATATAGATGGGCCTCATATGCGCAGCCATTTGTTGATTTGGCCTTGCAAAGATCATTTGATCATCATAAATCCGCCATGATTTATTTAAGATTCCATCCGAAGATTGAGGCTCGACACTCAAATCTTCTTCTTGCCCTTCAGACACAGTGATCAATGAGATAGAAGGATCACTCGAGATATAATCTCCCTCGAGTGTTCCCACCTGATCGGGTTCAGCATGGAAGGCTGAAGAAAGGACAAAAACCATATTGATGATCAAGTTAGGAGACTTATCATTGGTTTCACATTCTTTCTCACCTTCCCGATCCGCTCGTCTAGCCTCATTGTCAGCAGTTAAACTCCTCAGCCACTGCTCTGATTCCTCTTCTTCGATGGCCCTCTGAAAGGCTTCCTCATTAGCTTGTACCGGCAGCATCTCGTCGGGATCGGAGCCATAGTCTAACAACTGTTCAGGTTCAGAAGCGACTTCTTCAATCATATCTACTGACCCAAACTGGATTCCCACATCCATGGCTTTCGATTGTGAAGACTCTCCAGCCTTCACCTCCATCGGTTTCATCCCGATCGTGTCGACATGGACACCATTCACTGGTTTCTCATGCTCCGTCGGGTTGGATTTCTGCCCCTTAACAGGGACATAAATTTGTACTACCCTTGCCTTCTGGGTAGTCACCACCTTGGCCTTGGCCTTCTGATCCGCTGTCGGTTTGGCCTTGGCTGTCAGAACCGTTGGCTTCGGTTTATCATTAGCCTGGCTGGTGGAGGCCTCTGAGGTATCGGTCTGGGACCGCATATGTGCTCCATACCTTCTCTGTATCTTCCTCTTAGCTGTTCTAGACAGCTCTTCTTCAGCCCGGCCGTTTTTTCCGGCCCTATACCATCTTCCATCACCTCGACTAGCTTTTCCACCTTTAGTCGGATGGAATTTTCACCGCCTCTTTAGGGATTTTCACCTCTTAAGACTTCTCTGACGCTGAGTCGCCTTCTTGGACTGGCCTTGAACCTACCTCTGGTTTCCGAGGGTTGATGGCAGTCTGCTTGATGATTGTGAACATCCTGTTGCTCTTCTTTTTATGCCCCCAATCCGCTCAAAGATGCTGCTCCGGGGAGGTGCTCCTCTAGGACTATATGGACCATAATTTCTAGCTGGACTCCTCATCTCCTTGAGTCTCAACCCTTCCTATTTTCGAACTAGGTCTTGGTCTATTATTGACCCAGGAGCAGGAATCTGGAGTTCGCACTCGCATTTACACTTACTGCACAGCACAACTCCTCCCTTGATGAACGCCTTAGGTCTGTCGGGTTGAGATTCAATTCTCACATCCCGACTGGCGCTTGCAGAACTCTTACCCTTCCCAAGGTCCAAGGTTTCCTTCCTTTGGCCACTTCTTGGCCAATTCAAGTTTACCATGTTTACTGGAACCTCTGGAAAGGGCTCAGTTTCTATCATCATAGTGGCTTGGGGCTTCTCCAAGACCAACTTCCCCTTGTTGATCATCTCTTGGATCCAATCCCGGAACGACACGCAGTTCACGGTACTGTGATTCCAAGAGCCATGGGGCTTGCAATATTTCTTCCCTTTTAGTTCCTCCGGCTTAGGTATCCTTTTTGCTGGATCCAGCCTGATGCACCTGTTCTTCACTAATTCGTCAAAGATCTCTGACGTTTTAGTAAGATCAAACGTATAGCTTTGGAACTTAGGGGGCTTGTTGGGAATATAGCCTCCCGCTTCTAAGGCAGCCCTTTGATCCTTCACTGGTTTCACCAACCCTTTGATGATCATTGGGGTGGTTGGTGGAACCATCTCGACCGCAGAAATCTCCAGCTCTTCGAAAACATCACCTGAACCATCGGAATGCTCGATAAATTCAAAATCCAGGTGATTTACAGCAGGTTTCCTGAAGAAAGGCACTTTGGAGGAGTGCTTGTGCTGGGATTCTTCTGCCAACAGCCTCTCATATTTAGTAGCAGCCACCACGATTTCCTGCAGGTCGTTGAACTTGACATCTCCAAACTTTTTACGTAGGGAGATTTTTAACGCCCTTTGAGCTATAACCACAGATTGGTCATTGCTAATGGGAAACTTACACTTCATCTTGGTCTGTTTGAACCTCATGACGAAGTCTTCTGTGGTTTCATGATCGGACTGCTTAACTTCCACCAGGTCATTAATTGTGACTTCTGGCTCCATCCTATAAAATTGATCATGGAAGGCTGCTTCCATCTGGTCCCAACTTCGGATAGAGTTGGGCGTCAAATGGGAATACCAATGCGACGCCATCCCGACTAACGAATTCCCGAATAAACGGAGCTTGAAGTTGGGATTGTCTTCAAATGCCACGCATTGGTTGGAGTACTTCCTAATGTGCTCCAAAGATGATGCCGATGAATCTTCCCCATTGTAAGTAGGGAAGTTAGGAACCTTGAAGTTCATCGGGAAGGGGTTCAGTTCGTCGATATAGGCTGGATACGGTTTCTGATATACCGGCCTTTGATTGGTGGCCACTTCTGGCCTGATACCCCTGAGAATTAGCCGTCTCAACTCGGCTATCTCGTTTCTCAACCCGGTATTATCACCTTCTTCAGGCAATAACACCAGGTCGGGATCTTCTTGTCCATAGTGGAGACCTCCCTGACTTCCATCCGAACTATGCTCAATGTCAGGATTTCTCCATGTATTGGGGTTAAAGCCTCCCCTTCCAGCCATATGTGGCTTTTGTGGTTGTGCTCTTCCCCATCCTGCTCTCTGAGTGAAAGCAGGTCTTCCCTTCTGAGGGAAACCGCCAGGAAATTTTTCAGGCTCCGTCTTCTTAGGAATATATTTCCCCGGCTTTCCCTTCTGGGCTCCGCTAGTTGTGCCATCTACAGGATTCAGAAACAGGCTTTCCCCGGTTACTAGCGAAGTGTTGGGCATCTCCAACCTTTCCTCAGATGAAAGGTCCTGTGCCATCGGATTAGGGGTGACGAATCCCTTGCTACCTTCTTCCAACCTGCCCTTGAGAGGTAGACTCTCTGCTGGAAGTATGAATGGCTTGAACGACTCCATTCCGCCCATGTTCAATACTGGCTTCTCAGACGATCCTTTCAATCCAGTCAGTTGATTAGAAAGGACTGAAAAACCCTGGTCAATCTTGCTTTGAACATTGTTGGATGAAGTACACAGATTTCTGATATCTGTTCTGTTATCCAAAGCAATTCTCTCCATGGTCTTCATCATCTGGATCATGGAGGACTGGAGTTCCTCCATGCTACTCTTGGGTGTCTGGCTGGAGGCTTGGGTCTCAGGTGAAGCCTGACCCAAGTCTGTCGGGTTAGACGTGGCGTCTTTTCCCGTCATTTGAAGCTGTATTTGAGACGATAAGCTTCTTCTGCTCTCTCCTTTATGCTTGGGCATAAACGTCAAGCAAAGGATCCCACCGGGCGTGCCAAAAATATGTTCGCGCAGCCTTTTGCGGAGGTGCAGGCTCGGAATATATCGAGTCGGCCCGGT